>CM075885.1:225000-722500 GCA_038021265.1 Cyprinella venusta
TGGCCGTCTTCTGGCTGAACAGCAGGAATGATGTCGGCGCTGCGGGACAGACAGACAGAGTCATGTGACCACTCCTCTCGCTCGACCCCACAGCGCAGGCCACGGTTAGGGTTAGACAATCTACATGTGTATTCCTGTGTGTGTCTCAGCATGAGTGTGTGTTTGCTGTGCTTGTGTGTTCACAGCTCTTAAAGGGACAGCGCTCGTATTCCTCCTCTCTATAATAACACTGATCACACAGAGAACACACACACACTCCAGTAACTGTATCTCTGATGGATAAACTGCAGCTACTCTACATTCGAGGAGTTCCTGAAACTCTCTTTATTTCAGTCGTGTTTTGTTGACCCGCAGTGTGTGTAAGAGCTCTTCAGCTGATGATGTTCACACACACTCGCAGGCGTAGCACTCACCGCTGCAGGTCTTGTTGTCGTGGTTGAGCGAGTAGTGGGCGGGGCAGCCACAGACGAAGCCGCGTACGGGTACGGCGAGACACAGATGCGAGCAGTGGCCGTTAGTGGCGGCGCAGGCGTTCCAGCCGGCCTGGCGGGACGAGTGAAACACCAGGATGTCCATCACGTAGTCCAGGTGGCCCTGTATGACGGTGCGGTTCTGCCCGCTGGTCTTGTTGGCGCGCTCGATGCTGCGCTGGCTCCAGTCCGTCCAGTAGATGTAGTCCTGGTACTGGGTCAGCCCGAACGGGTGCGGGAGGTCGTCGGCGATCACCTCGCGCTCCAGACCTGAGGACACACACGCTAGCTGATCAGGATTGGACTGGAGTTAGTGTGTAGTGTTGAGGTTAGAGTGTAAACAACATCTGCACACACACACACACACACACACACACACACACACACACACACAGCTCAGAGCAAAGGGAGAGATTTACTTTTTAAGGACTACAACAAACGGTTGGTAGAACTACATGAGCTGCCTCCCGAGTTAGTGACATCACCAACCCTATAATTTACATAATCCCACCCCCGAGAATGTGATTTATAGATTATCAAGACAGAATATGCTAATCACTGACTAGAAGATCGTTAACTCCACATCAGCTGCATAAACTCATCAGCTACGGGGCGGCGCTCACCCATCATGTTGGAGGACTCGATGAGCGTGGTGTCCAGGTCGGTCCAGTACAGCCGGCGCTCCGCGTAGTCGATGGTCAGTCCGTTCGCTCGGCCCACGTTCGGCACCAGCGTGAGGCGTCCAGAACCGTCCATCGCAGACCGGTCGATCTTCGGCCGCCCGCCCCACTCAGTCCAGTACATGAAGCTGAGAGAGAGAGAACGAGTGTGAGACACACACACACACACACACACACACAGACACACACAGACACACACAGACACACACAGACACACACACACTCACCCCTCGGCCGGGTCCAGTGCCAGGGCTCGAGGGCTGTCCAGGTCCTTCCACACCAGAACCTGTCGGTGCTGCCCGTCCAGTTTGGCCACCTCGATGCGGTTGGTCCCAGTGTCGGCCCAGTACAGGTTCTTGCCCAGCCAGTCCACCGCCATTCCCTCGGGATAGTCCAGGCCGAACTCCACCACGTGCTCCAGAGCGCTGCCGTTCATGAAGGCCCGACTGATGGTCTGAGGACGCCAGAGACACGTCACACACACACAGAGAGAGAGAGAGAGTGTGTGTGTGTGTGTGTGTGTGTACCTTCAGCGTGATGTCGGTCCAGTAGATGCGGTTGTCGGTGATGTCGAAGTCGAGCGCGGACGCCTCCTTGACGCCGGTGAGCGGGATGGCCACGTTGTTGTTGTGTGTCTCGAGCGAGATGCGGCGGATGTCGGTGTGCCGTGAGAACAGCAGGAAGGCCTCGGGGACGATGCAGGAGCTCAGGTCCGACATGAGCTCCAGGCCGATGGGACACGCGCACGACACACCCTGGGGCTTATACAGACACAGGTGACTGCAGCCGCCGTTCGCCAGCGCACACGGGTTCACACCTGAGAACAGCAGCGCCACACACACACACACGTCAACCAACCGAGCAGAACCCCCCTCTCTCTCTCACAACGAACTGTCGTATAAAACAGATCCGGCCTGGGCCTTGCACGCACGACTCTAATTGGTGGAATTTCCTGCAGAGCATCATGGGTAATGTGTTTTTTCACCATTTTGCTTAGAGACAGGATCATTCTTCAACATCAATAATTATTTTGCATGTGTAGGTGTTATAGCAGCAAGCTCCGCCCCTGACGTGTAGCCCTGCCCCCTCACCAAAGGTCTGCGTGACGTAGGTGGCCTTGATGCCCATGAGGTCGGGCAGCTGGTCGATGATGACCTCTCGCTCCAGGCTGGTCTTGTGCACGCGCTCGATGCTGCGCCGCTGCCAGTCCGTCCAGTAGATGAAGTCTCCCAGCAGAGAGAACCCGAAGATGTGCGGGAGGTTCTCCTCCACCAGAACCCGCCGGCCCGAGCCGTCCATCTCCATCACCTGCGGACGGAGGAGAGGTCAGACACACACACACACACACCCCCATCTCCATCACCTGCGGAGCGGAGGAGAGGTCAGACACACACACACACACACTCCCATCTCCATCACCTGCGGAGCGGAGGAGAGGTCAGACACACACACACACACACTCCCATCTCCATCACCTGCGGACGGAGGAGAGGTCAGACACACACACACACACACCCCCATCTCCATCACCTGCGGACGGAGGAGAGGTCAGACACACACACACACACACTCCCATCTCCATCACCTGCGGAGCGGAGGAGAGGTCAGACACACACACACACACACTCCCATCTCCATCACCTGCGGAGCGGAGGAGAGGTCAGACACACACACACACACACCCCCATCTCCATCACCTGCGGACGGAGGAGAGGTCAGACACACACACACACACACACCCATCTCCATCACCTGCGGAGCGGAGGAGAGGTCAGACACACACACACACACACCCCCATCTCCATCACCTGCGGACGGAGGAGAGGTCAGACACACACACACACACACCCCCATCTCCATCACCTGCGGAGCGGAGGAGAGGTCAGACACACACACACACAATCACACACACATCTCAAACACCTGCGGAGCGGAGGAGAGGTCAGACACACACACACACACACACACACAATCACACACACATCTCCATCACCTGCGGAGCGGAGGAGAGGTCAGACACACACACACCGGCAGCGGTCAGGAACCTAACCACACTGAAGGACGCACACCATACTGCCAATATATACTAGACTATAACAAACAAAATTATTTATTAAAATATGTGCAAATAAAATTAGAAGGAGAAAATTTTATTTATATATAAATATATATATATATATATAAAAATTATTTAAAATATATTTTTTTAATAAAATTATATATATATATATATATATATATATTTCTCCTTCTGATTTTATTTGTACATATTTTACATTTTATATAACGATATAAATAAGTAATAATTAAATATATATAAATAAGTAATAATAAATAAATAAATAAATAAATAAATAAATAATAGCAAGAAAAAGACTTAAAATAAAGAAATAAAGACAGTCCACTGCGGTGTAATAAAAATCATCCATCAACATCCTCTGAATGAACAGGAAATGCTGTAAGGCTCATGCTCAACACCGTATCCATGGAAACGGCGACTGTGGTTGCTAATGACACCAGTCAATCTGAATTTAAATGGATGTCCAGGTGATGAAGGAACAGACCTTTGACCTTTAACCTGCTAACTGACCTTTCCCCAGAGCAATCGAAATTACCCAACCTGCAAATCAGGTTTAATGGTAAAATGTCCAGACCATCAGCTGCTCACAGTGAACAAACCAAACTAAAGTCGTTAAAATAGCTCAGTACAACACCAGTGCTTTCCCCTAATTCAACTGAAAATGCAACTTTTAATGACTTCCGCCGTCTCAACATTAGGGTTAGCAGAGGTCAGAGTGGCTCCTCTCAGCCCTGAGTGACCTCAGCAGAGCCGGCGTCTGTGTCCATCTGCCCAGTACAGCTCCAGGAACACACTCCACTACTGACACGACAGAGGTCAGCTCAGATTAGCAGAATCATGAACAAGCCGCATCATTTCTGTCATTCTGTTCTCCTCTCGGACACTGGAGACACAGGAGCACGTGTGTACAGGAACACACACACACACGTCTCTCTGGTGAAATGAAGTGTCCATCTCGGGCCGTGACCGCAGCGCTGCGGCTTTCAGACTCTACTGTACACGGACCAGAGCCACAATCATAACCAGATGTGGCTAAACCACAAGCCGACGGGACGGGAGTGTGTGTGTGTGTGTGTGTGTGTGTGGTCTCACCTCGATGACGTCGGTCTTGGCGTCGCCCCAGTAGATCTTCCTCTCGGTGTAATCGAGCGCCAGTCCGTTGGGCCAGCCGAGAGACGTGTTGACCAGAACCAGCCGCTCCGACCCGTCCAGAGCCGCACGCTCGATCTTCGGCACCTCGCCCCAGTCCGTCCAGTACATGAACCTGAGCACACACACACTCTTCAGCTTCAGCACACACACACACACACCACCCAGCGGACAGGAAACACGGCTCACCCGGCGACGGGGTCCAGCACGATGGCTCTGGGCTCGTCCAGCTCCTCGGAGATCAGGATCTTCCTCATGGAGCCGTTGAGCCGGGTCACCTCGATGCGGTCCGTGCCGGTGTCGGTCCAGTACAGGTTGCGCGCGATCCAGTCCACCGCGATGCCGTCGGGGTGGTTGACCTGTGAGGTCACGAGGACCCGCGGGTCGCTGCCGTCCAGCTCGGAGCGGCGGATGGCGCGCACCTCGTCGTCGGTCCAGTACAGGTGCCGCTCCACCGGGTCGTAGTCGATGGCGATGGCGTGCCGGATGTCCTCCGCCTGCAGAACGATGTCGGTGAAGTCCGGCGTGTCCAGAGAGATGCGCCGCAGGTCCGTGCGCCGGGCCAGGAGCAGCAGCTGAGTGGGTCCTGGAGAGGGGCAGAGGTCAGGGGTCAGGAAACACACGTGTTTTAGGAATGAAACGTTGATTAATCAGGTGATTTATGAATGAAGCTGTGGGAGACTAACAGAGAGTCTTAAATGTGTGTTTGTCCATGAATCTGGAGTGCATGAGGAGCCCACGCTCGTCCGGTAGAGTGTTAAACATGTTCAGTGACAGCCTCCAGATGAACAATCTCCCATCATGCTGTGCAGTGAGTGGGTGGGGGGGCAAACAAAGGGCCAAACAAACGAGCCTCTCTCATCCACACACACACTCGAACGGTGAGATCGCTCCCTCAGAGCACACACACAGATCAGGTCACGTGACTCGCTCGCTCTGATTGGAGGAAATGAGGCAGAAGCACAGGATCACACGTTACCGTGGCAACCAGTGAACGGTCGAGCGGAGAGTGAGTAAATGCAGGATCTGTGTGTGTGTGTGTGTGTGTGTCCAAACAATACAAGAGTGAACATTATGACGATATTTAGAGATGTTCATCTTAATCAAATTAAATTTACACATTTATCCACAGCCGAGGGAATCAAACTCACTCTGTGGCGGATTATTATCAAAACTGAAATAGTGTGTGTGTGAGTGTGTGTGTGTGTGTGTGTGTGTGTGTGTCTCACCGTCTCTGCAGCTCTTGTTGTCGTCCAGTAGTCGGACTCCCGTTGGACAGGCGCACTGATAATACGGCTTGACCGGAGACAGCAGACAGAGATGAGAACATCCTCCGTTGTTGAGCGCGCAGGGACTCGTCATGTCTGACACACACACACACACACACACACAGAGAGAGAGAGGGGTGAACGCAGGATTCTGTCAGCGCTGTGAGAAATTCTCTGCTGGAACAGAACAGACGCTCCATTGTGTCCGAGTCCTTCCTTCCTCTTACCCAGCAGCCCCTCTGTGCATTGTTCCAGAGCATGATGGGAAGGGAGAGCACACACACACACACACACACACTCACCGATCTGCTGGCGCTTCTGGCTGTAGACGTGTATGTCCATGGGGGAGAAGATGTTGGTGTGGACCTCTCGGCTGTTCTGCCCCGTGTGTTTGTGGCAGGAGTGGATGGAGTGTGTGTTCCAGTCGGTCCAGAAGAGTGTGTCCTCGTACAGCGTCAGCGCGAACGGGTGCGGCAGCGAGCCCTTCACCACCACCTCCCTGACACACACACACACAAATCATCATCAAGATCATGAGTGTGAGTGTGTGTGTGTGTGTGTGTGTGTGTGTGTGTGTGTCGCACCTGCCGGACCCGTCCAGGTTGCAGCGGTGGATGAAGTTGAACTTGGCGTCGGCCCAGTAGAGCTTCTGCTGTGTGTGTGTGTAGTCGAGTGTGAGTCCGTTGGGCCAGTAGATGTCGGAGTCGATGATCACAGAGCGAAGAGTCCCGTCCATCCCCGCGCGCTCGATCTTCGGCACCTCACCCCAGTCCGTCCAGTACATGAACCTGAACACAAACACACTACATCAGTGATTTCAGGAGCGTTGCGAGTGTTAATGACGCACTGCATGCTGGGTAACTCACACTCTCGGGCGATCGGCTTGTTCTCAACAATCTCATTTCAATGTGCACAAACCTGAAGGATCACATGACCTGATGATTGACAGGTGATGGTCAGTGATGTCATTGCTTCAGGTGCGTCAAACCAGCACAAACCCACTCCCTCGACCTCTGACCTCCGACCTCCTCGACCTCAGGCCAGAACAAAAGCGCCTGTGTTGGTCAAGCTCAGGATTACCCATCATGCCTCCCGATAAAGCCCGCAGGTCGGGTTACACACACTCGTGACGTCACACACACACTCGTTCCCATCAGGCCTGAGGAGTGACGACTGTGAACGCTCCTCTAGAGCCCCAAACATCATTATCAAACCTCTCCGCCACTGAAGGAACAAAACCCTAACTGACAGAAATTAAACAACATTAAAACTCCTGAAAAGGTCATAATTATGAAGAGCTGAAACTGACACAGCAGCACAATTTAGCCTTTCATCTTATAAACATGATTTAATGTGGCGTAATTTCAGATCTAAATGTCAACCTTTTTACAGTTTACAACAGCATGATACTTTCCCTCGTGTGTGTGTGTGTGTGTGTGTGTTATGCTTCAACACACACTGCCCTTCAGAAGATTTGGATCAGTGAGATTTTTAATTTTTTTTAAAGAGTCTCTTCTGCTCATGAAGGCTGTTCATTTTATTAAAAAAATAAATAAATAAAAACAGTGAAGTATTATTGTAATGTAAATCATCAGTTCTCTGTGTGAATATCCAGTAAAGTGTAATTTATTCCTGAATTTATCATCATTACTCCAGTCTTCAGTGTCACATGACCCTCCACACATCACTCTAATATGAGGATCTGATGATCAACACACAGTTATGATTATGATCAGTGTCGAACACAGTTATTTACACTTTTATTTCAGGATATTTGATGAATAGAAAGTTCAAAGGAACAGAATTTATCTGAAATAGAAGCTTTTGTAACATTATAAATGTCTTTACCGTCACTTTGGATCAATTTAATTCATCCATAATGAAAAAAGCATTGATTTTTTTTAGGGCTGTGAAACGATTAATCGCATCCAAAATAAAAGCTTGTGTTTACATAATATATGTGGGTGCACTGTGTATAATTATTTTACAGATATAAATACACGCATGCTGGTATATATTTAAGAAATATTTTCATGTATATAGATTTATATAAAATTTAATTTATAAATATAAATATTCTATATTATTTATTATTTATATTATTTATTTAATTTAGAAATATAAAAATTCTATATATAAATAATATTTTTTTCTTAATATATACATAGATGTGTGTATATTTAATTTATTTATTTAGCCCTAATTTTTTTATTTATAAATAAAAATTCTAAAAAGTTTCTATTTCAGATAAATGCTCTTCTTTTGAACTTTCAATTCATCAAATAATCCCGAAATATAAACTTTTAACCGGTGTTCAACACTGATAATAATCATAACTGTGTGTTGATCATCAGATCCTCATATTAGAGTGATTAGTGAAGGGTCATGTGACACTGAAGACTGGAGTAATGATGATAAATTTGATCAAACTACCCTTGAGAGTCTATTGACACAGAGAAGAGCTGATTCACGGAGCGGGACTCGAGACTGTAACCCTGAACACAACACGAGGAGCGTCTCGTTCCAGCCTGTAACTAGCGGCCTGCCAAACATAAACATCCAGGAGACAAGCCGCAGCACGCCCGCTCCAGTCCCGACGCCGAGAGACGAGGCCCCAGCGGCTGCTTCACGGGCGACCGCCTCAGTGCCTGAGTACAAATCACTATTATAGAGGAACTACTCTTATAATGACCATTAATGTCTTCTTCCATCCACTAGTCTACACCCGAAGCTGATAACAGTGAATTTAAACAGTTCTCATTCTAGGGGTTATTTTAGTTAGCTTAGCATACAGCGATCCGAGATGATTAGAGAGAACGCTTTTCACCATCTATATGATACTTTGGCACACTGTGTGTCACCTGGATGATTTCATATTTTTAGATTGAGATTTAAATCACAAGTTCACAAGCACTACATTTGCAATTTCGTTCTCCAATCATGATCATTGCAAATATGATATATGACATGCTTATATTTAAAAGTAATATATGTTTTATGCCTTATTGCTAAACGCACCTAAAAATTCAATTTCTTTCACTTTAACTCTATAAACACCCCACAGATAAATTTGAACATCAAGTTAAAATTGTCCCTTTTGAGGACGAGCGAAACCGTGTAGTTTTGTGTCTGTCCCTTTAAATGAAAATGAGCTGCTGTTCCCAGCACAGTGGGCGGAGCTTGTGAGTGTGTGTGTGTATTTTCAAGCCGTACATGCTAATCTATAAATCGCTGGTGTGGGAACTCTTGTGACATGCTGCTGCAGTGAGATCAGTGACCCATGACCCCGCCCCTTCAGACCCGCGAGGGCCGCCGTAGCTCCGCCCACTCACCCGCGCGCCGGGTCCAGAGCGATGGCCCTCGGCTGGTCCAGGTCCTGCCAGAACAACACCTTCCGGTGCGCGCCGTCCAGCTCCGACACCTCCACCCGGTTGGTCTCGGAGTCGGTCCAGTAGAGCTTGTTCCCGATCCAGTCGCAGGCCAGGCCGTCGGGGGAGGCTAGGTTGGACACGACGGTGGAGGCAGAGCCGCTCGGCGTGGAGCCGTTGAAGCGTGTGCGTTTGATGGACTCCTCGCTCACGTCGCTCCAGTAGATCAGATCCTGTGCGAACACGTAATCCAGCGCCGCCGCGTCCTCCAGGCCGCCCATCACCACCGTAGCGTTCCCCCGCCCGTGAGCCGCATCCACCAAGCGCAGGTCACGCCGGTTAGCGTACAGGAGCAGCGGCAGGCCTGTGAGAGAGAGAGAGAGGGGTCAGAGGGGTCAGAATAAATAAATACTGAATAAACCCGGGTGTGATGTCATCGAAAGGCACCGTGTCCTGGCTAAAACTGCGTATTTCTCTGGATTTAAACATTCTTAGAAACAATTTAAGTCAACAAAAAATTGTTAGTTGTATATCTGAATCTTACATAGCGTGCCTTTCAGACATTGGGATGCATGATGTTTAGCAGATTTGGGAACGAATCAAGTGTTTTTACGACACAGTGTTTCAGAGCAGCTTTACAGAGATAATAATGATGCAACAAAGCTTGTTTCCAGAAGAAAATATCGTCCAGTCCAGCTTAAGTTAGCTCCTGATGCAGTTCTCATATAATAGGGTCAATGCAGGAGATCAATAATATTGTGGAATATTATCCGAATTCACTCCGGATAGCATCAGCAGGACATCCAGTAAGTCCCCACAGTAATCCTGCTCCTGTAGAGCGGATGATCCGGCGTGTGTTCCTGCAGACCCGGGGATGGAGCGGTGACTCCACGGGGATCTGGCAGAAAATCAAACCTCAATTTGACACATCGACCGCAGAAACACCGGCACGACCTCCAGCCTGTTTTCCTAACACGGGGAATTTCCTTTCTCAAATATTTAGAAACTCTGAGCAGTGACTGAAGCCCGAGCCAGAGCAGAAACTGGGAATATGGAGATTTCTGGACACTTATTGCTTGGCCTCGGATCACGTCAAGCTCTCAGCTGGTCCTTTACACACTCCTTCAGGATCCAGATTGGTGGTTTTGTCTCACTGAACAGCTGTTACACACAGCACAGTTTACCAACACTAGCAACTCCTCACTTCATGGCCAAAGAAAGTGTTTCAACCATTTTGGGTTTTCAATGGCCATTTCTCAAAAATAACCATTTTTTTCTTACCGTGAAGAACGTTATAATAAACCTAAACCCTTTTTACATCACTGTAAGATTATTTAACGCAATGAAACGATTTTAAAGGGTCTTCTTGGAACCACCAGTATCAAAGAAGAGCCTTTATTTTTAAGAGTGAATCACACACACACAAGAGCGAACCGAACACAAACCCTCGAAAGAATCGAACTGAGCTGCAGTTTGAGTGTGTATTGTAACTTCACAAACTGAAGGAGAAGAGCTGCTTTCACACACAACTCTCTCACAGGACACATAAATGACGATAAATCACGGATATATTCGAGGGTTTTTGCTGCTGCGGCTGAAAACGAGCGAGTTTGATGTGAACGAGTGAAAGATTCACACGGCCGCGGTTCTCAAAACAAGAACACGAGCACAAACAACAAAACAATCACAATCCACAGCTCCAACGATACAGATCAGCATCGACACACTATAAACAAAAGCACCGATTCACGCTTCACGAAACAACAAGATTCTCTCTCACACACACACACACGGGCGCGCGCGCCTGTAATTACAGAGATTCGATCCAGGGAATCGTTAGATCAACGCGATTCGTGAACAATTCGAGCGCCGTAAATGAAACTCACCCCGTATCTGCAAACACAAAGTACACAGTAAGAGACTCTGTAGTGCGGCACACATCTTCAACGCTCAGCCGCGCCGCTTCGCTCGCATCGCTCCGGCTGCGTGTGTCTGTGATTCGGATTCTTCGCGTTGATTCTCCGTTGCGGTTTTTCATCGATTTGATTGTTTCAGTGTTTCGGTGAGTCCGTGCGTCTCCTTCCGCTCGCAGGGAAAATGCCCGGACGCTTCCAAACCCTTCCGCCGGCTCTCCCGATCCCAGTGCTCCGTCACTCTCACTCGCTATTGTTGTGTTTCATCTCATTCAAGACACGCTCTTTCTCTATATCGGACCATAGTGCGGTAGAAACGCAGAACAGACTGTTTAATGTGGGACGTGGAGCGTCGCGAGCGTCGTGGACGCATGGATAAAAGCAGCGAAGCGCATTCCAATGGGACTACTTTTTCACGCAGTGGTTCGTGCTGCGGCCCGAAACACAAAACAACACAAAGCAACGGCATTAATGAATTACACTTCATTGATACTCACCTATTAGTCATTGTCTCTCATTTATTCTTCAAAATCACCGACTATTGCACTTTTAAGACTCTCTCAGTCTTAGGATTTTTTGTGTGTGATTAGTTAACATCACTTGCAGGGATATTATACTACACTTGTACTTATTACACCATCCCAGCGAACAGGGACCGTTCTTTTAAGGTTCTCTCAAAGTTATGAACAAACATTATTCCTGTAACATTAATAGACTGTTCGCTCAAAGTTATTTGTTATCTAATTCTCAAAACGAACATTATTTATCGATCATGGGCTGTTTTTTGCTTTTTAACTGTTGCTACTAGTTTCAGAACGTTAAGATTCAAAAGTAACGTCATCATAATGTTTGAAGATTGTTACAATGTTACTGTACAAAAATTGTATCTTTTGAACATTTATTAATAATATTTTTAGTGAGAATGTCAGCAAAATGTTCTAGAATGTATTTCTGAAAGTATTGTATATGTAGAATGTATTTATCTTGCTAATAGCTTTATCTATTATTTATAAACTAAAATTGAATATTTATAAATATTCCATTTTAGTTTCCTATGTACATGTATAGTAAAGTGGAATAAAGCTGAATTTATCATCATTACTCCAGTCTTCAGTGTCACATGATCCTTCTGAAATCACTCTAATATGATGATTTGATGCTCAAGAAACATTTATGATTATTATTAATATCATATTTTATTTCTCAGGATTCTTTGATGAAAAGAAATTTCAAAAGAACTTATTTATTTTATATACAATTTCAAACATTACCCAGATTGCAAATGACATCTGGCCGAGTGTGGCAATAACATTCATACCTGGGCCAGAACCGAGCCATATGTGCCACAGTTGGTCCAGATATGTATGCTCTCTGGATATAAATGTCTTTCCTGTCACTTTTAATCAATTTAATGTGTCCTTGATGAATAGAAGTTTTAATTGATCGTCAACACCGGCCAGTAAAACACTCATCAGTCACTAGTTTTGAGATTTAGTTTGGATCAGATTTTAAATGAGCTTTTGAAACATTCTTGCCTGTGGTTTACTGTTGTGCTGTTTACGGTAACTCGTGCAGATGAAACGTAATAAGAAGCCTCTTGGATATTGAAAAAAGACTCCTTTTTATTTCTTGCAGGAGAAACAAAACCGTCACATTAATCTGAAGGTGTCTGTGAAAGCCAAGACTCACCAAAAAATGTACCACCAACATATACTAACAGATTAGAAAATACCGAAGCAGAATAAGATTAAAACTTAAGAGTGAACTGGAGAGATTTCAGTGGATCATGCTGTGAAATAAACGCCTGACCTCCACCGCCACCGCCTGGACGATCACACAGAGGAAAGCAGCGAACTACAAACAAACACTCGTTCACTTCCACCGAAAACATGAAGAGTGTGTGTGAATCTCTCCAGCTGTCATGTGACACACTAACAAGTGCACGACTACACTAGTGAGCAGTGAAGCACAGCCGCTCTCGGGACCGTGAGGTTTGCTGACACTCGTACTAAGAAACGCTCGCTGAGAAAGAAAGAAAGAGTGGCGAAGCTGTTGAAGATCTCAGCCTTGGTTTCATCATCTGAGGCGACCTGAGTTCAGTGTATTGCTTTTTATTGCTCTCCTCGAACCGTGAAAACCAAACCAGCCTAAATATATCAAAATACAAATGTTTTCTCTGGGTGAGGCGAGTGTCCGTGTGCTACACCTCATAGTGCAGGTCGTTGAGCTCCAGGCGAGTGTAGTGCCGCCTGTCGAAGGACTCCATGGCCTTCCGGGCCACCAGAGCGAGGATGAGGACGAGGAAGAGGAGTGTGAGCACCACGATGGCCACCAGACTGTTCTTCCACATCACCCGAGACACCTTGGGCCTCACCGGGACCGGGCCGCCGGCAGGAGCAGCGAAGCCCCTGCGCCTCGACTCGCTCTCGGGATCAGCGGGCGGAGCCGCGGGTGCAGGTGTACTGACAGTAGTGGTGGTTGTTGTGGTGGTTGTTGTGGTGGTGGTTGTTGTTGTTGTCATGGTTGTAGTAGTTGTGGGTATAGTTGTTGTAGTAGTTGTTGTGGGTCTAGTTGTGGGTGTAGCTGTGGTGGTTGTAGGTCTTGTGGTTGTAGCAGTCGCTGGTGTGTGTGTGCCGGTGGTTGTGGGGCTGGCGGTCGCTCTGACGGGCTTCGCTGGATGTGGTTCTGGTCTGGAAGGTCTGCCCAGTTTTCGGACTCTGTTGGGTTTGGTCGGAGGCCGCGGGGCTTTAGTGCTGGTGCCTTTAGCTGATGTTGTGGTTGTTGTTGTAGTGGTGGACTGTGTAGTGGTGGTGGTTGTCGTGTCAATGGGTGTGGTTGTCGTGGCAACATGTGCGGTTGTCACAGCGACGGTTACAAGCATCACATTGGGTTCTGACCCAGTCGGCAGTTCTTCAGAGCTGGTGCTGCTCAGCGGTGTGGGGGTGGGAGGTGTTGTAGTCGTGGTTGCTGCTGTTGGTGTTGGTGTTGGTGTTGTTGTTGTCATGGTTGCTGTTGTGGGTGGTGTTGTTGTCATGGTTGCTGTTGTGGGTGGTGTTGTGGTTGTGGTCATCTTCGTCGGTACACTGGGTGCAGGCTTGGCTGTTATTCTTCCATTTGCTTTAGCCAATGGATGAGTTGAACCTGAAGTGATTAATACAATTGCAAGAAAAAAAATTTCAGCATCAAACACTTGATCAATATACTCAAAGACCATCCACCTACTTATCTATGTTGATTCTTTGATTCTTCATTATGTCTATGAATGAATAAAGTTAAAGGCGGGGCAACGGGGCAGCAGCACCTGACCAGGGTCGAGATGTCCATGATCAAGACAAGATTTCTACCAACATCTATCATGAAAATAACATTCTGACGTGAAGTAACCCTTTAAATTGAACACAGAGAGATGTGCTGCTGTGGTTCTCACCCTTGAATATGTCGTAGGTGTTGATTCCAGCGCTGGCCGGCGTCAGCGGACAGTCCCTCTCGCTCTCACAGTGGAACAGCAGGCAGTTCTGATCCCCAGGCCGGGCCGGCGGGTTATACACCACCAGGTTACACTTCAGCCCTGCGGGAAGAGGACGGTGAAGAAACCCATCGAATCCACCACAGAGCTCTCAGATATCAGATCAGACAGCACGGAGAAACACTGCCGTGATTGAACACGTTATGGAAGCTTTAGGTCCACGGGTCAGCAGCATGGGTTTACTGTACAAACGAGCACTACACATCTTTTTCCAGCACTTCAAAACTATAATATCATATTTAAATGTCATTTATTTTTAATGCGATGATCTAAACATTTTTTATAACCTTTAAAGATTGTCCCCATTTATAAAACACAACGTTTCAAGATGAAGGAAAACTCACACTTACTGTATTTTAAAAATAAAAAATTATTAAATTACCATTATAACCAGTAGGTGGCAGCAGAGGCAGCAGTAATACGTGTTTAGTCTACAGATATGAGTGTTTGAATATATGTATATATGTGTGTGTAGGCGTGTAATCTTAAAAATGATAATACAGATTTTTAGTCTGGATCCCTGACACCTGCCTCGGGCCCTCCGGTGTGAGATGAACATTACCTGTCCTCAGGTCCTCAGAGCAGCAGGTGAGCACACAGTCCTTCTCCGACGGCTTCGCTCGCGCCTCCATCACGGTTCCCTCCTGACCCAGAGCCGCGCGAATGTTCACGGCCACGTCTCGGTGCTGGCGAGAGTAGCAGGTGTCTCCGTCGGGCTCCGGGGCCCCGCTGGCCTGCAGGACGAGGCACACGAGCAGGACCGACACCGAGGCCCAGACCCGACCCGAGCTCACACACATGATGCTGACGGATGGAGGAACTGAGGAACTCACACACCTGAGGAAAGCAGAACACCTTATCTCATCAGACACACACATTACGGTCCAAAGAGCTCGAGCCGTCAGCCGCTCTTGTGAAACACTCTTCAACTATATCAAGGTCAATGTGCACTGATTATTGCTGCGATAGCTGAAAATAAAACTGGATTTTGTTTTCTCATCTTAGTTCACAATCATTTGGAACAAAACAAACAGTGACAAACTAACAAGCAGAAGAACTTTTTGATAACGATCACATTAAGTTATGAAAATATTATTTCTGAATGTTGCAAAAGTGTTTCTTCTCGGTTCTGTGAACGGGAACAGTGATACTGTATCATTCTTCACACATTATGGAACGTTACTTTTGAATCTGGACGTTCCAAAACCAGAAACATTTAAACAAGCGTTACATTTAAAACACAGATCAACTGAATCATTCCATGCGGTGTGTAAATTATGATTCTGTTCTAATGGTCTGAGATCATTATTAAAGAGCAGATAATAACTCAATGAACGTATAACTATGTAAATAAATATGAGCAAAAAGTGATTCAGGATGATAGCAGATAAAGAGTTGACTGACCGATGTAGAGTGTGTGAAGGCTGATCTCCATCTGATTCCTTCCAGTCACACACACACACTCGCTCTCAATCTCCACTGGCAAACCTTTGAACCCTGTCGAGGAACGGTTATCACAGAACGTTATAAAGGCACAAAGGAATCACACACACACACAAACACACACACTCCTTCCCCTCTGCTATCAGCACGGCCGATTATTTACTATTGATCATCACAGGATTCATACACACACACACTCGGATGAGGACGCACTCGAAGCCTCTGCGATTCAGACGTGTGTGTGTGTGTGATGAAGATGAAGAGGATGTGATGGTGTGATGCTGGTCGCCATGGAGACTGAGCATCACGGGAGCAGTGTCCGGTGTGTGTCGTGATGCAATCCTTATGAAACACGAAACACTAAACAGGATCCGCCGATCAGCTTATTAAAGCCGCGGGGGTTATACGGCGACACACACACACACACACACACACACACACACACACACACACACACACACACATCGCTGATGTTCTTCGCGAAATCGCCACGATGCGCAAAGGCGATGAGCGAGACAGTCAATGTCCCGTTATCTGGAGCGAGTGTGTCGAGAAAACACTTAAACTCCACACATCATCGAGCACAAACACACACACCTCTTTATTCGAGCACTGTGAAGCTTCAGCGGTGATGCAGATCAGTCACTTACCATGAGATCAGTGACCCATTTCTGTGCCTTTGTCCTCCGCGGGATGATGATGATGCTGATGATGCTGTCACACACACACACACACACACACACACACTGATCTGAGATGCACACTGATCTAAATGTTCAACAGCAGTAAATGAGCACACCGAAGATCCTCCATTAAGAGCTGATTCCCTCACATCCTTCAGTGGCTCTAATGTGAGTGTCACTGTGAACTCTTAAATATGACGTGCGCGCGCATTGTGTTGTCGATGCTGCAGTAGCGCATGCGCAACACCAGAGGGCGACAAGGTCCGTGTACGTTTTGATAGTTTGTTTTTTCGTTTGAAACAAAAAACAAAATAACGAGAAACCACCATTTTTTCGTTTGTCGTTTCAAACCAAAAACAAAGAAATCGTTAAAAAAAAGAGCCGTTTTCCCGTTTTTGGTTCAGAATCCAAAAACAAAAAAAAAACAAAATCAAATAACGGTCCGATTTTGTTTTTTTGAAATTCCTTTTGCCATTTTTCCGTTTGAAGACATTAAAACCATTAAGGACAGGTGTGCCACGTGACCCGGAAGTAATAGTAAATATGGCCCATCAAAATAAAAGCCAAGCTTTTAGAACGGTCATAATCATCTATGGTCATAATATGCAGAACTAACGTTATACCAGAGTAACGTTAGAAGAAGAAAAATCAATGAATAAATAGAAACCTGGACCGGAATAAATATGTTTGCTACAGTAGTTTGTTAGCTATTTAATATCATGCCTATCATTCCAGACTAGTCACGTTTAATGGGGGCATTGTTTGGCTTATTAATATAGGTTAACCTAAGAACTTATTATGTGTGCAGAGTTGTTGCTGTTAGCGCTACTACATTATATAATTAAATTTATATGTGGTTTCCACCGTAATGGACAGCGTCGCTCAAGTTAGTGTTAATAGAAATGTATTGAACAGGCTAGTTAGGTAATAGACTAATAGTGATAGTAGTTTGTTAATAATACAATCAAAAACGATGTATGTGAAGGTTCTCAGTCCACTAATAATCCAACGAAGTTTAAAACCTAGGGCAGTTCAAAACGATTACAAAAACATACCAGTAGGTGTCGCACTGTGTCTGCTGTGTGCGAGCTACTGTCATGGAGATATTAATTTATGTTATGTAATTAAAACTTTCCATTATAACTGTGCTTTCACAAATCATGTTTCTTAGCACTGCTGCTTAAGGCATTAGCCTACTCACCAAAATAAGTTCTTTCTCCTCGTGTTTGGCATATTTGATCATGTACAGTATCGTCATGATTTGGCAATTATTAAATAATAAAACAGTAGATCAACATGAAAATCACCGCAGTGGTAGTCTGTGATATTTAGAACAAGAACCTGGAGGTGGATTTTTTTAAAAAATATTTATTTATTTATTTATTTATTTATTTATATATATATTTTTTTTAAGTCTACCGACACCGCATAGCTACACTTTGAGCCTACGCAACTTCGTGTCCCAGCCAGCATGAACAATCAGCCCGAGCTCGGCTGCGCCTCGGCGTCTGTGACTACGTGTAACCTGGCCGATTATTGCCCGCAGCTCGCTCTGGAACATGCATTTGTTACGGCTGTAAAACACTGGGCCGATTCATGTTCACCATAAAAACCGGCTCCGGCTGTATCTAGACCAGGCGCGTCGTTAGACATGGGCATTCGGGGCTTCAGCCCCGGATGTTTTTTTTTTATAGCCACAGATCCAAAAAACAAAAAAAAAAAAAAAAAAAAAAAAAGAGAGAGAGGAGGAGAGGAGAGAGAGAGAGAGAGAAAGAGAGAGGTTTACAAAACTTAATATTCAGCAATTAATATTATTTATATATGGGGAAAAATAATAAAAAAAAACACATTAAAATTCCAAAACCAGATTTCCATCGCAAACAACACACAAAGCATCATTAACTCACCACAGATCACTAAAACCCTTCTCATTATTTACAAGACTATAGTAAGCAGATTCTATTTTTAGTCTACCAGCCACTAATTTCATAAACATCACTTCAACATTAATACTATTAAGCTGCAATCCTTGATTCCTCCTGGTTTTCATATAGCCAATTTCGCAGTTCCTGTTAACCCTTGTGCATCAATTTTAAAAAGTTACACTTGGGTAAAAAGAGGACAAAAATGTCCATGTCAAAAAACTGTCATAAAAATGTGACGCTTTGGAGCACAGACTTAAGTTTGGTGTCATTTTAAAGAAGACCCTTTGCAGATTATTGCTGAAGTAAAAAAAATAATAATAAGTAAATCCAAAAAAAGTTATATTGGTATAAGTTTATGAAAATTATGTATAAAAAATATTTTATATAAAATATATATTTTATAAATCAGGTTGAACTCAAAACTGGAATAAAATCAAAGCCATAACTCTAAATAGGTTGTGTTCCAAATTTGAGGATGATATCTCAAAAAATGAGCTTTCTGTAACAGTTTATTTGGGCGTAGTAACATTTTCCCCATCGGGTGCCAGCAAAACCCCACTGGAGCTCACAGTGATTGAATTATTATTTGCAGTTTTTCTCTCTCAGTATTACAAACACACACATGCGCACACACACACATATTTTTTTTATAACACACATACTAACCACACTCTGTCATCCATACCAACACACCCACACAAATATCCTTGCATAATTTACCCAGTTGGCTCTATAGTATGACGAACCAGAAAACAGGAATAAAGAGATATTTGTTTTAAAGGCCAAACTTAAAAAAAGGCACCATCTGATAAAAAAAAATAGTAAAATTCTGAAGCCTTGCCTTCAGAATGAAAGCCTCTTAACAAAGATTGCATAATTTTATAGTTAACTGAACCAGGGATTAAAAATGGCATTTTTAATGGTTTCAATGGGGACATTTTTGTCCAAAAGGTGCTGAGAGGGAGTATTTTTTGTACTTAATGCAAAAAATATATTTTTTTTAAGAAAATGACGGTGAAATAGTAAAATTCCAATAAAAATACACACCTGTGCCAAGTTTTTTTGCAGTTAGCTTAAACACAGGCAAAGTGATCAAGAAAACAAAACTGAAAAGGACAAAAATGTCCATAAGGATGCACAAGGGTTAAATAATTTAACAGACACATCTTCCTTCTCTTTAAAAAATTATATTTCACACCCCCGATTAAAACTTCCTCTGAGAAATCCTCACCAAAAACTTGAAACAATCGGTCACAGGTCGGGGGGCCAAGCCAGACTGCACCCACCCCTCAAACCCAGGACCACCTCGAGGAGCGAACCAGAGACCAGACAGACGAGCAGAACTTCTAAAAATAACAATCTTTATTGAATAAAAACAAGAATTAAAAGTCTCAATATGGGCTTCATATCTCTCTGCAGGAGGGAGGAGACCAGGAGGTCCACTGCGCTGACCCGGGTCGCCGGCAGCCACGGAGGAGGAGGGAGTCGAACGCCGGTCCGGCGTGCAGGTGGGTAAACGTGGTAAGTAGATCCTTTTAGGCGTAATACAGGCGGACAGCTCTCCAGGCAGACCAGGACCGGGACCACGGGCCAGGAGGGGACTCTCTCACCGGACAGGTGGGTAGCAGGTAAGTTTTGTTTCAAGCGGCGTCTATACAGTAGGTGGTCGGCACAGGGGGCGATGGGTCCAGGAGGGGGACTCTCTGCCAGCCAGGTGGGTAGCTGGGTCCTTCGTGTAGAGTGCTCTCCCGTGGCGTCGCTGGACAACAGGTGTAAGGTCCTCCGGGTGTCTTTCCTCCTTTGACGGCTCCAGCCAGAAGCAAGATATCCACTAATCCAAGACAGAGACAAGTTTACAGGTTCAATTCTATTACAGTAAAGCAAGGACTTACCGCTGGGAGGGGGTAGTTCTGAACAAGCAGCACTGAGGCTGGGGTGTGTCTCTCCTCCGTACAGGCAGCACACAAGAAGGCAGAGGCAGAAGAATCTTCTATTTAAATAGACAGAACAAGTTAAACAGGGCAATCACACTCCTCTTCAGTATCAGCAGGAGTTTGTGGCCAGAGTGGAACATACACATCCACACAGTTCACTCAACGATGGGTTGTCGGGAGAAACAGGTAGGAGAAGCTGAACAAACCTTGTATCTGTAGTGAAGTATGGCGATTTACAACCATAAAAAACCTCTGGATTAGCACTCGCCTGGGGAAGATCAAACTTTATCAGTATCATGATAGAAAAAGTCTGAATTTTTATAAAATGCAAGTCGTACCACCAGATTCAGATCAGCCTTAAGATTAGCAGTGTTTAGGGAGAACGCAGCCCGTCCATTCTTATTTGTGGTTGGACTCAACAGCAGTTAGGGCCAGTTGCTCCCCTCCAAGAGATATACTGCTTTGACCCCATTGCAGATTCTGACACCATTACATCTGCGAGAGAAAGTCCAAACAAACAGTGAAGAATATCAACTTACTGGCTTAAAGTGCATGTCTTGTAAAGATGATAAAGAGTACATGGTTCAGATCAGCCAATAGCTCACCTGTTCCCTCCTCAGTAACATTTACAAGAAATGAGTCTTGCATTTGGTCTTCAAATTTGGTGTTGAAAAACACTGACGTATCAACAGTAAGAGAGGAACAGCCCGTGGCATTCATCTGGTAGGAGAACAAACACACAATTAAGTCAAGCACAGGCAAAAGGAAAACCCTCAGCAGTAAGGCAGGAGTCACACACCTTTGCGGTTTGAGTCAGGCACTGTCTGGTCAAATGATGAAGCAGACTGTATGGAAATGGATCACAGCACACTTCCACTAAGGCTTGACCAGGTACAGGTTGGCCATATGTACATCTGGGAAACATCAAAAGATAAAGAACAGACCAACCACAAGACAAGAAAAATAAAGCGTCACTCACTTGGCACAAGACTCAACTTTCAGTCCCATAACTCCAACGCTGTAGGTCTGCAGTGCGTTTACGGTCACGTCAAACTTGGGCTAAACTAAACCAGAAACAAAGTGCTTTAGATTAAGGCCTCAGATCAGTCATTGAACTTCCCTTACTCAACTACTTACCGTATTCTTTCCACTTGAAAAACTTGGAAGACTAGTGTTGGGACTGTTCACTCCATTCCTGCTCCATTCTGCGGTGCCTAGGTCTTTGGGACGGACGAACAGACGCACGCATTGACGGACGGACATATTGACGGACACACGCATTGACGGACACACGCATTGACGGACGGATGGCCGGCCGGCCGGACATATTGACGGACGCACGGAAGGACGCATTGATGGACGGACGTATTGACGGAAGCACGCATTGATTGACGGACGCACGTCCATACCGATACTGAAGTTGGGATAAAAATTCAGGCCCTTCTACTTCAGACACGGGTAAACCGAAGTGGACTCTAATCAGAAGTGCCACACACTGAAATATTCAGATTAACAGCCCAAACAAAAAACCTGATTGGAGCACAGACACCCCTTCAGCACTCAGACGTCTTCCTGGCTCCATGATCCGGACGCTCTGATCCACAGTACTGAGGCCACACAGAGATCCAGCTTGAGCAGAAACAGTCAGAACGTTTCCCTCCGCAGGAACAGCCGTAGCTGGAGAAAACAGCAGAGACACCTGGAACAAGGACCAACATGCTGTAGGACACACACCAACATTCCCAAATTGAAAAATAGCCACATCATACAGTACCTGGATCCGGAAATACACATCGGTGTCAAACGGCACACTAGCAGCAACTGCATTCTCACTGGGCCGAACGCTGTAGAGCAGAATCTGCACTGCTGGAGTCAGTCAACGCTGACGGACAACTGGAACGTCACAGAGCCACTTGTGTCTGCATCACCAGCCTTTGCTTTAACCGTCTGAAATCCATGGAGGACGATCACTCCTTTGGATAAGACCTGACAGAAGACATAGGTGTGCAAGTTACGGAACAAATAGACCAGCAAACTTAACTACAAAACTAATGTCCACTCACCATATAGATTATGTCAGCGCTGTAGCTACCAGCCTCTCCAACAAACAAATACTCCACGGTCACTGGAAACGAAGCACCACATTAGAGCAGCTGATTGAGCTTCACTATAGTTTGGAGAAACAGGAAGGAGAAGCTGAACAAACCTTGTATCTGTAGTGAAGTATGGCGATTTACAACCATAAAAAACCTCTGGATTAGCACTCGCCTGGGGAAGATCAAACTTTATCAGTATCATGATAGAAAAAGTCTGAATTTTTATAAAATGCAAGTCGTACCACCAGATTCAGATCAGCCTTAAGATTAGCAGTGTTTAGGGAGAACGCAGCCCGTCCATTCTTATTTGTGGTTGGACTCAACAGCAGTTAGGGCCAGTTGCTCCCCTCCAAGAGATATACTGCTTTGACCCCATTGCAGATTCTGACACCATTACATCTGCGAGAGAAAGTCCAAACAGTGAAGAATATCAACTTGTGGCTTAAAGTGGATGTCTTGTAAAGAGTATATGGTTCAGATCAGCCAATAGCTCACCTGTTCCCTCCTCAGTAACATTCACATTTACAAGAAATGCGTCTTGCATTTGGTCTTCAAAAACACTCACGTATCAACAGTAAGAGAGGAACAGCCCGTGGCATTCATCTGGTAGGAGAACAAACACACAATTAAGTCAAGCACAGGCAAAAGGAAAACCCTCGGCAGTAAGGCAGGAGTCACACACCTTTGCGGTTTGAGTCAGGCACTGTCTGGTCAAATGATGAAGCAGACTGTATGGAAATGGATCACAGCACACTTCTACTAAGGCTTGACCAGGTACAGGTTGGCCATATGTACATCTGGGAAACATCAAAAGATAAAGAACAGACCAACCACAAGACAAGAAAAATAAAGCGTCACTCACTTGGCACAAGACTCAACTTACAGTCCCATAACTCCAACGCTGTAGGTCTGCAGTGCGTTTACAGTCACGTCAAACTTGGGCTAAACTAAACCAGAAACAAAGCGCTTTAGATTAAGGCCTCAGATCTGTCATTGAACTTCCCTTACTCAACTACTTACCGTATTCTTTCCACTTGAAAAACTTGGAAGACTAGTGTTGGGACTGTTCACTCCATTCCTGCTCCATTCTGCGGTGCCTAGGTCTTTGGGACGGACGGACAGACGCACGCATTGACGGACGGACGCATTGACGCACGCATTGACGGACAGACATATTGACGGACGGACATATTGACGGACAGACGGACGCATTGACGGACGGACGCATTGACGGACGGATGGCCGGCCGGCCGGACATATTGACGGACGCACGGAAGGACGCATTGATGGACGGACGTATTGACAGACGCACGCATTGATTGACGGACGCACGTCCATACCGATAGTGAAGTTGGGATAAAAATTCAGGCCCTTGTACTTCAGACACGGGTAAACCGAAGTGGACTCTAATCAGAAGTGCCACACACTGAAATATTCAGATTAACAGCCCAAACAAAAAACCTGATTGGGGCACAGACACCCCTTCAGCACTCAGACGTCTTCCTGGCTCCATGATCCGGACACTCTGATCCACAGTACTGAGGCCACACAGAGATCCAGCTTGAGCAGAAACAGTCAGAACGTTTCCCTCCGCAGGAACAGCCGTAGCTGGAGAAAACAGCAGAGACACCTGGAACAAGGACCAACACGCTGTAGGACACACACCAACATTCCCAAATTGAAAAATAGCCACATCATACAGTACCTGGATCCGGAAACACACATCGGTGTCAAACGGCACACTAGCAGCAACTGCATTCTCACTGGGCCGAACGCTGTAGAGCAGAATCTGCACTGCTGGAGTCAGTCAACGCTGACGGACAACTGGAACGTCACAGAGCCACTTGTGTCTGCATCACCAGCCTGTGCTTTAACCGTCTGAAATCCATGGAGGACGATCACTCCTTTGGATAAGACCTGACAGAAGACATAGGTGTGCAAGTTACGGAACTAACAGGCCAGCAAACTTAACTACAAAACTAATGTCCACTCACCATATAGATTATGTCAGCGCTGTAGCTACCAGCCTCTCCAACAAACAAATACTCCACGGTCACTGAAAACGAAGCACCACATTAGAGCGGCTGATTGAGCTTCACTATAGTTTGGAGAAACAGGTAGGAGAAGCTGAACAAACCTTGTATCTGTAGTGAAGTATGGCGATTTACAACCATAAAAAACCTCTGGATTAGCACTCGCCTGGGGAAGATCAAACTTTATCAGTATCATGATAGAAAAAGTCTGAATTTTTATAAAATGCAAGTCGTACCACCAGATTCAGATCAGCCTTAAGATTAGCAGTGTTTAGGGAGAACGCAGCCCGTCCATTCTTGTTTGTGGTTGGACTCAACAGCAGTTAGGGCCAGTTGCTCCCCTCCAAGAGATATACTGCTTTGACACCATTGCAGATTCTGACACCATTACATCTGCGAGAGAAAGTCCAAACAGTGAAGAATATCAACTTTGTGGCTTAAAGTGGATGTCTTGTAAAGAGTATATGGTTCAGATCAGCCAATAGCTCACCTGTTCCCTCCTCAGTAACATTCACATTTACAAGAAATGCGTCTTGCATTTGGTCTTCAAAAACACTCACGTATCAACAGTAAGAGAGGAACAGCCCGTGGCATTCATCTGGTAGGAGAACAAACACACAATTAAGTCAAGCACAGGCAAAAGGAAAACCCTCGGCAGTAAGGCAGGAGTCACACACCTTTGCGGTTTGAGTCAGGCACTGTCTGGTCAAATGATGAAGCAGACTGTATGGAAATGGATCACAGCACACTTCTACTAAGGCTTGACCAGGTACAGGTTGGCCATATGTACATCTGGGAAACATCAAAAGATAAAGAACAGACCAACCACAAGACAAGAAAAATAAAGCGTCACTCACTTGGCACAAGACTCAACTTTCAGTCCCATAACTCCAACGCTGTAGGTCTGCAGTGCGTTTACAGTCACGTCAAACTTGGGCTAAACTAAACCAGAAACAAAGTGCTTTAGATTAAGGCCTCAGATCTGTCATTGAACTTCCCTTACTCAACTACTTACCATATTCTTTCCACTTGAAAAACTTGGAAGACTAGTGTTGGGACTGTTCACTCCATTCCTGCTCCATTCTGCGGTGCCTAGGTCTTTGGGACGGACGAACAGACGCACGCATTGACGGACGGACATATTGACGGACAGACGGCCGGCCGGACATATTGACGGACGCATTGATGGACGGACGTATTGACAGACGCACGCATTGATTGACGGACGCACGTCCATACCGACACTGAAGTTGGGATAAAAATTCAGGCCCTTGTACTTCAGACACGGGTAAACCGAAGTGGACTCTAATCAGAAGTGCCACACACTGAAATATTCAGATTAAAAGCCCAAACAAAAAACCTGATTGGGGCACAGACACCCCTTCAGCACTCAGGCGTCTTCCTGGCTCCATGATCCGGACGCTCTGATCCACAGTACTGAGGCCACACAGAGATCCAGCTTGAGCAGAAACAGTCAGAACGTTTCCCTCCGCAGGAACAGCCGTAGCTGGAGAAAACAGCAGAGACACCTGGAACAAGGACACACACGCTGTAGGACACACACCAACATTCCCAAATTGAAAAATAGCCACATCATACAGTACCTGGATCCGGAAATACACATCGGTGTCAAACGGCACACTAGCAGCAACTGCATTCTCACTGGGCCGAACGCTGTAGAGCAGAATCTGCACTGCTGGAGTCAGTCAACGCTGACGGACAACTGGAACGTCACAGAGCCACTTGTGTCTGCATCACCAGCCTTTGCTTTAACCGTCTGAAATCCATGGAGGACGATCACTCCTTTGGATAAGACCTGACAGAAGACATAGGTGTGCAAGTTACGGAACAAATAGACCAGCAAACTTAACTACAAAACTAATGTCCACTCACCATATAGATTATGTCAGCGCTGTAGCTACCAGCCTCTCCAACAAACAAATACTCCACGGTCACTGGAAACGAAGCACCACATTAGAGCAGCTGATTGAGCTTCACTATAGTTTGGAGAAACAGGAAGGAGAAGCTGAACAAACCTTGTATCTGTAGTGAAGTAAGGCGATTTACAACCATAAAAAACCTCTGGATTAGCACTCGCCTGGGGAAGATCAAACTTAATAAGTATCATGATAGAATTAAGTCAAGCACAGGCAAAAGGAAAACCCTCAGCAGTAAGGCAGGAGTCACACACCTTTGCGGTTTGAGTCAGGCACTGTCTGGTCAAATGATGAAGCAGACTGTATGAAAATGGATCACAGCACACTTCCACTAAGGCTTGACCAGGTACAGGTTGGCCATATGTACATCTGGGAAACATCAAAAGATAAAGAACAGACCAACCACAAGACAAGAAAAATAAAGCGTCACTCACTTGGCACAAGTCTCAACTTTCAGTCCCATAACTCCAACGCTGTAGGTCTGCAGTGCGTTTACGGTCACGTCAAACTTGGGCTAAACTAAACCAGAAACAAAGCGCTTTAGATTAAGGCCTCAGATCAGTCATTGAACTTCCCTTACTCAACTACTTACCATATTCTTTCCACTTGAAAAACTTGGAAGACTAGTGTTGGGACTGTTCACTCCATTCCTGCTCCATTCTGCGGTGCCTAGGTCTTTGGGACGGACGGACGCATTGACGCACGCATTGACGGACAGACGGACGCATTGACGGACGGATGGCCGGCCGGCCGGACATATTGACGGACGCACGGAAGGACGCATTGATGGACGGACGTATTGACAGACGCACGCATTGATTGACGGACGCACGTCCATACCGATAGTGAAGTTGGGATAAAAATTCAGGCCCTTGTACTTCAGACACGGGTAAACCGAAGTGGACTCTAATCAGAAGTGCCACACACTGAAATATTCAGATTAACAGCCCAAACAAAAAACCTGATTGGGGCACAGACACCCCTTCAGCACTCAGACGTCTTCCTGGCTCCATGATCCGGACACTCTGATCCACAGTACTGAGGCCACACAGAGATCCAGCTTGAGCAGAAACAGTCAGAACGATTCCCTCCGCAGGAACAGCCGTAGCAGGAGAAAACAGCAGAGACACCTGGAACAAGGACCAACACGCTGTAGGACACACACCAACATTCCCAAATTGAAAAATAGCCACATCATACAGTACCTGGATCCGGAAACACACATCGGTGTCAAACGGCACACTAGCAGCAACTGCATTCTCACTGGGCCGAACGCTGTAGAGCAGAATCTGCACTGCTGGAGTCAGTCAACGCTGACGGACAACTGGAACGTCACAGAGCCACTTGTGTCTGCATCACCAGCCTGTGCTTTAACCGTCTGAAATCCATGGAGGACGATCACTCCTTTGGATAAG
The DNA here is from genome assembly GCA_038021265.1 of Cyprinella venusta. Classification (NCBI taxonomy): domain Eukaryota; kingdom Metazoa; phylum Chordata; class Actinopteri; order Cypriniformes; family Leuciscidae; genus Cyprinella; species Cyprinella venusta. Next base: position 252,921 of record CM075885.1, read on the forward strand.
ACCTGACAGAAGACATAGGTGTGCAAGTTACGGAACTAACAGGCCAGCAAACTTAACTACAAAACTAATGTCCACTCACCATATAGATTATGTCAGCGCTGTAGCTACCAGCCTCTCCAACAAACAAATACTCCACGGTCACTGAAAACGAAGCACCACATTAGAGCGGCTGATTGAGCTTCACTATAGTTTGGAGAAACAGGTAGGAGAAGCTGAACAAACCTTGTATCTGTAGTGAAGTATGGCGATTTACAACCATAAAAAACCTCTGGATTAGCACTCGCCTGGGGAAGATCAAACTTTATCAGTATCATGATAGAAAAAGTCTGAATTTTTATAAAATGCAAGTCGTACCACCAGATTCAGATCAGCCTTAAGATTAGCAGTGTTTAGGGAGAACGCAGCCCGTCCATTCTTGTTTGTGGTTGGACTCAACAGCAGTTAGGGCCAGTTGCTCCCCTCCAAGAGATATACTGCTTTGACACCATTGCAGATTCTGACACCATTACATCTGCGAGAGAAAGTCCAAACAGTGAAGAATATCAACTTTGTGGCTTAAAGTGGATGTCTTGTAAAGAGTATATGGTTCAGATCAGCCAATAGCTCACCTGTTCCCTCCTCAGTAACATTCACATTTACAAGAAATGCGTCTTGCATTTGGTCTTCAAAAACACTCACGTATCAACAGTAAGAGAGGAACAGCCCGTGGCATTCATCTGGTAGGAGAACAAACACACAATTAAGTCAAGCACAGGCAAAAGGAAAACCCTCGGCAGTAAGGCAGGAGTCACACACCTTTGCGGTTTGAGTCAGGCACTGTCTGGTCAAATGATGAAGCAGACTGTATGGAAATGGATCACAGCACACTTCTACTAAGGCTTGACCAGGTACAGGTTGGCCATATGTACATCTGGGAAACATCAAAAGATAAAGAACAGACCAACCACAAGACAAGAAAAATAAAGCGTCACTCACTTGGCACAAGACTCAACTTACAGTCCCAAAACTCCAACGCTGTAGGTCTGCAGTGCGTTTACGGTCACGTCAAACTTGGGCTAAACTAAACCAGAAACAAAGTGCTTTAGATTAAGGCCTCAGATCTGTCATTGAACTTCCCTTACTCAACTACTTACCATATTCTTTCCACTTGAAAAACTTGGAAGACTAGTGTTGGGACTGTTCACTCCATTCCTGCTCCATTCTGCGGTGCCTAGGTCTTTGGGACGGACGAACAGACGCACGCATTGACGGACGGACATATTGACGGACAGACGGCCGGCCGGACATATTGACGGACGCATTGATGGACGGACGTATTGACAGACGCACGCATTGATTGACGGACGCACGTCCATACCGACACTGAAGTTGGGATAAAAATTCAGGCCCTTGTACTTCAGACACGGGTAAACCGAAGTGGACTCTAATCAGAAGTGCCACACACTGAAATATTCAGATTAAAAGCCCAAACAAAAAACCTGATTGGGGCACAGACACCCCTTCAGCACTCAGACGTCTTCCTGGCTCCATGATCCGGACGCTCTGATCCACAGTACTGAGGCCACACAGAGATCCAGCTTGAGCAGAAACAGTCAGAACGTTTCCCTCCGCAGGAACAGCCGTAGCTGGAGAAAACAGCAGAGACACCTGGAACAAGGACACACACGCTGTAGGACACACACCAACATTCCCAAATTGAAAAATAGCCACATCATACAGTACCTGGATCCGGAAATACACATCGGTGTCAAACGGCACACTAGCAGCAACTGCATTCTCACTGGGCCGAACGCTGTAGAGCAGAATCTGCACTGCTGGAGTCAGTCAACGCTGACGGACAACTGGAACGTCACAGAGCCACTTGTGTCTGCATCACCAGCCTTTGCTTCAACCGTCTGAAATCCATGGAGGACGATCACTCCTTTGGATAAGACCTGACAGAAGACATAGGTGTGCAAGTTACGGAACAAATAGACCAGCAAACTTAACTACAAAACTAATGTCCACTCACCATATAGATTATGTCAGCGCTGTAGCTACCAGCCTCTCCAACAAACAAATACTCCACGGTCACTGAAAACGAAGCACCACATTAGAGCAGCTGATTGAGCTTCACTATAGTTTGGAGAAACAGGTAGGAGAAGCTGAACAAACCTTGTATCTGTAGTGAAGTATGGCGATTTACAACCATAAAAAACCTCTGGATTAGCACTCGCCTGGGGAAGATCAAACTTAATAAGCATCATGATAGAATTAAGTCAAGCACAGGCAAAAGGAAAACCCTCGGCAGTAAGGCAGGAGTCACACACCTTTGCGGTTTGAGTCAGGCACTGTCCGGTCAAATTATGAAGCAGACTGTGTGGAAATGGATCAGGGCACACTTCCACTAAGGCCTGACCAGGTACAGGTTGGCCATATGTACATCTGGGAAACATCAAAAGATAAAGAACTGACCAACCACAAGACAAGAAAAATAAAGCGTCACTCACTTGGCACAAGACTCAACTTACAGTCCCATAACTCCAACGCTGTAGGTCTGCAGTGCGTTTACGGTCACGTCAAACTTGGGCTAAACTAAACCAGAAACAAAGCGCTTTAGATTAAGGCCTCAGATCAGTCATTGAACTTCCCTTACTCAACTACTTACCGTATTCTTTCCACTTGAAAAACTTGGAAGACTAGTGTTGGGACTGTTCACTCCATTCCTGCTCCATTCTGCGGTGCCTTGGTCTTTGGGACGGACGGACGCATTGACGCACGCATTGACGGACAGACGGACGCATTGACGCAGGCATTGACGGACGGATGGCCGGCCGGCCGGACATATTGACGGACGCACGGAAGGACGCATTGATGGACGGACGTATTGACAGACGCACGCATTGATTGACGGACGCACGTCCATACCGATACTGAAGTTGGGATAAAAATTCAGGCCCTTGTACTTCAGACACGGGTAAACCGAAGTGGACTCTAATCAGAAGTGCCACACACTGAAATATTCAGATTAACAGCCCAAACAAAAAACCTGATTGGGGCACAGACACCCCTTCAGCACTCAGACGTCTTCCTGGCTCCATGATCCGGACACTCTGATCCACAGTACTGAGGCCACACAGAGATCCAGCTTGAGCAGAAACAGTCAGAACGTTTCCCTCCGCAGGAACAACCGTAGCTGGAGAAAACAGCAGAGACACCTGGAACAAGGACCAACACACTGTAGGACACACACCAACATTCCCAAATTGAAAAATAGCCACATCATACAGTACCTGGATCCGGAAATACACATCGGTGTCAAACGGCACACTAGCAGCAACTGCATTCTCACTGGGCCGAACGCTGTAGAGCAGAATCTGCACTGCTGGAGTCAGTCAACGCTGACGGACAACTGGAACGTCACAGAGCCACTTGTGTCTGCATCACCAGCCTTTGCTTCAACCGTCTGAAATCCATGGAGGACGATCACTCCTTTGGATAAGACCTGACAGAAGACATAGGTGTGCAAGTTACGGAACCAACAGGCCAGCAAACTTAACTACAAAACTAATGTCCACTCACCATATAGATTATGTCAGCGCTGTAGCTACCAGCCTCTCCAACAAACAAATACTCCACGGTCACTGAAAACGAAGCACCACATTAGAGCAGCTGATTGAGCTTCACTATAGTTTGGAGAAACAGGAAGGAGAAGCTGAACAAACCTTGTATCTGTAGTGAAGTAAGGCGATTTACAACCATAAAAAACCTCTGGATTAGCACTCGCCTGGGGAAGATCAAACTTCATCATTATCATGCTAGAATTAAGTCAAGCACAGGCAAAAGGAAAACCCTCGGCAGTAAGGCAGGAGTCACACACCTTTGCGGTTTGAGTCAGGCACTGTCTGGTCAAATGATGAAGCAGACTGTATGGAAATGGATCACAGCACACTTCCACTAAGGCTTGACCAGGTACAGGTTGGCCATATGTACATCTGGGAAACATCAAAAGATAAAGAACAGACCAACCACAAGACAAGAAAAATAAAGCGTCACTCACTTGGCACAAGACTCAACTTTCAGTCCCATAACTCCAACGCTGTAGGTCTGCAGTGCGTTTACAGTCACGTCAAACTTGGGCAAAACTAAACCAGAAACAAAGTGCTTTAGATTAAGGCCTCAGATCAGTCATTGAACTTCCCTTACTCAACTACTTACCGTATTTTTCCACCTCAGAAACTTAGGAGATTAGTGTTGGGACTCTTCACTCCGTTCTGGGGCGCCGCGGCCTAGTCGTGGTCCCCTAGGTCTTTGTATCTCACTGCCGCATCGCTTCTCTGGGTACGTGGTGTGCTCCACCTCTATCACGTCCGGTAATCCCCTTGGTAGTGTTGGGTCTCCTCACTGCATTTCTACTCCATTCTGCGATGCTGCCGTGGGATACAGTTCTGACTATTGGCTGAGTCTCCGTCTGCCCTTCCCTGCTCAAGGCCATCCCCCCTGGCTGTCACCATCACCTGCACCAACCTTTCCTCCAACTACGGACGGACTGCTTGCACGTATTTGGATGGACGGACGACTTGCACGGATTTGGACGGCCGGCCGGCCGGTTTGCACGCACCGACGGACGGAATGCACGCACGGACGGTTGGTTTGCACGGGCGTGGACGGACGCCTTACACGCACGGACGGACGGACTGCACGCACGGACGGACGGTTTGCACAGACGGACGGTTTGCACGGACGCCTTACACGCACGGACGGTTGGTTTGCACGCCACGCACCGACGGACGGACTGCACGCACGGACGGTTGGTTTGCACGGACGGACGGACTGCACGCACTGACGGCTTGCACGGATATAAAGCCGAAGAGAACCGAGCAAAAGGTTGGTGCAGGTGGGGGTGACAGCCAGGGGGGATGGCCTTGAGGAGGGAAGGGCAGACGAACCCCAGCCCACAGTCAGGTCTGAAGCCCACGGCGGCCTCGCAGAATGGAGTAGTCATGAAGTGAAGAGGTCCAACACTACCAAGGGGATTACTGGAGGTGATGGAGGTGGAGCACACCACGTAGCCAGAGAAGAGATGGGGCAGTGAGACACAAAGACCTAGGCGACCACGACCACGACCAAGACCTTCCCTTGAACTTCAACCTTCAGCACCAAATCTCCAGCTACCTGAGGAGCCTGTAGAGAACTTCAGTTAACATACAGTACAAGAAACCAAGACAAAAAGAACCACACACATCTAATGACAGACCTGGAAACCAAAGCAGAAGGAAAAGCCCAACCAATCTCTTGGGTTTCAGAGGAGTTATGCATAATTTGGAGTCAGATCCAGACTCAATCACCGCAGGGAAATTCACCACGAATAACCTGTAGAGAAAGAAAAAAAAACACAGGACCATCATCCATTGAATCACTGGATGGCAAACAAATTAAGAGTATTAATGGTGTCAAAGGAAAGCTTCAACGGTTCACAAAGCTTATTCACCATCGATAAAGTTTAGTAAACAACTCCAACATAAAACCAGAATGCTTCTGTTCACTTCAAAGCCTAATGGTACCAACCTGGTTCTTTAAGACCATCAACAGCAAAGAGAAAAAGGGTGAAAATAACGTCTTCCAAACACAAATCTCTCTCACAGACACGAGGACAGATCATCCAAGACTAAACCTTAGCAAGCCACTCTCCAGACAATATATCAGGGACGCATTCATCTCGTTAATTCAATTAATTAACCACCACCTGGCAGTAATTAATGTTATCATTTGATTAGGAGTTCCAACTAGCGTTGATTTGAAACACGACACATTATGGAGGTTAGCGGACGAATTTTCTAGTTGTCATATCAACACTATAGAGTTTTTAAAATATATAACTATAAATAAATATATAATATTTAATATATATATATATATATATATATATATATATATATATATATATATATATATATATATATATATATATATATGTGTGTGTGTGTGTGTATTGAGGATATTACTGAACATTTATTTAACCATAGCAAAAGTAAGTTTCTTGTGTTAATTTTAAACAAGTCTGATATTATTTTCTCTTATATCTGTTGAGATAGTTCTTGAATGCTGGTGTGACAGCAGAAGACAGACTAGCCGGGTTTAAATCCTATATTTAAGAGAACTTTGTCCCGGTTGTTCAGGCGGGGCATGTTGTCACACTGTGTTGCAATGAGCAAACGATTAGAATTATTGCTTCTCTACTCTATACTTGTATGAATTCTTTTGAGAAAAGGGTGAATAAATACTGAGTGAGATTCAAAGTTCAGAAATTATAAATAGTAATGTATCAATATATATATATATATATACTGTTTAGTAGTTTGCATTACTGATCTTGTGCACTGTAAAGTGAATTACACTAGTTACTGGAAATCGAAATACAGTGACTTGCTGGCAACCGTCCTGCCAGTACTGTAAAAATACAAGAAAACACAGGATGCACACAGGACATGACTCTAACATGAATGCATTGATTGATTCCTAGGTTTATTTTGTTATGAATTAACAAATGTGCAATATATAAAGGAAAAACCTTACAATTAAAGTTGTAATGTTATGATGTTCAACTTTTTGATCTAAAAAAAGAAAGATGCACACAGAAAATGACTCCAATATGACCAGATTGATTGTTTCGAAGTTGTTAGAAACAGTAGTTTATTACATCTATTTAATATCATGTCTATCCAGACATCACCAGTCACATTTAATGAGCGCATTGTTTGGCTCAACTAAGAACTTATTGTGTGTGCAGAGTTGTTAATGTTAGCGCTATATTATATAATTAAATTTATATTTAATGTAGTCGACGTTTTACTATGCAAAGTGTCCATAATACAGTGATTCTACGTTATGCATGACGCAAAATATGTCCACCTTACATTTTCATTCACATCTTAGTAATTACCATCCAGCATTAAACTGTATATTAATATATGGATGGAAACCAGATCCTAATGCAACCCAACAACACTTAGCGAATCAAAGGACAAACACAGTTTTTTTTAATTCTTACCTCAGAATGATGGTTTTCTGCACGATGTTGAAGAGGATGTGATGGTCTGTATTATTATTAACTTTTGTAAAAAGTTAATAATAACATCTCTAATGGACTGATTAAATGCGTGTCTCTAATCAAACACACCTGAAGTTCATCATCTTCTTCACAACAAGTCGTTTGAGAAAGCAGCAGCCTTTCAGTTTTGCAATAATAAAAGCACAATATTGCATACTTACACATTTTCTGATCAAGGTAATAAAGTCCAAATCTACCAAATACAAAGTATGTAATCTTATCTTATATTTCTAATGGTCTGATGCGTTATTTAGTTCATTATTGTCTTGCTAATGACTCTTTTGCATGGTGACATTCTCATTACGGTGATGTGGCAACCAAATTAATCACACCATGACCTCACTACTGCGATTACCATAACGAGTTCATAATCAGCATAACATGTAAAAGCATCTTTATATTGACTTCAAGATGATGCACACGAACAGGGGGATTTTCTCCACGTTTTATTGGTCTGTAATGTGAAAGCACAAACACACTCTAAAAGAAAGTGTTGGGTCTCTTGGTGGTGAAGCGGGGCTTGTGCTGGCGGCGCAGAACCCTGTGAGGGAGAGGGAACTTGATCTTGGAGTCCTGCGGACACAACACACCACAGTCAAGCGTTCACTCACCTTACAGTCACTCATACCAGACGCTTATCCAAACTAACAGTAGGAACTCGATGCAAGAGCTGTGACTTATTAAATAGAATATAAGACAAGAGAAAGTGTTCATATTACTGGCCTGGATCACATGCTGCTGGAAAATATACATTTGTTTTAAAAAATTAAGTGTCGCACTTCAACCACAAATACAAAAAAATATATAGGATTTGAGGAATTGTGCGGTTCAAATTTAAAAATACTATCAAATCCTTCCCTCGTGGCTCAATTTGACCCTATAAACTTAGTATAAACGGTAGTATAAACTTAGGGTGAAACTCAAGATTAGAATATTGAGCAAAAGTTATAATTTTGACACTTATGAAAACCCCAAATTCAATATCTGAGATTAGATTACATGAAAAATAAATTAATTAATGACTTCAAATTGAGAAATGTTAGCCCTCTGAAAAGTATAATCATGTATATAGTAATATCAGAAATATAATAGTGACCATTTAATTTGAATTACTGAAATACTGTTGCATGATCTTCTAGTTATCCCTGTGTGTTGTAAAGTGTGAGGTATTGATGAGGGTTAGCCCGCGACTGTGTCGGAGCGTGTGCTAAAGCTAGTTCTGCGGTCAGGTGACTCACGTGGAACTGCTTGATGGCGGGTCTGCGGCATTTGTTGGCTGCGATGACCTGGACCTTCATGATCTGGATGGAGTGAGCGCGGGCACGATGCCTGGCACCCATATCTCGATCTGAGGCACAAACACACATCAGCACAGGGAACACACACACACACACAGAACACACAATCACATGTGGCACCTTGAATTCACTTTCAGTGGCACGTTTTACAGCCTAAGAAAGGCGACAAGGTTCGGTTTTCTGTGTGCACACATAGCAAGGGCATCGACACTGGGGGGAAGTGACCTTTGGGTTTGCGTGCGGGTCGAACGGGAGTGTGTTCTGGGAAACTCACAGCACTGAGTGACGGCTCCAGACGTGGACAGGTCTCTGTACTCGCGGTACATGTTGTGTGTCCCGCTGCGAGAGTCGTAACGCAGCCAGATGCCGAAGTTCTTCACCTTCAGAGGAGACTTCTCATAGACCTGCGCAGGAACAGAACACCGTTACACATTACAGGCCGACAGCTATTATAGTTCTAGCTCTCGATAAGCCTCAGAAACAGAGCTCATAGACGTCCGGATTAGACAGCGCTCGCACCAGGCCACAGTAGACGGTCTCTCCGTTGGCTTTCTTCATCTTCCTCAGCTGGGAGACGAAGTACCAGAAGCGAGACTTGGCCACCACATGGTTGGGGGCGAAGATCCTCATGCGGTACAGAGGGGGTGTGGGGTTTTTAGCGGAGGGCAACAGACGCCCAACAACCTTATACTCCCGAAGCTGCAGACACAGAGACAGACAGTCAGAGATGGACACTTTAGCTCATAATCTCACCTGAACACCAACATGATGGGGGCTAATGCATTGATATCATTACTCGAGCTTGTTAACCCGGTTTAAAATCTAAATTAGACTGGACTGCTAGAATTCACAGCCAAAACACGTCTAGTGACAAAATTAGCTAAACATAGTTTTAACTTCACACAGCGGAGTATGTTAACCCGTTTAATATCAACTAAAAAGAGAAAAATTGAGCATCTTTGATCTATACTTGCCAAAGCCTGATAGATATTTCCTTGAAAGCGCGAAAATTTAATCATAATCGACATTAGCGGATACTGACACTTAACGTTAGCGGCCTAAACACACTGATCTCGATTATGCTCAGAAAACAAACCACCGAGCACAATACCTCCCTAACACACTCAATAATACAAGAATCAACCACTGAGAGTGTGCTAGAGAGCAAATCAACTCGATAGCGTGAGGTTTTGTGTGTGTGATCATCACTGATCAGCACATGGAGCGAGGCTCCGGCCGCCATGTTTCTCTCTTCGCTACAATCAACACGTCAAAGCAAATAAAAAGCTTTTAACCCGAACATGTGTCGTGTCAGATCACTGTTATCGATAAATGGATGTCTTAAACGTGTTTTCGGATGATAATAGTGAGTTTTAAGAAACTGTGAAATGATTAAAGAAAGATTTTACGTACTGTGCCAGACGCCTTCATGGTGTCTCACGCCGATGGCCACTGTGAAAGAGGAAGCAGCAGGGCGGGAAATCCTGACCTCAATCCTCTTCCGAGGGGCGGGGCTTACTGGAGCGGCTCTTATTGGTTAGCCAGAGCGATCAATCAAGAATGCGTAACTTCAGTTTCTATTAAATGTTTAAAACAAATATTTTCAAAAGCACGTATGTTAGCGCCCTTCAAATAAATTAGAAAAAAATAACATGACGCATATATTATATTCTTAAGTAATACATTTTAAAATGTAAACTTTAACAATTTGAAATAGTGCTATGTACAGCCCAGAGACTAAATAATAAATGTAAACGATATTACATATTTATTTTGGGTAATAAGTAACGGGGGGGGGGGGGGGGGGGGGAAACAAGTGATTTTTTTGTAACACGAAACTTTTTACATTTACTTGTAAACGTAAAGTCGGAACGAAATAAATTCGTTAATATCATACTGTATGACGACTAAAATATACCATCAAAATTATACCACTAAAAAGTTTATTATTAATTATTAATTATTATTAGACGCGTGAACGTCGTGACGTATAAGGTGCGTCATTTCCATGACAACCGCTGAGGCTTCGATTGACAAAACAAAGAAACATGGACGATGATCAGAGTCCAGAAGAGGTAACGTTAAAGACTATAAAAATAAAATATGTTTGTTTTAAACACTCGTAAATTACTTATAAGTCGTTTATTTCTTGCTGTTGCAGTATAACGTTAGCTAGTCGCTAACAGCTGCTAACCGATAAATCTGAACACATATACAGTAGATTTCAGTGTTTTCACAATTTGTTTAACGTTAATAGTTCAGAAGCTTTAAACAGTCTCTCGATCTTTCTCTGTTTATTCCTCTTCCTCTAGACAGCCTTCGTGGTGGAGGAAGTGAGCGGCATCATTAAAGAGGTGTGTGTGTGCTCTGTGTGTGTGTGTAAGAGAGTGTGAGTGTACAATTTGTCCATAGTATATCATGATGGACAGTATGACTTCTGCACGCGTGTGTTCTCTCTCTCTGTGTGTGTTTGTGTGTTGTTCAGTCTCTGGAGTCAGTGATTGGTCGCAGCAGTTTCGAGCACAAGCGTGTGAGTCAGTGGACGTCCAGTGTCGTGGAGCAGAGTCTCTCTCAGCTCAGCAAACTAGCCAAACCCTTCAAATACATCGGTGAGCTGAACATCTGTGTGTGTGTGTGTGTGTGTGGGTCAGTGACGTTTTAGAATTTCAAAACAGTAAAAAAATAAAAATGAAAGGACAAATTAAATATAGCATTTTTTGTGTACATCTATGTGTATATTTTTTTGTTTTTATTAGTGCCCCTTATAAAAAATATCAATATATGACATTTTAATGTGTTTCTTTGTATACAGTCCTTGAAAATGTCATACGGTAAAACGAAGTGATTTTTAGGAATAAATTAAATTTAAATTCATGACACAGTTAAAAAAAAAACATGAATGTAATAGTTGATCTGTAAGTATCATATAACAAGTTGCAAAATATAACCACCTACACCACAAATATTAGATATTTTGTTTTTTAACAACCACAGCATGTCATCTATGGACATTTGTTCTATTTTTTGCGATAAATTAGTCAAAAATGCCTTGAAACTATATATATATGTATATCATACTAGCTCTCCTCTATTATTTTCATGAACCCTGTAAAAAAACAAAGTATCTATTTTTATTTCTTTTAAAATTCAATGTTTTACCATATGACATATTTTTGTTTTAGCGTATGACATAGTCCAATTTCAATGTTTCATTGCATTTTTAATGTAATAAATTGATGTAGGTCAATTCAAAATTATTTTAAAGAAACAGGCATCTCAAGTGAACCTTATTTTAACGGACGTTTGTTAACAAACGTTCCCTGTAAGTCTTCAGCAGGTTTGCACACGCTGTAGCTGGTGTTTACAGTGTTTACTTTTCTCGTTTTGTCTCTCATAGTTGAAGTGTTCCTATGATGAAAATGACAGACCTCTCTCAACATTCTAAGTAGGAGAACTTGCACAATCAGTGGCTGACTAAATACTTTTTGGCCCCACTGTGTATGAAGCCACTTTCCAGAAACATTGTGATGCTGACTTCAACTCAGGCCTATAGATAAGATACTGCCTATACTGACTAAACTGGCACATCCTAACATTACTTGCATCATATACTCTCACAGTTATACCTTTCCCTCTTCTTGGCTAGGTTCTCCTCTCTAGCTGCTGGATCTGCCCTTAGCTTTGCACGGAAACATACACCCCTCTCCTTACTAGAGAGAGGCATCTGTAATAATGTGAAAAAAATGCTTAAAATAGGCAGAAATATATTATATATGTTAATATTAATTCTTAGTAGTCGTACAAACTATATATGTGATATAACAATTAAGAAATAACAGTTAAATGCTCTGTGTCATATGGTATAACAACATGTCATACGGTAAAATCGTTTGTCCGTATGACATTTTTTGTTTGCCCGTATGACAATTTTGTGCTCTGTCATTTATAACAGGCAGTTACTTAGCCACCTCCTTCCATCTTTACCCTTTACCTTGACTTTTAAACTTTATATTTCACCTGTAAATAAATGTTTTTTCAAATTTGAAATGTTTTAAACCCTTTTTTGACGTTTGACCATATGACACCCAAATCTGTGACACATGGTAACACACTTGGAAAAGGTGAAATTTCCCCCATATAGGAGCAAAATCTTAAACTTGCCTTCAACTTGGCTGGTCTTCAGGGGTCCTCTGAGTTATGTGATCCAATTTCACATGACTAAAGTCATTAATATTCAGTTCCAAAATGGCTTCTAAACTTTGTTTTACCGTATGACATAGGGAAAATGTGTTTTTGCGGAACAATTTGTTTTAGATACTAATGACATTTCTGAAAGGACTATCTTACTGATACTTTAATATGGTTATCTTAAGACTTGAAAAAATATGCCAAATGAAAAATTTTATCATTTTTAAACATTTTTAATAATTTTAAATACAATTGTCTTAAATAATTTTAAGTGAATACCGTTTGACCGTATGACATTTGACCACATTAATAGTCTAAAAAATGACCTATTTTTGAAATTTCACACAATTAAGAACAGTGAGGAGGACAGATGATGTGAGATTAAAACATGTATAGAATTTTAAACCTATTTTATATTAATATATAATATTTATTGCTCCTGGAAGTGCAAATCAGTGCGGCACGTCACTGACCCGTGTGTGTGTGTGAGCAGAACATCTGCAGGTAACCCTCACTGATCCTGTTCTCTCCTCAGTCACATGCATCATCATGCAGAAGAACGGCGCTGGTCTTCAGTCGGCCTCCTCCTGCTTCTGGGACAGCACTACTGACGGTACACTCCACCACACACACACACACACACACACATTAACAACATTAAAAGCTGGATTTACACCACAGGGGACTTTAACATTTGCTATATGCAAAATATTCTTTGCTAAAAGTTTGCCAAAAAACAGCCCATATTTTGTTGTCATATTCTAAAAACAAATGTATAGTTTGACTCTACTTTTGCAGTTGTGTCTAACACTGATCTCTCTGTTCTTCTTCAGGAAGCTGCACCGTCAGATGGGAGAATAAATACCTGTACTGCATCGTCAGTGTGTTCGGACTCGCCATTTAAACACGAGCACATCCAGCCTGATGTTAAAACCCTCTATGCACAATAAAACACACGTCTTAAAAATCTCTGCAGGTTTTATTCTCTCAGACAGGTTTCAGAACAGTGCAATGGAAGGAGAGTGTGTGGACTGAGGAATGATCTCTGAAAGGCACAGACTTCATGACCCTGATGGGATTTATTAGACTCATGGAGAAGGGGTTCAGTGCATCAAACGTCCGTTTTAAACTCAAGTAAATGTTTATCTGTAAAGCAAAGCATGTCCGCACCGTTACAGACGGATCCATCATTAGACAGAGAAGTGAACAGACAAACATTTACGCAGATCCGACTGACCACATCCACAACATAATAAATACAGGCACAGTAAAAAAGGAAGGTGAGAAAAGAAGGCTTTTGGAATGTAAATGAAATGAACATTTTTATCAAAAAAAGAAAAGAGATTCACATGAGCACGTCTGGACAACGAGCCAGAAATCAGCAGAAAACCGTCCTAAAGCAGATCACATGACACACACAGGTCATAGTTCACTCCATAAAGCAAAAAATATATTGTGCATTACGTAGAAATTGTTTGGACCTTAATATTTTTTTAGTTACATTATTTTCATGAGTTACACATTTAAGTGCACTGCAAAAACAAAATCAACAATAGGAACAAAATATATCTGTAAACTCAAACATTAAGGGTTTTAAGTTCACGTAATATAATATAAGATAGGGCTTAATTATGTCACAATGCAAAAACCCACAAAAAAAACAAAACTTTTGCTTTTTCTCTTTTTAGTTTAGAGGTGAAATATAATCTGGCCATTTCGTCACCCTGAATATAGTGGTTCAACAGGATATAGATCAGATGGAGAATTGATATTTGCATGCTGCCTTTCACTGACACTCACTGAGGTTCAAGACAGACGGGTTTCATCATCATCATCATCATCATCATCATCAGGGCGGCTGGAGCTGCTTCTTCCACTGGAGTTACATTCAAAAATCACTTCACCTTTAAAAATATATAAAGGCCCGTATATTTACAGTATATAACCAGACTGCTGTCATTTCAACAAGTCTATACACATCCCTCAGATATACAGGAGCGATCCGGAGTCAGTCGGTGTCACTCTCATCCTGGTATTTGGCGGTGGCTTTGATGGCGCGGCCATTCTGAAGAGGCATTTCTTCATAATCACTCCTTCACACACACACACACACACACACACACACAAAGTCTCACAATTAGAAGAGAACAAATCTGAATATACAGTCAAACAAAAATATCATTTTTACTAGATCACTATAGATCCTTTCTGTGAGTGAGGAGAGCAAAATAAAGGAAGAGAGTGAGTTCTGCTCATATTTATCACCACTATCTACACTAAAGCGAGTAAACTGAAGGAGACTGAATAATGTTGGTCTGACGTACCCGTAGATGACTTCATCATCCGAGTCATTGAGCATGGAGAACGCAGGATTGTCCTTCAGTTGGGAATCTGGGAAAGGGAAAACATGTCCATGAGACAGAAGTGTTAAATAACCCAATCATAAAGAGCAGATGGACTCACCGTAGAGAGCGTTCTTGGAGGGCGAGTAGACAAACGCTAGTGTGTAGAGGTAAAAGTTCAGGAGGCCGTAGAAGGAAAGAAATTCGGCTGGTGGAGAAAAACGTTCAGGAAAACTTCAGATGGGCCGCTTTTCCGGGACATTTATATATTAATGTGAGAGTCGGTCTAAGCACAGAGTTAAAGTGCAGCATTATACTTTTAACATTCCCTGAGATACAGCTGGGTGTCAATGGAAAAGTTGCAAAGATTAAGTGTTTGTCTCCTAAAAGAAAGAAGAATCTGCTGAAACGAGTCAGTCACTTCAGTCACACAGTGTAGCTAATTAGCATAATCCCCGCCTCTGTTCCTGATTGGCTGAGCAGCGTCTCTTAGCTCCGCCCTCAATCACTGTAGTGTATCTGAGACTGGGAGAGTTGGGCTCGTGTTGTTCTCCGAGATGGATACGGTGAAACCCACGCCATCGTTACTGTTCGTATCACTGTGATCAAATGATAATGAGCGTTTCTGACCAATCACAGCAGAGCAGCTCTCAGAGAGGCGGAGCTTAGAGGGACACTGAGAGGAAATGAGGGTGAGATTATTAGAAAATGAACCTGTTTTTAGATCTCGGATGGATGTGAACACACTGTAGGACTCCTAAACACAATTAGGGAGACTTTACATTAGCATAATTAAACGACTAAAGAGGCACGAGGGGACGATCTCGCACCATCCTCTGATGAAAGGATATAATTCTGGTAGTGGGTGGAAAGTTCGGCAACAAAGTTGTCCTGCAAGGCCTTGGACCCGAACCTCAGGTACAGTATAACCACACTGAGGAAGAGGAAGAGGGAGTTACAACACATGCCCATCTCAAACACATGTACAGCTCAATCATCACATGACTGGATTTAACACAAAAAATCAATTATTTAACACTGAAAATAAGACACTGATAATCAGAAATGTGTCTGTCACATCATCATATTAGAGTGATCTCTGAAGGATCATGTGACACTGAAGGTTGAACTGATGATAACGAATGAACATAATCAACATTCAAGCAGGTAAAGCTGTTGATGATGAATCGTCTTTAAACCGCAGACGAGACGAGTGTGTGTTTCTGTCACCTGATGATCAGCACCACCAGCGTCAGCGCCGTCAGGAACTTCAGCCGCAGATCTGAACACACAGATGAAGACAATGAACAAACCCAAGACACAGCTCACCTCGAAAGGAGAATTCAGTCAAGGTTTGAGTGAAGGTCAGAAACCAAACCCATCATGGACACACTGACTAACACATGAAGAAAAATAAGATACTACAGAAGTCAATGTGTCCCGTTAACTGTGCCTATCGACGTTCTTCAAACTATCCTTCATTTGTGTTCAGCAGAAGACAGAAACTCACACAGGTGAGACTCAGACAACTACAATATGGAGCCAAAGTTCATTTATCTCAGTAATTCAACTTAAAAAGATTCAACTTCTTCATCACACACAGAGTGAGATATCTCAAGTGTCATGATTGTGAAGATTATGACTCACAGCCTATGAAATTACAATATTGTGTAAAGATTTTCATATCTGTAAGTCATAATCATCACAATCATAACTCTTGAAATATCTCCCTCTGCATGTGATGAGTCTATATAATATATCAGCTTCTCCTTTTAAGCTGAATTACTGAAATAAATGAACTTTTGCAGCATATTCTAGTTTTTGGAGTTTCCCCTGTACATAATGACAGAATGTTTATCTTGAAGTGAACAATCCCTTTAATGCTGGCCGTGTTCCTCGAGTCAGGTGTGTGTGTGTGTGTGTGTGTGTTACCTGTGTACGGCATGTTCTTCAGCTCGGAGCAGGCGCGCACCACCAGAAACACCAGGTACAGAACGTACACACACACCACCAGCAGGAAGAAGATCTTCATGCCCTATAAAGCACACACACACTTGCATTACGTTTCTCGGGAACACTACACTAATATTAAAGTATAGTTCACCAACATTTACTGATACGTTAATAAAATCAAAGGTTAACATCAGTTCATAAACTAACATGAACAAACAATGAACAGCTGGATTTATATTAACTAACGTTAACAAAGATTAATAAACACTAACAAATGTATCGCTCATGGTTACTGCATACATTAACTAATGAACCTTATTTCTATTTAACGAATGAATCTTATTGTAGAGTCAGCATCAAATCATGTTTTGTTTATTCTAAATTATTTATCAGTGCACATCATCATTATGTTAATAATCTTAATAACGTTCTCTTTCATCATCTCTCCTCTTCTCTGATGATGTGGGCGGGGCTATAACCTGTCACTCACACCAGATCAGCCAATAGCAAACCACAAACATCCCAAAACATCACAATCAAGCCCCGCCCACATGAAGCGTTTCACTCGATATACGTCACAATAGAGGAGAGACGACCGGCACAACTTCCCTTTCCTGCGGACTTTAATAATATAAATGTGTTTATCAACCTGTCACGATATTAACTGCATTATACAACAGGAACTAAAATTCATTTTTATGTTTATAATGAAAACATTTCGTTTTATTTTAGGGCTGTGAAACGATTAATCATGATTAATTGCATCAGAAATAATAGTTTGTGTTTTCATAATATATATGTGTGTGTAGTGTGTATAATTATTTTGTATATATAAATACACACATATGCATATATATATTTAAGAAAAATGTGTTATTAATATATCAAATATTTGTATTTATGTATAATATACATTTTGTGTAAAAATATATATAGTATATACACATGCAAATATTTCTTAAATATATACATGCACATGTGTGTATTTATATATAGAAAATAATTATACACACTATACACACATATATTATGTAAACACAAACTTTTATTTTGGATCAATTAATCGTTTAACAGCCCTATTTTATTTACCAATATTTTATGATGTAATAATAAAACGTGACTTTGTCTCTCTCTCTCTCTCTCTCTCTCAGTGATGCACTGTGACTGTAATGAACTGAAATGACGTATTAACTGTGATTTGATTCGGACGGAGGACAGAAATGCACCTGGAAGTTCTGGATGTCCACTTTGTACTGATACGTGGGATCCTGCAGCTCGTTCACCCTAATAACACACACAGAAATGAGAATAATCCCATAATAAAGCCATCAGCAGTTGAAGATGAGCTAGAGCCCGTGTCTTACGTCTGCCAGATCCCCAGCGTGACGGCCGATACCCACAGCAGCCCCACCATGATCAGCTTGGGCAGATAAAACGTCAGGAACTTCCTCTCACCCTGAAGATCAACATCACAAGACATTTACGAGCTGTGTGAATCACTCAGAATTAGAGCTCTTCAACATCAACAGGAAACACACACACACACACACACACACACAGACCAAACATTACGACTGAAGACTCTAGATCCGCAGCAAACGTGATGTATTATTCCTGATGAACACACCTGCACTCTGATGCCGTGATACACACACAGCCAGAACAGCAGCAGCGCACACAGGAACACCGACTGGAAGAAAGCGTCCAGCGATCCCGGAAACCAGCTGTTCACCAGGAACGACAGCGGGAAGAAGGGGTCTACGACACGGACAACAGGCACAACACCACTCAATGACACGGGGGTGTGTGTGTGTGTGTGTGTGTGTGAGAGAAGTTCAAGAGAACAGCGCTTATTTCAGTCTATAGATGTCTTGATTTGATGAAGACATGAGTGTGTGTGTGTGTGTGTGTGTGTGTCTCACCGTTGTAGAGCAGCAGCAGAGGAAGGAGGATGGACATCCACTTCTGCTCGATGCCCCAGTCCCTCATGGAGAACTTCCTCAGCGAGTGCGCAAACACACACTACACACAACAACACACACGTCAGATATATGGAGGAACAAGCCCCGCCTTCTAAATACAACAGCCAATCGCTGATCAGCTGTTTAGAGTCAACATCAATGAGACAGTTCAAATATTGCTGATTCCATATAGGGAACAGTAGGGATGCAGCGATACCCAGAATTCATTATGTTTGAAAGCTGATAAACGATATATCGGCTGATAAATCGAAATCCACATTTTAATATAATTGTTGAGAGCCTAAACAAAAATCTCAGCATTAAAATCCACAATTATAATGATGTTCCCTGAAAGATTTCACAGATTTGCACTTTTCTGAAGTGAATCCAATCATATTTCAGTTTCATATCCCTTTAATCAAACGATCTGGAGCGACTCGGCGTCGTGTGATTTGCAGAAGTTTATCAGCTGGAACTCACCGTCACGATGAAGGTCATCACGACGAACACAAAGCGGAACCAGATCTCCACCTGAGAGAACGTGGCGTTGTACATCTTGAACTGGCAGAGAACAGACAAACAGAACCATTAACAACACTTCACTGCAAACACTTCATATATAACGCATCATGACCGATAATACCAATCAAATGATTAATAACAGGACTCTAAATGTTCTTTTGCTATTAAAAGAGAGTTTGAGAGCATTGTGGGACTTTTCTGAAGGTCTTCTTCTGTGTTTTTGGCCACAGAAGTTTCATTACCGGATGATTTTCTTTTAAAGAATCTCTTGAATGATTCACTGACTTGCTCGTCTCACATGTTTCAAGACTGGATGAATCAGCGTTTTTGAACAAATCTCATAAATGAATGATTCAATGAGTCACTTATAAATTGTTCACTTGTCTCATTACTGGTTGAATCTTTTGTTTTTGAACAAATCTCTTGATTGATTCAATGACTCACTCCTAAATATTTCACTTGTTTCATGACTGGATGAATCAGCGTTTTTGAACAAATCTCATGAGTGAATGATTGAATGGGTGTAAACAGCCCTTCGTCTGGTCAGTAAATATGATGAATGATGTATACTCACTACAAAAGTGACGTTTTTGATGTTGTCCTTCAGGTCCTGCTGGAGGTTCCTGAAGCTGACGTTGATCTTGTACTGAGTGTAGTTCAGGTAACCCAGATGCAGCACGATGATCTCATCACACGCCTGCTGACGCTGAAAAACCATCACACACACACTCATGAGGATCGGAACGAACCCATGAAGATCACACACACACACACACACACACACTGACCGCGGTGCACTGGAGGCTCCTGTTCTTGTTGTGCACGTTGTCGCTGATGCGCATCACGCTGGCGTCCTGCGTCACGCCCTGCAGCTCCACGTTCATCCCGAACTCCCTCCAGCTCAAATCCACATCTGAACACATCGTTTCATCAGAGCTGAGGTCAATCTCGTCAATGAGTCACTCTTAGAAATGTCATTTGCTTCAGTACTGGATGAATCAGTGTTTTTGAACGAATGTCATGAATGAATGATTCAAAGACACACACACACACACATTTAACAGACTCTTGTCTCCACCTACTGGTGTAATGAAGTAATCCATGCAAATCTTTATCTGAAGCGTCACATTTCTTTCAAAGGTGATTTACTCTATTTCGATGATCACTACATTAGACGTCAGTGTTTATATCTGAACTATAAACTCAAACTATTGTGAATAAAGGAGTTTTCTCACTGTTGGTGTTGAGCTGAATGATGCACGTGAGCCACAGCTGCTGGTTGTAGTTGGTCAGCATCGGAGATTTGAGGTCGAACGGGCCGGTCTGAGAAAACATGGACATGAACACAACAACACTTACACTTCCTGTTAAAATCCTGGAGTGACTGAGACGCATTAATGTTTTTAAGAGTCTCTTCTGCTCACCAAGGCAGCATATATTTCATCATAAATACTGTAAAAACAGTGTAATATTATTGTAATGTAAATCATCAGTTCTCTGTGTGAATATCCAGTAAAGTGTAATTTTAAATTTATCATCATTACTCCAGTCTTCAGAGTCACATGACCCTCCACACATCACTCTAATATGAGGATCTGATGATCAACACACAGTTATGATTATTATCAGTGTCGGACACCGTTATTTACACTTTTATTTCAGGATATTTGATGAATAGAAAACCCAGAAGAACAGCGTTTATTTGAAAAATAATCTTTTGTTACAATATTAATGTCATCAGATCCTCATATTAGAGTGATGTGTGGAGGGTCATGTGACTCTGAAGACTGGAGTAATGATGATAAATTCAGGAACAAATTACACTTTACTGGATATTCACACAGAGAACTGATGATTTACATTACAATAATATTACACTGTTTTTACAGTATTTGATCAAATAAACGCAGAACAGACTTAATTGTCACAAAGAAAAAAAAATCTGAATTACTTTGTTAGGTTTTATTTATTTTTTTTTGCTTTGAGGAAATTAAGCCTGTTTCTCTCTCACACACACACACACACACACACACACACGCAGTTCGCCTCACCTTTGATGCATTGACGCTGACGCTCAAACCGTTGTAATAATTCTCAGTTATGATCTTCGGTCCTGCAGGACAGACATTCATCAGTAAACAAACAACAACCTCAACTTCAGATCTCATATAATAACATCAGCTAGATTTGAAGACCTTTCAAATGTGGATTTAAGACATTTTAATGCTAATTAAGGCCTTATTTTAAGACATTTTAATGCTAATTAAGGCCTTATTTTAAGGGTCCGCAGACAAGCAAAAATGAGCTTGTTACAGCATTTATAAATTTTTGTTAAAATTTGTTAATAAAAACACAACAGTTAATTTCAGATCAGGTCTATCTAATAATATTAACAGATACAACTTAATGTTGTGAATTTGTTCAAATTATGCTAAAATAAACGTTGAAATAAACATTAACTGGCAAGTTTTTCAGTGCAAGTTCATGTTAACTACAATTTTTTTGTAAAGCATTATCAAAATACTAAATTGTTTCCTCTTTAAAAGTGCTTTTAGGAAACCTATTAATTTTTAAACTCATAAAAAGCTTGTAATCTAGAGACTTGGAATATTAAATAAATAAAAATGAAAACATTTCAGAGTGTGAGCAAATGCATTTAGTAAAAATGCATAAATAAAAACAGGCATTTTAACTCTTAATTGCTTTAATTTTGATCTCTGAGGGTTAAGAATCACAGACCTTCAGTGTGAGCAGGACAGGTGCATGCTGGGAAACGGTCCTCAGGACACCAGAGACTCACCTGACACACCGATGAGCGTGGACACGCCGAAGCAGAAGAAGAACACCACAAACACCAGGACGAAGTGTCTCTTAGAGAGAGTGTAGAGACGCATGGGGGCCAACCTGCAGAACACACACACACACACACACACTTATTTCAAAACATCGGTCTTGGTGAGAGATTCACATAAACACTGTGTCTAAAGTGAAGTAAAATGATGTGTAACATTATTATATCTGTGCATTAGCTCTTAAAATAATAATAATAAACCTGCTGATATTAATGTTAATAACCTATTTGTATTAATACTCTATGAAGTGATTATTTTTACATTCAAGTTCTGTATTTCTTGAATTATTCTTTTACACAGAGGTAAAATTAAAATAATGTAAAGCACTGTTCATTTAATGTTTTTTTTCTATATTGTATTTGGACTTTGTTCTGTTTGTTATTTGCATCATTGTTCTTTTTTATAACAAAAATAACTATATTGAGATTATTAATACCGTAATTATTATCAATAAGAGAAATGGAGGAACATCGAGAATCGTTTTGTAATCGAATCGCAAGGCAAGTGAAGATTCACAACTCATACACACACACACACACACACACTCACTCACTCACACACACTCACTCACTCACTCACTCACTCACTCACTCTCTCACCCTCTCTCTCTCTCTCTCTCTCTCTCTCACCCACACACACCTCTCTCTCACAGGACATGAAATTAGATCACGCCCACAACATCCGAGATATGTTGCGAAAAACACAAAAAACATTTACAGAAACTCTAAATATAATCCATCGATTATTTATAACTACATATACGGTGTGAAACGCGCGCACGTGCGCGTTCACTCACTCAAACAGCTGGAGCGTCACCAAGAGAGGCCGAAAAACTGACAAAAACACGCGATAACTGAACACATACACACATATGTGTGTGTTTCTACGTGATGTTGTGATTGCCACACACACTTACCGCTCCATCGCGCTGATTTTATTCCACTGGCGGCGATAAATCCGCGAATAAATCAGAATATGTTTGTTGTGGGCGCATATCCGCACACATCAGCCCACTGACGTCACCAAACGAGCTCACGTGACCTCCATAACAGTGCGCATGCGCCGTTTGCATTAATGGTTATATGTCGATTAATAACACAACAAGTATGTATGAATTTAATCTAACTAATTTTAACGCCTCTTTAATGTGCATGGGGCTTGCTATTATAGAGGTCTGCGTTTAAAACGAACACATTAAACATATTTTAGACATTTAAAGAAAATATTATAATTATACAGTGGTCATGGTTATGAATAGTGAGCATTGGCTGAGTTCACCTTAGATTTTGAGCGCCATTGTTTGTGACATTCACATAATTCGTTCAATAAAAGCGTGTCGACGCCCTGGAAGACACAGCGTTTATAAACAGTCCACATAAACGTGTGTGATTGATTGGTGAATGCTCGTGTACCTGTAGAAGCGCTCGTTCCTGTAGGGCGTCAGGTCCTCCTTCAGCTCGTTGCAGGCTTCTTGTATCCTCTTGCAGAAATGCTTCATCTCGCTCATCAGAGGGTTTTCAGGGCTGCAGAAGTCGCTGTCCGGCCGGTCCATGTCTTTTCATTGAAAATGGCGTTTGCTGGTGTTTTGCAGCGGCTCTATTGAGAGTAAATGCAGGCGAAGCGCTTTGATTGTGCAGTTCCAATGATGGTCGTGTGCGCATGCGCGGTCAGGACCACGGACAGGGCCCAGGCCACTGGATAGGGCGCACTAGATAGGGCTCATAATACATACACCCTGCAGACTAAATATAGTGACTTTTCAGGCATATAAACGGAATATTTTAAATATTTAAGAAACTCTATAAAGGCACGATGCTATACATTTATATTTACATTAATATTCAACAAATTGTGTTGTGTTATGAAGTGGGTTAACTTTATATTTTGCCATGTTCTTTGGTTTTAGTCAGAATTATACACAAACGAATTGTATGAGTGTGTAAGTGTGTGTGTGAGTGTATGTATAAAAGTATGTGAGTAAGTGTTAGTGTGTGTGTGAGTGAGTGTATAAAAGTGAGTGAGTGTGCGTTCTGCAAAGGCTCAAGAACACAAAGATCGAGGAGATACTTCAACCTGTACACTTTATTGGGCTACACACCGACAAAAGGACACAATTCAGCTTTTGAGGAACAACAAAACTGTTGATTACAGTACAGTGCAAACCCTAGTGCATATAGGCTTCAAGTTAGTCACGCGCCTGACCCCGAACCCGAGTCTGATTACAAAATAAGAGTCCAAAAACAGGGGAATTAGCAAAGCAAGGGATTCCCCTCAATATACAGTATAGAGCAAATAAACACACTTCCAAAATATCTGAAACGAGTCCACACGTGACTGTTCACCTCAAAACCAAAGGGCATCATGGGTGTATTTAATTTATTTTAGACAGAATGGACACACATGTTTCGGCAAACGTGAACGTGATGCAGTTACAACGATCTTCGATCCCGAAGCCAGTCCATGCTCACCGTACTTTAAAAAACAAGTCATTTACCCAGCATGCCGTTCAATGCACACATTCAGTCCGCTTGTCCTTCATCGCCAAAGCATCTATTTGACCTATTCCTACAGATATACCAAACACAGAACTGTACAGCAGAAACCATCAATCAAACCAGTAAACGGTCGAGAGACAAACGCGCGAAATGGAGAATGTGACGTAACGGTTTGACCCTCATCTTTCCCTCGCGGAGCACTACAATTGTACGTACTTTTCCCCCAAGAAAACTTATTTTATTTAATTTTAATAGTATTATTCTATTTTAAATGGGAGATGTTGTTTTTTACCTTTAAATTGCTAGATTTGCTCAATAAATCATAATTTAAGCACTTTCCTCACTATTTTTCCAACTTAAATTCAAAATAACTTGCACTATTCTTTTAATTCAGCTCTATCTTACATTGAGTGGAAAAATAATAATATAACATGATATTTCATGACTAGATGCATGCCTTATTGCTCTACAGGTCAAACTCGAAAAATTATGGTGCAAAAGTTCATTTATTTCAGTAATTCAACTTAAATAGAGAAACTAATATATTATATAGACTCATCACGTGCAAAGTGAGATATTTCAAGCCTTCATTGGTTATAATTTTGATGATTATGTTTATGTATTACAGATTATGAAAACCCAATTCAGTGAAAAGGTTTTCATATCAGCCATAATCATTAAAATTATAACCAATAAAGGCTTGAAATAATTCATTATAGAAATATAATATATTAGTTTCACCTTTTAAGTTGAATTACTGAAATAAATGAACTAAACATGTAGACATTTTAACGCAATATTGAGCATTTTTAGGTTTTTGTATGTGAACTGAAGCATCCCATTCATTCCTATGGGGGTCAAAAAGTTTTGTTGCCTTACTTTTTAAAATTTCGACCACAAAACCCGAATCAATACTTTTTTTGTCTGTATATTCGTGGTTCAAATGCGACTAAAGTCTGATGAACACCATTTTTCAGGACACAATGAGCCGAGGGAAGGATGAGGGTCTCTCGCTGTAAGGGTTGTGCTGATCTGGTTTTAATTCACAAAAACACACGAGACAAACCCATCCAGGGTCACTTCACCACAAGCTACACCTTAACCACAATCACCTTCAAACCGCAGGAGCAAATTACACCGAAACCCACCGCCATCCCCACACACACACACACACACACACACACAACACCAAGCTGAAGAGTCCTTTATACATAAATAATGTTCACACACTTACAAAAGGTGGATCAAACGGCACGTGTTTATCGTCAACTGCCGTCTTGAGAAGTTCAACTGTATAAAGAAAGCATTAGTCTTGACAATATTGCACAATTAAACAAACAAGACATAAATAAATAAATAAACAAACTAATTCTCAACTCACCGTCGGAAAGGGAATCCAGGCCAAAATAATCACCACATTAACCCAAAAACAAAGCAAAACCACTCTTTACAAAAAGATATAACACACACAGACACACGTGCAAATACAATGTGTTTTATGCTGTAACTCTTCCAACAACACTGACTGACCCACTAAGGAATTGAAATGAAATGACCAGCGCATTGAAGTGGCTCCCGTGTCTATTCATGCTGGATTCGTCATCACTGGCTCTTTCACTGATCTCAGTCAGTCATCTCGCTGTGTCCTGCAGGACTGAATGATTCATCCCTCATTGCTGTTCCTCAAACCTACAGCTGAATTTCTAATCGGACTACGAGGTTTTCATCTAACACTGATATTCTTAGACTGAGGAGAAAACGTGTCGCACAAACAGAAACAGAATCGCTATGAAGTGACGTCGTTGTTTTAAGACGGTAGAAAAATATCTCCTGTCGCTTGTTTGTTTGCACATGTTGAGGAGGATTAATGAGGCTTTGAGAGCCATTACACAGAATCACTTCACAGAAGCGTCAGCAGGGGGCAGTCACTGTCTTTTTGGGGATGCGAGCTGATTGGCACATCTTACCCACCTATTCTTAGCAGGAAATATGCAGAATCAGGAAGACGGTAAAAAACAAAAAGTAAAATATAAAATGACATGCAGGGCAAGTACAAACAATAAATCTGGAGAAAAAACTTGACTAGAAAACGTCGAGTGCTAATGAACACAGCATCAATGGTTTGACCGTTGAGCTCATTCAGGGTTTTCTGTCTGTCAAAGCAAGTCCTGTCCAAATCCTATCCTACAAGACTGGATATTCAGTCCTACTATTTGTTAATAAAATGCGTTTTATGACTGCAAGCCAAAAAAGCATCTAAACCAGATGCTAGCAATCCAACTCCAAGGGAAAAGTCCCTGGAAGTGAGTTTGACAAACATTAGTATCTTACGCAACAAACCAAACATAATTAGTAACATGACAGTATGTTGTACAGCAATTGATTTCAGTGCCCAGTAGTACCGCTAACACTAGGAACATGTGGCATTACTTCCCAGATGTCATTTTCAAGTATTAGTACTGCATCTTAAACTGGGAAAAAACATCAAAAGAACTAGAGAGCAAAAGGAAAGAAATGGTATTGTTGGCTGAAATGTCACTTGAGGCGCTGGGTGACGTTAGCAAGCGCTACAGCGAAAGCTTGCACGGCGGAGAAGGGATACTGGAAGTCCAGTATGTAAGCGTTCCCGTCGATCCGTCCGAACTGCATCACCTAGACGGAGCAAAATAGGCTAAAGTTAGCAAACCAAACCGCATCTAAAGCTTGTATAGACGGCGATTCAAGGTCCTAGCACACCCAGACCGAGATTTGCACATGCGTTTTTCTGTATCTGCCATTCTGATTGTCAAAACACCTTTCATAATACTCGCTACGGATGCGGAATACGCTCAAATTGAACCCGATCCCAAAGTTTAGGGTTAGGGAATTATTTTTTAACGTGAGTTTTTAAATTTAGGTGTGCAAGGACTTTACAAAGTAGAGAAGTTGCTTGTCCGGACAGAAATTGTCTATTATATTAAATTCTTCAATTTGATCAATAAAATTACATTCAAACCAACATTTATTCAGACAGCATAAATATTAATCTCACATTAATCAGTTAATTCGCTTTAGTTTCTTTGTGCTGGGCAATGATTAATCACATCCAAAATCAAACTTTGTTTAAATAATGTGTGTGTGTGCATTTTAAAATTATTTGTATATATAAACACACGCATGCATGTATAGATTTAAGAATGTTTACTTGTATATAATATAAATAATGTATAAATGTATACACACAATATATGTGTGTGTATTTATATATACAAAATAATTATACAACGCACATACATATTATGTAAACGTTAAAGGAGTAGTTCATTTTTCAAAAAACTTTTGCTGATAATTTACTCACCCCCGTGTCATCATCCGAGATGTCCATGTCTTTCTTTCTTCAGTGGAAAAGAAATGAAGGTTTTTGATGAAAACATTCCAGGATTTTCTCCATATAATGGACTTCAATGGGGACCAAACGGCTCAAGGTCCAAAAGACAGTTTCAGTGCAGCTTCAAAGGGCTTTAAACGACTCCAGACGATGAATAAGGGTCTTATCAAGCGAAACGATCTCTCATTTAATTAATAAATAACAAAGTTTAAGTTTTATAAGCTCAAATGCTCACCTTGCTCTGTTCTGTGATGCGCGTTCGTGACTCTCCTGTTCGAACTCGTTCATCAAAATGAACAAATCTTTTTCCGAGTCATATGGTTCATTCAACAAACGAACTGACTCAGAAAAAGATTCGTTCATTTTTGATGAACGAGTTCGAACAGGAGAGTCACGAACGCGCATCACAGAACAGAGCAAGGCGAGCATTTGAGCTTATAAAACTTAAACTTTGTTATTTATTTATTAAATGAGCGATCGTTTCACTTGATAAGACCCTTATTCATCGTCTGGAGTTGTTTAAAGCCCTTTGAACAGTTTGCAGTTTGTACCTAAAGTGTCTTTTGGAATCCATTGAAGTCCATTATATGGAGAAAATCCTGGAATGTTTTCATCAAAAACCTTCATTTCTTTTCGACTGAAGAAAGAAAGACGTGGACATCTTGGATGACATGGGGGCGAGTAAATTATCAGCAAAAGTTTTTTCAAGTTTTTTCCTATAATGTCGAGCCCTGCAATAGATGTGTTGTGTACCTGTCTCCCCTCGAGCTCAATCTGGAAGTTCTTGGCCGATTCCTGCGTGACTCTTCCTCCAAAGTCCAGCTGGTAAACCTGCGTGGCTTCGTTCCACAGCGGCTGCTTGTTTGCCATGATGTAGACGAAGCCCTGACTCCCGAGGCCACGGTCCTCCTTCTCGTTAGCCTTCCGGCATTTGATTTCGTCCAGCTCGCATCCTCCCGCACGCAAGTTTCTTTTCGTTTTCCAGCTCTTCTTCCCGCTCTGGCTCTGGTTCATCAGCTCATCTCCGCTGATGAAAAGCTCCGGTTCGCTTTCCGAACTGTCCTGGAACTCGTTCGTAGTGGCCTTGCTCAGCTTTTTGGCTTTCAGCTGCTCTTTCGGGCCTTTCGGTTTCTTCTTGTCTCGCCCACCTAATCTCGGACTTGAGATGAGCGAGTTGAAGTCACCAAGGGCACGACCCTCTTTTTTAGACTTGTTTCCTCCTCCTTCCGTGATTGGGGGAACGTTGGCTTCATCCGTCCGACTGTTTTCCAACCGCTTCCGGTTCTTCTTCCCAAACCGATCCGCTCTTTGAGGAACCGGACTTTCGTTGAGCGAAAGCACTTCTTGAAAGCCTTCCCCGGCTTCACCAACGGCTTCCGGAGGACTGACCGCATTTTGGAGATCGGGAGGTGGCGAGGAAAGAGGAGGTGGTTGAGGAGGAGGAGAAAGAACAGGTTTATCCAACATATGGGAAGTCTTTGGTGGAAGGGAAGGAGCAGGACCTTGAGGACTTGGCAAAGGCGGACAGGGGTTATACGAACCCCATGGATGAAGAGAAATGGGCGTCACCGGTAAACTAGAACAAGTCGTCGTCCCAGGGTACATCGGTGGGAAGCAAGCAAGGTTAGGCAAATTTGGCGGATACCCCGGCGGCAAGACCACAGCTTGATCTTGCTGGGAGAAGGGAAGAGGAGCGACCAACTCTTTGGGAGATTGGGGACGTGGAGAAGCTAACGGGGGACCGTTATACCCTGCACTCGTTGGATAGGGCAATGCAATCGGATACGCTCCTGCTTGTTGGAAATTAGGACTTGTCGGAGACTTGGGCGAGAGGACAAACGGGAGTCGGGAAACATCCAGATGTTGTGCGGGGCTGAGGACGAGTGGAGGAGGCTTGTGGGAAGGAGCAGGAGGGGGAAGAGTCGGCGTACGCTCCTGAGGAACCCAGATCTCCTCCGTGGCGGATGGATCCCATTGATACGGAGGAGGCCGTTTGACCGTCAAACTCACAACCTCGGAGTTCAGAGCCATTTGCCGTAGAGACTGATTCAACGACTCGTCCTCTGTGAAGCCGGAGTTGACGTACTCGGTTCGGTCTCGGTTTCCACTGCCGCCGCTTCCGTCCACACTGAGCAAATTGTAGGAGGATTGGGAAGGCAAAGGCGAGGCACTGTTGGAGTGCACGATCACAGTGCTGTGAGGCGCACCGCCCCCTGAAGGTGGGAAATCCTGTCTGATGATTGTCCCACCAGCTATTCCATTACTCCCACTGCTGGAAGCCCCACTGCTAATCCCATTACTACTACTGCACTGACTGCAGGTATAAAGAGCCGTCGGTCCTCTCGGTTGGTACGAAGCGGACAAGGTGTTGGCTTTAGCCTTGGGGGGAAGAGTCCTCTGGGGATCGAGCATCTGGGAGACCTTCAGCGCAGCTTCCCGACTGTTTCGCCTCAAGGTGGCGTGAATCAAACTGCTGTCCAATCTCTGGCCAGGGTTACGCCCTCCTCCAACCTGATTGGCGGAGTCAGGGTAAGGAGGCGGGTCTCCGCTCGGTATGGAGTACCTTGGCACAGTGAGACGGTTTAACGTGGCTGAGGCGTAGGGCAATTGCACCTTCTTCCCGTCAACCGTAGAGGAAGATGACGAGACCCTGAGGGTGGCAGAGCTTCCCGGGCCCTGAAGCGTGTAAACATTCTGGTTGCAAACGAGTCTCGTGCGCGGGCGGCACACCTCCTCCACATTTCCACTGCTGTCGAACGTGGTGATGCGTTCGTATCCCAGTGGGGTTTGGTACTGGGTTGCTTGTGCACCAGTCGGATACAGAGTCAGATCCCCTTTCTTTAGACAAACGTCTCCTGAGGATTGGGTGCTAGTGTTGCTCGCCGATGAGGTGGAGTTCGTAGAGGAAACGGCCGAGACCGTGCCAGGGTACGGCGGAGGCGGGTTCATTTTGCTGATCTCAAGCGGGGCGGTAAAGACCACGGCATCGCCCTCAGCCAGTTGTGGGGCAGAACGAGTCGTTTTGATTTTAAGCAGGAGCTCGTGCTCCACCCGCTCTGTACTGTGCTCTGCTGAAGGGGGAGCGACTTGTGTTGTCGTTTGGGGAAGCTGAATGACTGGGCATGATGGCTGACCTGAGGGCAAAGCTGGAACGGGGATTTGGATCTGAGGCGGTGGTTGCTGTAACTGCTGCTGCATCTGCTGGTGCTGTAGCTGAAGTTGCATCTGCATGTGTTGCTGTTGGATTTGCTGCTGAAGCTGTTGCTGCATCTGCTGTTGCTGCTGCATCTGCTGGATTTGCTGCTGCATGTGTTGCTGTTGCTGCTGTTGCATGTGCTGATGCTGCAGTAACTGTTGCTGCTGCAGCTGATATTGTTGAAGCTGTTGCTGCAGCTGCTGTTGTTGATAATGTTGCTGCAACTGTTGTTGTTGTTGTTGTTGCGATTGCTGTTGTTGGGATTGCACAACTAACAGCCGACCAACATCCATTCCTCCAAATATCACTTGTCCAGGACTAGAATAGCGCGCAGGAACGGTATATTGAGCCGTGAGCACATTGTCCTGCTGTCCTTGGTCTGAAACTCCAGGTGGCGCCACAGTCGAAGTCGGACTAGATAACACATCCAACTGGACGTTTTGATTGGCTAGCAGGGATTGGACTAGCCCGATGCTTTGTGTTGGGGACATGGCTTGGGCGGGGCTGTGTATGGGGGCGATAGGTATGTTGACAGTGCAAGTTGGATTATCGTCGGTGATTCCTGATGCTCCCGTGACCGGCAGGTCATCCTCGTCCTCGCTGAAGACATTAGGACTAAACATAGGTAGGTTAATGTATTCCACTGAGATCTTCCTCACCTCAGGGAGGTATATGGTCATCTGTCTGGGCTGGAGGTGAAGCAAACTAGTCTTGTAGATCACTAGTAAGACGGGAAATATATATTAAATTAGGCAAAGTGGGATGTATAAGTAAATCGT
Source organism: Cyprinella venusta (assembly GCA_038021265.1). NCBI lineage: Eukaryota > Metazoa > Chordata > Actinopteri > Cypriniformes > Leuciscidae > Cyprinella > Cyprinella venusta. Next base: position 284,964 of record CM075885.1, read on the forward strand.
ATAACCACTAGGGGTGTAACGATACTCTCACGTCACGATACGATATTACTATGATACACCAAGACATACGATAAAAGGTAAAAAGCTAAATTTAGCGGTGGAATGAATATTCTTGGACTTTGATGCTGGAAACCCAATGCACAGGGACAATGGAGACACCAGAATAAAAACATTAATGATTCTAAAACAGGATTATTTTTGTGGAATATGCTTGCACTCTCCGTCACTGACTGGATATATTTAAAATAATTTACAGGACACTTTTCACTGGTAAAATCAGACATTTGGCATTGCATTAGTATACATTATAGTAGTTTAATGTAGTACTGACACTAAAACACGCTAATATTTATTTTGGGTGGACTACCCACGATACATTATTGTCACGGTTTTGTATTGTGATATATATATCATGACACAATATATTGTTACACCCCTAATAACCGCAAATCTCATCTTGTGGTTCATATTACTGGAAAAATAAAATACCTGCACCAAGATTTGCAGGCAAAAATGCTGCAAGCCCCACAATTTTGAACTTTGTTCCCCATATGTTGGACGTGACTTGCGCGAGATAATTGTGCTACAAAGCAAGGAGACATAAACATTAAGAGGGAAACATTCATATAGAGATGTGGTGTATAACAACAAAAGTGCCGTACCTGTGTGATGTCATCTAGGGGAAACTCTCGCCGAGTCAGGCTCGGAGAGCCAATGGAGGGCTTGCGAATGGGTAACCGTGGCGATCGGGATATTTCCTGTGTGGTTCGGGAGATTTTGGGGGACTTGCGGGGATCTATATTTATCCTGTTGGTAAAGGGACACACTAAGTCTCTACAGAGAAGGTAGCAAACGAAGAAAAGAGTTCAAGGTGAGTTTGTAGCAGCATGCAGTACAGCAGTGTTTCCTGTGCAATTATGAAGCTTCACACTACTCAGGTAGCAGGATTTATTTATTGTTACAAGTGATTGCAAATGATCAAATTTTTGCATCTCAATGCATTATCAATTAGCCATTTATAAGTTAAAGTCCCCCTGTGGTGAAATCAAGCGTTTAATGTTGTTTAAGTGGTGTTTTTAATATGCTTTAAGACAAACCATGTGTAAGTTCATGAGTCGACAGCATTCCCTCCTTAAAACTGCAGTGAACCAAAAAAAAAAAACACACGGTGTGACATCACTGGTGTTTCTGATGTCACAAACCACCAGATCAACGTGTGATCGTCAAGCTGAGTGAGTGGAGGCGGGGCTTTTTTGCATATTCATAGAACCGCGCATACTAAATGAGGGACGAGTTACACTAAGCTATATTAAGGAGTGAAGCCTAAATGAGTCATTATGGTGATCAAAGATGAGTTTAACGGAGATAATCGTTGACCACAGGGGGACTCTAAGAGAAGAAATACAGTCTCACAGATCTAAATAACATGCATTACCTGGGAAGTTTGGGAGACTTGCTCCCTCTGGAGATCTTTGGTGATTTCTTTCCAACCCAATCATCGTTGAGCTCGATGTCACTGGAATCTGAGCAGTTGCAGCTGTCAATCATGGAGGGGATGAAGTTGTTGCCATAGACTTCATCTGGGATAAAGACACAATTAGGCTTTTCTTTCTCTCCTTACTTTGATTTTCTCCACATAAACAAAATGCATCACACAATTACAGATACCAATGAAATCTCACATTCAGGATCAGAATTCCACACGTCTCGTAAATGAAAAGAGGCATTTTTGGGACATATACGTGTACTGGTATAAACGCACCTGTTTTCCCATCAGTCTTTGGGTCCATGATGACAAACTCAGGGCGAAGTTTGCTGATCCTCCGGCCTTTCAGAATAGGAACGAGTCCTCCTAGATACTCCAGATATAGAGTGTAGCACGGGCCGCCGACCTCGGGGTTGTCCTCGGTGCGCTTCATGGTGCAGTGCAGACGCTCGTTACCCGTCGTCGGATAACTAACAAAGTCTCGCATGTTGTTGGGATCAGGGATGGGAGGCTAAAGGGAGGAAAACAAAGACAGATGGAAAACATTCTTTATGCATGAAGAATTTAATTATAATTCTGCATAATTTACTGACTTAATTTACTGACTCTGTAAAATAAAGTGTTACCTAAAATATTATTACACATAAAACATCCTTGAAACTACACAACCTTAAACCAGGCACAATTATCTGCCAATGGGGTTTCGGTTTCAATGAACATTATTTTTGTTACGCCATTGCCAGATAATTTAGCTTTTTTTAAAGTATCGACTCACTTAATTTTGATAATTCACCTGGAGAACAGGACATGATTTCTTATGTCATTTTACATATCTAATAAAAGCAGAATTTTTTGATATTTGCACTGGAAACGAGAGCATTTGTTGCAGTGTAGAAAGTGTAAAGTGCCGGGGGTGTTCAGTCTGCACCTTGACGGTGGGAGCGAAGGCAGAAGACACGTATGTGCTGAGGCGAGAGGGCATGCTGAGCTTGGCCACGTCCTTCTCCTCGTGAACCGCACTGGCGATGGCCTTTTGGCACAGCATCTGCAGGCTGGCGACTCGGTGTTCGACCCGAAGCACGTACAGCGCCGGGCCACAAGCCAGAAACAGACGCGAGTCTCGATGACCCCAACACAGCGTACTGATTGGCCTCTGGATACACATGAACATACGGTCAAAACAAAAGCAGAATCATGACAGAATCATCTCTGTGTTTTCATGACTGATTATTCAGCATTTTGAATGAATCGGATGAGTCAAAGAATCAATGACTCATTCATGAACAACTAACTCATTCTAGAATGAATCAGTTGTCAAAGATTCAATGACTCGTTCATAAACAACTGACTTGATTCCACGTTTTTATGATTTTTATGAGAGGGAAAATAAATATTGAGAGATTGATTACGTTGGATGTTAAATTTCGCTCAGCTTTTGTATTAGAAACAAGTTTTTCTCCTTCAAACTTTCAGGTTTAATTAAATGTGTTTTTCTCTGTAATTATAAGTAAAATGTATTATGCTTTATTACGGTCAGTGTAAAGGGTGTGTGTGTGTGTGTGTGTGTGTGTGTGTGTGTTTAGACTCACCTGAGCAGGTGTTTCCAGTGAATAAATGTTTTCACCACTAACATTGTAAAACTTAACAATGGCATTTCGGGTCATTTGGGAAGGGTCAGAGGTCATTACGAGTCTCTCCATCCCAGTAACAGCCAGCAAGTCGCCCTGAGAGCACCACTGCACGACCACATCTGACACACACACACACACACACACACACACACACACATTACTTTTGGACAGAAAAGAGTACTTTATACATCATCGTATCATCAGTAAAAACATTTAAAGTGCCCCCTTCATGCAGTTGTGAAGTGAAAGGTGTATACACACACACACACACACCGTCAGTAATGATTAGATTAGATTGTATTGATTTCCCCAGTCTAAAAACACTCAGTTTGCATTTGAATAGATTCATTCTGTTCTCTTATACAGTAAAAGAACTAAATCAATGATGCAAACGTCGTCATCAAACGTAAGTTCTGCAGTAAAGCGACTCTACAGAAGACTAAATAAACAGATGAACCTTTGAGGCCGGTGCGTATCACCGTGGGTGAGAGGTCATCGTAGTTGCTCATCAGACTGATGTCTCCCGACGTGAAGCAGACGGTCAACACCGGCTTCAGACCGTGACCTGCGGAGGAAAGCCTGTTTCAGGGGTCGGTTTAATGTTTTTAGTGTTCATTTATGGGTTGTTGTTACTAACTAGGCATGCACAGACTGTGGCCTATGGGGGTTAAGGGTCGTTTCCTTCTGATTGTGATGTTAGCATTCCGGCTAACATATTGATGATCCTAAAGCTAGAAAGTGTAAATTTGGATTTGAGGGGGTGTTGAAGACTCCGGCGTTACCCTGCAGAGGTGTGTGATCATCGGAGTCCGTGTCGCTCTCGCTGCTGTCCTCCACGAGGAAGCTGGGACAGTTCCAGGCCATGCTGGCGATGCCCTCGGCCTCGTGGAGGAGGATATGAGCCAGCATACGGCCGTGACAGTCCATGACGATCACCTGACCGTCCGCCGTGCCGAACAACACCTGAGGAGACGCAGCAAACACAGACACAGTTCCAAACACCCTCCTGGAGAATAAATGTGTATTACATCAAATCTAGAACAATAAAAACAGGCAATAACAGCGAATTTATGAAAGAATAAAACATTTCATTGGGCCATTTCATTTTACAATGTTGTACAAAATAGTCAATAGAGACGTTTCGATAATAAAAATGGAGTTTAACCATGAAAAACATAATTCACAGAAATTAAATCAGAAAACAGAATTTGGGAAAAAAATTAAATATGAAATTTTAATAGGGCCCAAAAAAATTTATTTTTGTTAAGCTTATAATAAATTGTTGTTAAACTGAATGAATTGCATGATTTCAAATTTATTAAATGTGCATTTTGATTATTAAACTGAATTAAACATACACACACATATATATATATTGCATAATTTTAAATGCATGTTTTTTATTAATTAAATTGTTGTTAAATTGCACAAGTTACATAATTATAATTAATTAGACATGCTCTTTGATTAATTTTAAATGGAATCCAGAAACATTCAAACAGAATCAAATAAAAAAAAATTTTTTTTTTGGTTTTTTTTTTTGGTTTTTTTAGAGGGGGGATAAAGCAGATTTCGTTCATAGAGCCCTACTGAGAGGTCAGAGGTCGTCCGTTACCTGCTGGTCGTCGGGGGTCCAGATGCCACATGTGATCTGACTCTCCAGGTTGATTTCAGAGGACCAGTGGCGCTGCCCGCTCACCGACCCCACCAGCACGAACCCGTCCCGGTAGGAGATCAGCGCCTGCGTGCCGTCATGTGACCAGGTGAAGTCGCTCACCTGCGCAGGAACAGTCAACACACCTTTATTCACACAATACAGATCGCTTCAAACAACAGCTAAATAATGTTTGAGTCCAGAAGAAAATAGAGTCACAGTCCAGCTTGAGTACGTTTCATTTTTGTTGTAAAAAGTTATTAATTTAGTTCATTTATATATGTATATGTATATGTAGCCGCTCTGGAGAAAACCGTGATGTCACTGTTTATCACTAATTAAACAGCAAATTAAACAGACCGTTTAAAACTAATTCAACAGACGATGATTGGTCAGATCACCTGTCAATCAAACTCCCTGTGAGGGGTCAGTGAGGTAGAGCACATGAGACGTGAGGGTGAGCTGGACGTGAAGGCCTCACCTGCGCCCCTCGGTCATTGACCAGCTCTACAGACCAGCGGCCCTCGTACTGGATCCACACGAAGATCCCCCCGTCCGTGTCACAGGTCGCCAGCTTCTGGAAGGGTTCGTTCCACCTCACCAACACCACCTACGAGAGAACAGCCCGATCACCAGCACAGCAAACACAGTCAGACATCGAATCAGACGAAATCTACACCTACACCGCAGTGCATTCTGGGTAAAATAAGACACTTTTCAAAAATCATGGCGGATCGAGAAAGCGCATTAACCCGCTCAGTGCAATTGTAATTATTTTAATTTTGTTATGCAGAGCTATGCATTTACTTTAAATATTTAAATCTCAGCCAATGAAAGTATATATAAATAAGCGCATATAAAAATATATTTATATTAAGTGATCGACCGATATGAGTGTGAGAAACACTAATTCACAACCAGGGAATGAATTACAGGACTACTTTTTGGGGTTTTCAAGGAGCATAATGAGAGATCGCACTCATCACACAATATCTAGAGTACTTAAGGGTTTTTTAAAACTCATATTACAGATATAAGGTATCCAAAATACAACATTTTTTTCAACATATTGTTCAATAAATATTTTTTCATGTAATGTTGGTTTACTAAAAATAAAATCTCATATATACTGTATTTAAGTCAAGCACTTTAAGCACCTCTCTGTAAACATGACTGTCTTCAAGGCTTTTCCAGGACTTACATTTCTTTAAGCACCTTGTATGAACCCTGACACACACACACTGTGTGTGAGCAATCCCATAATGCCAGAGGCGCAGGTAAAAACACATGGGTCTATATTGAGATGGAGTGGTTCTGGATTACAGCAGTAATCTAATCTCCTGCTTTATTAACACACACCGCGAGTTACACACGTGACGCTCATCAGACCCTCACGACACCATATCACTGCGATACTCCGAGACACATGATAAAACATGAACAAAAAACATCCTGGTGGTTAAAACGCTAAATCTGATATTATATAGTGTGTGTGGATGAATAGACTAGGACCCAATGAACAATAGAGACGCCAGAATAACAATATTCATGATCCCGAAGCTGAAAATATCATTATTTTAGACGAATGCTTGCACTCTTTCACTGCGTACATTTATTTACATTAATATATAGGCCAATTATACTGTAACAACACATGCGGCATTATCAGGACACACTAATATACATTATTACCAGGCCGACGCTGGTCATGTGTGTGACCAACAACACAGAAGCGCTGAACCCGTATCTAATGCACTGCCTCACATGCATGAAGACTTCCTGTCCAGCAACAGATTCTCTCCGTGACCTCAGACGCGACCCGTGATCTGCTTACGTAAGGTGGACTTAACTTGTAACAGGACGAAAACATGAGTCATCCAAACATGCATCTGTTACAGGAGAACATGAAGTCTGATGGAAATGCTTTCAGATCCTTCGCTTGGGTTGTTTTTGTCATCGTCTGCTTTCAATGCATTAAAAACAGCACGTAAATATGGAAGTCAAATAATGACAAATAGTTTGAAAACACTAAAGCATGTTGGAGAAAATGTGCATTGCATTATTAAACGTGCTTTATTAATTATTAATCATTGCATTATTAAATTTGTGGAAGCAAATGTGTAAAGCCCGTTGTTGGAAGTGAAATCTGAAAGGTTAATATATGGATTATTGAATTTTTATTAATAAAAAAAGAACATGTGTGACATGAAATATTCACAGCGTAAATATGCAACCATGTTGATTTCAGCCCATTAAACTGCAAGCACCATGGGTAATCCAGTAGTGCGATTCAACATGCTTTTTTGTCTTCAAAAACATTGTCAACATTATTTTACTTCCATAAACAGGAGAAAAGGAGCTCAAATTATCACATATTTTAAAAACATAAATAAAAGTTGACATCGTGTGCCTTAAACGGGCCGCTAACTAGATCAGCCAATATTCCCTGTCTCCAAAACTACTATTTTTAGAGGCATTTGGCCTCACTTTACACATAAAGCGTGTGTGTGAGTGTGTGTGTGTGTGTTTCATATGAGAGGCAGATGTCGAGACGCTTTAAGATTCAACAAGGTTAAGAATCCCAACGGAGAACAGATTACAGCCGGTTTATTTTTACCCACATCTATTTTCTGCTCTCTTTATACGTGATGAACATGCTCATGGTGAAAGAAAGCGCTTTATGTGAGTGTTTTATCATCAAACATTCACTGTTCCTTTAGAAAGTGTATTTGCATACACAAGAGGAACAGAGAAATGCAGCGTCTCAAGAAGACGTGTGTGTGTGTAACAGTTTAACATCTCTAACCACAGCACTCACCGTTACACTTTATACTAAGGTTTCATGGTCACAGTGTAATTAGATATTTAATCAATAATCAATGGCATATCAATGAGCTCCTCCCCCTTTTTTGAAATGGCCAATAGCGTAATGACCTGAATCCCACTTTACTTGAGTATTATTTAGTCTGGAAACTACACTACATTGAAAGACAAGTATCCTATTTTTACTCCACTACGCATCTGTCGAGGTCCTCCAGTAGAAAGTTGGAATGAAAGAACTGTACGTGTTACACACAACAACACAACAATAATAAAAATATGCATTGACTTACTATTTAATTTTGATACTTTTGAAACAGAGTACTTTTGTACTTTTACATATTTGACCAGTAACAGCTTCAGTGTCTATTTTAATGAAGGGGGCGGAGCTTCAGATTCAAGAGAGGATTTGATTGGACAGAAAATCTGATGAAAACATGATGGTCATCAAAATTACTGATCCAGAAGTGAGAGACTAAGTTTGAATGCTTATATCTACTAAAATGTGAATGTGGTCATTGTTTGAGTGAATAGATTACAGTACTGCTAACATATTTAAACTAAAAGACAAAAACATTTTGATTTCATGGGGACTCTAGACATGATATGCATATAATATGTTGTGTGTTTTGCAAGGCTCTCTCATGACTTTTAATTTAAATTCCTTCCTTTTAAAGGCCTTTTCTATATGCAATTTTAATGCAAATTAGAATTATTTTAACCATGCAATCATACGCAAAAATAAAAAGTCATATTTACACGAGATCCACCAATATGAGAGAGTTGAAATAGCCATTACCTTTACTTTCTCAGGCACTTGAAATCACTTTTTTTTGTTTGTTTTTCAATGCCTTTCCCAAATCTGGCCACAGGACACCTGAATCTGGAGCCCTACCTCACTATTGTGCCCCCTCAGGTTGAAGTTGATGCGCTGTGGGGTGGTCCGGTCTCTCCTGCAGTGGCTGGAGGTGAACGTGACGCCCACGACGCCCCTGCCGTTCCCCGTGGCGAGCCAGCCTTCCTCATAATAGCGTCTCCTGCACACGGGCTTCTCCTTCTCGCTGCGGGGAACGCGACCCTTCCAGGACAGGCACAAGATGTTGGAGTCGCTGCACAGGACGGGACCGTTCTCCACTGCGGCGAACATGTCTGCACGGTCGGATTCACGCAAATCCACGAAGTCACCCGGCTCACCGGCGGGTCCTTGGGGTCCAGGCCTCTTCACAACCACGTTCGGCCCAAATGCATCCGCAAAACTGCATAAAACTACTAACAAGGCACATATATAGTCATGCTGACAGGCAAACACAACAAGCGCCCGGATCTCCGAGCAGGAATTCACCTGTGTGTCCGACTCCCAGCAACAAACAGGCTGAAAATATCCAAGTCTCAAAGAAAACTTTCCCCTCCTTCAGGCTCGCAGCTTAACCTCATGATGTCATTACGCACGATGCCCCGTTCGCGGTGACGTCACCGACGGATGAAAACGCTCCGGTCCTCGTGCTCGTGGTGGCAGCAGCGCGCGCACGGGATTCTCCAGCGCGTGTCGTCATCGCATCAGAGGAGCCACCGGCCAATCAGCGTCGGGGATTCCTTTGTAGAGGACAACAGCAGACACATAAACACAATTAGCGATTCAGAATTCAGCACAATTAATCATGACGATGAAGAGCGTCACTTACAACGTAAAAGTCTCAAATCAGTTTAAACTCAAAATCTAAATATGTTAGGTAAGCAGAAATACTTTCTTAGAGGAATAAATGGCGGTTTAATTCCGTAGAACTTAGAACAAATCCCCCGAAATTACAGTACAGCAACACAAAACGAAGAATTAAAGAAATATCTAAAAACGACCCCTCATTCGGCGCTCTAGTTCACAAATAAACAGCACAAAAGCTGCATCTTTTAACTGCTTTATGAGAGATCCAACAAAACAACACCAATGTTTTGAGAATCGAGTGTGTATTAGACGATCCTGATGAACTCGAGAACATAAAACCAATATGATCACACAATACGTGCTTGTTAGATTTAACAGCTGACACTTCTGAGAAATCCGTCTAGATGCAATCTTTACATGTACTCGGTCGATTCGTCTAGTAAAACGCTTTTGTGATCATCCCGTTGGTCAATAAAACCCTCTTTGCTGCATTTCTGCGTCTCTGGCTTTTGTTAGCTCGACAGCTACACTCACTTCGCGCGCTCCCTCATTGTTTTTCCACTATAAAACCCAATAACAGAATGAGCTAGAAGAACGGAACCGGGCTAGGGATGATACCGAAACCCAAAGGAAGCTTTGGCGATCTTTACCTGTGAGTGTGGATGTGAGAAGAGTGTGTTTTTAGCGCTGCTGTCTCCGATTCTGATGATGCCTGGGCCGCTGCGCTGGGTCACGTGACCACCATATGATCACATATATTTTCCCCTCAGTGATTTATTTCCAGAACGTGTTTTAAACTAATATAACAGAAAAAATATTCACAGTGAATATCGTGTCTCATAATTTTATTCATTTAGGGTTTTTTTTTTTTTGCAGATTTATATTTCAATAAAAATAAGCAACTAAAGCAAGAACAAGAGGCGAATGGAAAAACTAAACAAAACAAAAAATACTATTTACTTAAAATTACTTTAATACGGGGTGTTTTCATAGCTTCTTATTGAAGGAAATTCTTCATAATGAATAAATCGAAATGCTTCATAAGTGTTTTATTTTTGTGCGTTCATCTAACATTGACCAGTATAAGTTAGAAATGGAGCATGCTATCAAACCTAAACCTATTTTTCTTTTATTTATTTCGGTGTTTTCAGTGTGATTGTAACGTTCATAATCAATGAAAATTAATTATGTGGGTTGAATTAAAATAAAATATTGTCAATATAGTGTTTTCAGTTAATCTGTCACAATAAATCGTGACACGTAATAAAATACATGAACTAGTTTTTCATCAAGTGTTTTAGTTTGTTTGTAAAAGTGTCTATTGCGATTCCCTGACGTTAGGGGCACCCTTTCCCGCGTCCGTGTTATGACGTCACTTCCTTCCGCCTGTCGAGGCAGAAAACATGGCGGCTGCCATGGCGAGCGTCCTGTCAAAGACCATTAACAGACAGTTCTTCCAGGTATTGCGGACTCTCTCACACGAGTTATCTGTCTGTTTGTCACTACATGAGCTCAGGTGTTTACTCTTCTTTGTTCTGTACCACAGGCTGTTGCAGCACGGCATCAAACACGGTCAGTTTCACACACACTTATCTCTTTAGAGGAGTTACACCCCATTGTATAGAAGTTAAACATCATTCAGTGGCATAAATGTTTGTTTCAGGTTGATTCACACATCACCGTCTCCTGTCGTGAGTAACTGCTTTTATGTTTGATATGTGTGTGATTAAAGTCGAAGTTCAGTGTTTATAGCATGTATATTTGATTGACAGGTGTCAGAGGAGCCGGACACTCTCTATCAGAGGCTGTCAGTAGAGGTCAAAGGTCACGATAGGTCAGTTCTGGACAGTTATGAGTTTTTCGCGACTCTGGCCGCTCGAGAGCTCGGCCTGACCCTGGAGAAAGTGTGAGTATTACCGAGACGAACTCATTTATATTGTATATTATATATATATATAAATGATGGTGTTGACGCGAGGGCTGGACGTGTTGTCCTGTGTCCAGGTTCGAGCCGCCCAAACACATCGATAAACTCACCCTGCTGAAGTCCGTTCACATCTTCAAGAAGCACAGAGCCCAGTACGAGATGAGGACACACCGCCGGATCATCCAGGTGAACCGCACTTCTGTACCGACACGAGTGTGTTCACACACAACACACTCCTTGAGCATAACTTAAAAGAATCGTTTGTTCATTAGAAAGTTTTCAGTGATGGGATTGTATTTATAAAATTTGCGTTTACAAGCTATAAAATGTATATAATATATATAAAAAAATTATAAAAATATAATTATATATTTATTATATGACTTTGATATACATGAAATATATGAAGAGTTCAGATGCAAAAGCCTCTAAATGCCATTTGAAATTTTCTTCTAAAATGACCATTTTTATCAAACTTGTATATTTAAGTTCAGTAATTTCACTTGAATGACAATTAATAGGTAATCTTCATTGCCATTTAAGTGAAATTACTGAGCTTAAATATACAAGTTTGATAAAAACGATCCTTTTAGAAGAAAATTTCAAATGGCATTTAGAGGCTTTTGCATCTGAACTCTTCATATATAAAAATAATTTTATGCAAAATTATAAGTGTGTGTAAGTGTATATGTACACACACATCGTTATATATATTTAACGCGCGTATGTGTATATAATTTATTTTATTACATACAGGCTATATATTAAGTTAGGGTTTGTTTGTACGCGTGTATGTGTATAATAATAATAATAATAATAATATATTTTCTTTACTCTTTAAATTCCGGGTCATTTCATCATCTTTGTGACTTCCAGATTTCTGGAATAACGGGATCAAGCGCGCGGGTTTATCTGGAGTATATCCAGCGTAATCTGCCGGAGGGCGTCGCCATGGAGATCACCAAGGTAACGACATCACACACACACACACACACACACCGTACAAACAGACCAGAGCGATACTATAAGTGTGTATAAGTTGATAAAGCGTGTGTCTCGTTCTCGATAGACTGCGATGGAGAAGATCCCGGAGCACATCCAGAAGCCGCTGTGGGACGAACACAGCCAATGAGGAACGAGCGGAGACTCACGATTATGTCAAAATGCGCAATTTAAAAATGAACAATTTAACTGTGTACCATAAGTGTATTTCCTTTAAACACCAGCTAACCTTCTCTCTCTACATGCTCATGATGTATTTTTCCCTCCGTTATTTATTGTTAGTGCTGGGCAACCATTAATCACATCCAAAATAAACGTTTGTTTACATAGTGTGTGTATGGTGTTTAATTATTTTTTAAGAAACATTAGCATGTATATACTATATATTTATTCAACATTTATAAATAACACATTTTCCCTGTATCTGGAGTATATAGACGTCTGAAGTGTTCATTTGAGCATCACTTACTCAATAAATCAGTGAACTTTCCCACAATCACGAGTCGACAATTAAAAACACCAAGACCGGTTTGCAGAAACATCCCTTTAATGAAGGAGGAAGTGACATGAGCATCTGAGAAACATGAACTGTAAATCTAGATGAAAGATTGTGTGTGTGTTGCGTGAGATTTTACTCACCGGTCCTGCAGCGCAAACCAAATGACTCTTTCGTCTGAATCAAATCAGTCACCTGATTCACTGTTCGCTCGCTCTCTCCCCCATACAGAGATGATGAACCCAGAACAGCGAGAGGAGTCAGACACATTCATCATACACTCACATCTGGAGGAAAACACTACAGGAAGTTCATATGCCCTCAATATAGTTTATTCCTCACTGTAAAATGATAAACAACACATAATTGGATGTTGGTCAGATCGTGGCTAAACCCTCTGGAGAATCGTTCAATCATATCGTGAATCATTTTTGCACTTGTTTTGAAGGAAATGAACTTTGTTGCATTATTTATCTCTGTAAAGCGGCTTTGAAACTGAATAATGCAAACGAGATTCTGCTTTTCCTTTAGTATCTGCTATAAAACACTATTTAACACTTACATTTATGCCGTTATATATCATGTATTATAAAGCATTAATTCTGCTCTGTTGGTCATTAAATAATTGTTTGCATTATAAAACATCCAGTTTCAGATGTGAAGGAATCTTCAAATATTATAATAATTTATTTTAACTTTGGGTCCTACAATACACAAACACTTCACAACGACTTTTTATAAAGTTAAAATAAATAATAATAATAAAGAAAAGATAATATTTATATTTGTGTAAAAACACAATATGGTTCTTTACAATGAAAACCATTTATAAAGCGTTTCTTTATTTTCTTTCTTTCAACATTTACTAATACATTATTTAAATCTAAAGTTGTTTTTGTCAAAATAACACTTTACAATAATTTGTTAACATGAACTAACAAATGAACATAACTTTATTAATCCTTCACTAATGCATTCTTAAAATCATATCTGTATACACTAACGCAGTGACTTCAACACGAACATTTTAATTTAATAATAATAACGTGCCGTAAGAATATATCGCTTTATTCAGATTAATTGAGTAATGTTAACTTATTGTAAAGTCTTACCATGTTTTTTTAATGGACTTGGAAAGTATTTTTATTAACAAACACTAACAGAGATGAATAAACGCCTCACAAATGTGGAAATAATGTTCAGTGACACTGAGATTCGTCTACAAAACTTAAAAGCTGACTAGAAACATTCATCAATAAGTTGAATTAGTTAATGTATGACCTCACCCTGAGTTCACTGATGTTCAACTAATGTTAACAAGCACAATCTTTGAATCTAATCATGTATTAGTAAATATTGACATTATTATTGACTAAGATGAATAAATGCTGTAGAGCTATTGTTCATTCATAAATTGTGAATTCAGAGAATTGTTCAAGTTCATGTTCACTAATATTAGCAAATGAACCTTACTTTAAAGCATTAACAATGTAAGGTATGTTATAATCTTTCTAGCCTATTATTTTGATGTTTTTAATTATTATGTGATGTATTTTAGAAGCTTTTGGAATATTGTATTGTTTACAGTTATGCCAATAAAGCAATTTTGAATTTGAGAGAGAGAGACAAACTCACCGTGGTTATGAGGGGGCGTGGCTTCTCAGCGTGGGGGCGGGGCCTGGAGGAGATGAGTGACAGACGGGATGGTCCTCATACGAGCTTCCGGAAGGGTGTCTCACCCCTTCAGGAGACAAGAAGAGTCAGAGGAACACACAGAACAGGACGCGCGCCATTCTGACACTTCGGGAGGAGTCGACCTACGAGTCATTCACGACACATCACCTTCTTCATCACATCTACTGTCCAACACTCACAAACCAGTCACCAACAGTCGTAAGATTATCTGCCAAATTCATGTTGAACGCAACAGAGATATTAGGTGTAATAAAGCGGATTAATCAGAATCATCTTCTCGCATTAAACGATCCACATTATTCGTTATGTTAATGGATTCACACAAGGCAAAAGTTTGGACGCACCGACTGAAGTTGCTCTGAACTTGTGTGACTTTCTTTCTCTGAAGAAGAGGAAGAATAATAATGTTGGTAACCAGATTTCCATTGTATTTTCTCCATACTATGGAAGTCAATGGGGTCCAAAAAGGTATTTTGATGCACACACACAATTACTGGTCTCCATAGAATGGAGGAAAAAAATAATAGGGAAGTAAATAGGGACAATTCTGCATAATCTTCAACAAAACAAAGAAACTTGTAGTTTTCGAGGGAAGAATAGACATTATATGGGTGCACTGTCCCTTTAAATTCTTGATTTTCATGGCTTAATTTTTTTAGATCTAAATTTATTGTCTTCTCACAGGGTTATTAATCAAACATGCATATGAGATAGTATATTTTGTAACCTTTACATTAATTTCTTTACATAACTGAATAAAAAAATCATGAAGTTCCTCTTAAATGGGGTTTAAATGAGCCGTTTTCATCCCCACTGTTTCATAAAACACATCGAGTGTCTCCAAACTTTTGTCTGTTTAGTGTTATTAACAGCGTGATGGTGATCGAACTTTACTTTATAGTACATTATTTCATGCACACATCCTTGGACATCCGGCCTGTGCTCGAGTTTCAGCCCTCTATGCATCTTTAATTCAGTGCATTTCAAATGTAACTTTAACTCAATTATAGAACAATGTGCTTTATTATGCATTTCTGCAATGATGTAAATATATATATATAAACACATCATAGTGTCAAAATCTTTACATTGCTGTCCATTTGGCTTCAGAAATGATCAGTACTTTAAAAGAATTGCATTACATTACATTAATGGACATTCAGCTTTTGGTTCAAATGAACAATAAAAAAGAGAGGTCATTTTATCTTAACTTTATTGTTTTGTTTGTCAAAACTAAGTCAAAAGCTGTTATCTGTTCAATTTACATTCACAAATCCACATGACTATATCAGTTACAATACGTGAATGTGCCATAACACTTCAAAACTCAACACAGAGAGGGGTTTAGCTTTACTTTTTACTATTTTGAATCAAATACTTGGCCTTAAAATAGAAAAGCAAGGAAATGTTTATTTAAAGAAGAAGTATAAATCGTAGTGCTACTCTACTGTCATGTTAAAAACTAATCCAAATATTTGTGATTTTAACAATCATTCAACCAAAAAAGAAAGAAACATGAATACTTTAACAGCAATATTCTCACTTGACTTCCGTAGCTGCACATTTATGATATTAAATCATTATTAATTCATGAGCACTACACATGAAGATGAACATTTTGAGGGATCTGCTTGGTAAATGCCATATTTGAGACGTCCAAGGAGTACAGAAATATCAACGACACAAGCTTGAGCAGTAACTCGTCCCTTCTCGCTCTCTAAAGTCTCACTCGTTCTCTTGGAGTAAAGGAACAGGGTTGTTTAAGGCTCACAGGAATAGCACCACGCTGACTATACACAACACTTAGGGAGTAAAAACACTTCATTTAAATCAGCTTAAGAACAAGTGTCCTTCTCTTCCTCAGAGTGAGAGTGCTTTTAAAGGGATAGTTCACCCAAAAATGAGAATTAGCCCATGATTTACTCGCCCTTGAAGTGTGTATGACTGACTTCTTTCAGACCAACACTATCGGGAGTTATGTAAAGAAATGTCCTGGCTCTTCCGAGCTTTATACTGGGAGTCAATGGGTTTTTGTTATTGGAAGTCCATCAAAAGTGTGTCTACCCATCATAAAAGTGCATCAACCCATGATAAAAGTGCATCTATATGGATAGATGCACTTTGATCATGACCTTCTTAGACGCACGTTTATGACCTTCCAAAAACAAAAACACACTTAATCCCTATATAAATCTTGGAAGAGTCAGGGCATTTCTTGATATAACTACGATAGTGTTCGTCCAAAAGAAGAAAGTCCTACACACCTAGCATGGCTTGAGGTGGAGTAAATCATGGGCTAATTCTCATTTTTGGGTGAACCATCCCTATAAATGTTTTTCGGGATTTTTTCCTCCAATGAAGTAACATATATATATAAAAAAATAAAAAGGTAGCGTGTTTGTTACAGTAAAAGGACCTGCGAGTCTGTTCGGACAGAAATGAGTCTGAGCGGTGGACGTTAACGCTACAGATTTTAGTTGCGTTAAAACTTCCGGCCACCAGGGGGCCCCGGCCAGCGCTGGCCCCTGCCTGGAGGCGGGTGGGGCAGAGGAGGGGCCGATCCGTTGTGGTAACTGCATGAAAGGATAAAATCACACATTTTGATTGGCCTGCTGTGCTCAAGAGGCGCCGAGAGACTCGTCATTTCTTTTTTTGCAAATGCGTTATTTGAAAAACACACAGAATTCAAGAAAAACAGGGTGTCATGCACTATGTATTTTTAATTTTAGCCGTGGTCAGCACCGTCACGCCCGAAGAGACTCTTCTTCGCATGTGTGTGTGTTTGAGAAAAGGGGCTTTCGCACAGGAGGAACCTTTTCATGGTTCCTTGAACTGTTGGCGAGTAACGATTGTCCTCCTACTTCTGAGCCAGCGCTATAGGAGCGGTCAGTGACGTTAGTGTTCGCTGACTGGCCGAACGCATGCAGAACAAACACACCTTTTAAAAAAAAAAGCTGTGTACACAGATTATAGCCTATACATTTACTCCACACACTAACTCTACGAACACGGAAACAGGAATAGATGAAGCGCTAAACCTTTACGCTGAGGAGAACATCAAGAGAACATGATGAAGTTTCTACTTTCTATATATAACAGTTTTATCTAATAACGCAGTCAGAGCTGTTAGACGGAGCGTTAACTGATGAACAGGAGAACACGAGCGCTGTGTGTTCAGTCGTTCTCAGCGCCGTCAAAATAAAAGTCACAACAAACGCATCTCACGTTCCCACAGAACGTTCCTAAGAGAACCATCAGTCCTCAGGAAACACCCCGGTGGCTCGACCCTAGAACTCCCCGGTGCGAAAGCCCCTGAGTGAGAGCGGATGAGTGTGTTCTTACCCTCTGGGGTGGAAGAAACGGGGCGGACCAGGCGGCATCATGCCCCGCCCCCTCAGATATGGGGGCCGTCCTCTGAAGGCCGGGTGTCCCGGTGGGGGGGGAGGGGGAGGCAGGCCGTGCCTGAAAACAAACACACACTTTACACCAAGCAGAAACCGTCCAGTCTCTCTCGAATCCAAACACACAAGTGACATAAAACTGCAGTTCATCGAACGGCCACTAGAGACCGGCTCCAAAAGAGACCCTTTATGAGCAGACGTCACGACTGACATCAGTTTGATTGACAGGCAATCAGACCAATCATAATCCTCCATATCTGTCCGACAAAGCCATCAGGAGAGCGAGTAGATTAACGTTGGAGGATATGAACTTGATAAACGTGTGTTCTGACGTCTTTCCGTGGTTAAAACACATTCCTGCTGATGTTTATTTGAACTAGAAGAGATGATTGATCCGCCCAAATAAGACGTTACTATGTTTACAAACTGAAAGGGGTGTGTATATATATATATATGATATGGGGAAATATAAATTTCCATGTTAATCAGAGTTTTAGTCCTGACCAGCCGTGACGTGATGATTTTATTTTAGAAACGCTTCTAAATATGGTTGAACGCAGTCGCGGTGTGTGCGGGAGTGATGCGGACACCTGTGCATGTGTGGTGGAGGTCCTCTCATGTGCATGTGATGAGGTGGAGGCGGCGGTGGCGGCAGCGGCGGACCCAAGTTCATTCCCATCGGCCCGCCTCGACCTCGACGGCCACGCATGTCTGGATACGGCCACGTCCTTCCCATGCCTCTCCTGCAACACACAGACACGTGCTTTTTCATGAACAGGTTCACTACAATAATTTAAAGGGATAGCTCACCCAATAATGAGAATTAGCCCATGATTTACTCACCCTCAAGCCATGCTAGGTGCACATGACTTTATTCATATAAATGATTATTTAGTCGCCGTAGTAAATCGATGCGGATGGGCGTCGTCCAGAAGCTAGTTATTTTAGTTGATGAGTTTAAATATGAATATTTTTCTTACACAAACGCATCGCTTCACTTCAGAAGGCTTTATTAACCACATCAGAGCCTGTTGAGCACTTTATGATGGATAAATACACTATTATGGATAGATGCCCTTTTATGGAATTCAAAACTTGGCCATTCACAAGAAGAAAGTCATATACACCTAGGATGGCTTCAGGGTGAGTAAATCATAGGCTAATTTTCATTTTTGGGTGAACTATCCCTTTGAGGAAAGACTGAAGAGCAGTTCAGCAGAACCTCAAGGGTCCAAATCCATTGGTGAACCCGTCGCGGCCTCTTCCTCTCATGTGACCCGGGGGTCTGAAGCCTTTCATCATCATCATCATCCCACGTCCACCACGAATCCCACGGCCCATCCGGCCACCTCTGCCACGAAACTTCATCCCACGACCCCTGCAAATGACCAGAACCAAACCACACATTAACACACAACTGTCACAGTAATACCAGGAATCAACTTCATCAAATGAGTAAATCATTATTCAGTTCATCAATCTACAGAAGACAATAACGTCATTATTTAACTCCATAACAGTAGGAATGTTGCGATTTCAACTTTGAATATCGCGAAGAAAGCAGCAAGTGTTCAAGAGATCAAAATCACTTCCTGTGAGATTAGTGCGGAATAACAGAAATAACAGTTTCGGGTTTTTCCCTCTATCATAAAACGAGTGCGTCACAGAGTGTCAGACGAAACACAACAAACGCTGGCGTGTTCTCTTGCGTTCGGGAACACACTCGTGTGAGACGCTTTAAACCAAATCTGATCACAGACTTCGACGTTTCAGAAACACCAAACCAACATGAGACGCTGCCATGCCATTGGTCCGCTGGTTACTCCAGTTATCCAATCACATTTTACGTTTCTATCCAGCTTTCTTATATGCGACGTCTCAAAAATGTGCATAAAACTAGGTGGATGGAAAATAGGTGGATGTGAATAACCAATGACAGTTGAAGATTTGGTCATGTGACCTACCTGAACTTGTTGTCAGACGAAGGCTCCTCTTGCGAGGGCGTTTCTGTGGCCTCCATCACTTCTGTCGTCTCCTCCACCTGCTCCGCTTCGGCTTCCATCTGGAAAATATTGGTGCTTTTTAAGCGTACGCTGAGAATTGATTCCTGTCAGTCGCATACAATAGCATTTTCGGCAGCAAACACTATGAACACATAACATCTGCCTTAACACCAGTCCTAAAACCTTCACCTTTGACCCGAATCCAGATTTAAGCGCCAATGTCAAATGTTTTCCTTAGGCCTCTCGCCTCGGGAAGCACATGGACGCCACACGACGAGCTTAACATGCCAGAACCTCCGTCATCGCACAGCCTGCTGGGATATCAGCAGCTGATCTGGGCCACGGGGATTTCCGTGTATTAATAGTGTGAACGCACACGGACAACTGTAAAATGAAGCATCTCTAATAAACTGCAGAAGATTTTGCTAATAGAAACGATGAATGAGAGAACACATGTGATATAAATCATTTTAAGAGTTCATGGCTCATAGTAGTCCTCGTGAAATTTTGGGAATTTGAGGCAGGACATATCAAATATATTTATAAATAATTTATATTAATTAGGCTTTAATTTACACCCTGAATTGGCACCTGATATTGGTAGGAGGAGGGGTTTCTCAAAGCAGAGAGCATTTATTGGATAAGAATTTGCATACATCTTTGAGTGCACGTCTACATCATCAATATGATCAATTTTAATATTTCTATGTAAATTTGCATACACCCCTGAGAGCACGGTTATATGGTCCATTTTTCTATTTAAATATACGTAGTATATTGAATTTAAAGGATGATATAAAATCATGTATTTCCTCGGAGTTTAAGATGTTATCATACATGAATGTGAGGATTATCGTCACTGAAAGTATGTTTAGGCCCACAAAATAACATAAATTTGATGATTTTACTACGATTAACAAGCTCTTAATTCTTAATTTCACACATTCAGAGATTTACTGTAGGCTTAAAAAGCCCCTCTGTCACCATAATCACAGCTGAACGCAATCATCAGCCTAAAACACAAATAAACAACGAACTCTCCCATGTTTACAGCTAGCTAAATGCTAACAACAGAAGTTATTCAACAGAATTAAGGAAGGCGAATGTGTGATTTAACGGCTCGCCTCACCGACATTAAACACTCACACGCTCTATTTCGAGCTCACAGCGCTTCCTCCGTGACTTACCTTATGAGATTGAGAGCTCTTCTAAACAACGAGCCTTAAAAATATAAAGTATTATGCACTGTACTCTAAAAAATAAGCATCTGTCTATTAAATCAAGAAAACTCGCGCGTTTATTCGGCTTTGAAATGGCGGCACGCCGCACCGTCACACCGAGAGCAGATTCTCTTTGTCAGAGCGTCATTGTACCGCGAGGCCACGCCCACACCGAACACAGACGCGCTGTGATTGGCCAGGGCTCTTGTCGCAAGAAATACGTCATGATAATCGCTGTTGTGCGTAAGCAGGTTTTATTGCTATTTAGTGGCATTATTCAACTTTTATCAGGCAGTATATCTTCTGAGTCTATCCCATTATATACTAATCGTTTAAGTATTAATGGTGTGAAAATTGTAGATATAAAATTTGATAACTTTTGTATTAAAAAATTACGTAAAACTACATTATTGTCTAAATGCAAAACTTTTTGGAACAAGATATTTTTAACTAGATTGAATGGAAGAGGTCTGTAAATACCGTCTAACCTATAAAGTTAAAGAAGTTACATATACAGTTATTAATTTGATTTACCCAGTGAGACAAGTAGACTTGAATGTGCCTTTTGTAATTAAGAAGAGTCCATAAAGCATTTATTTTTTGAATGTGTATTTACCCAATTGTATTGGATTGATATTGAACATCTGATTTTTAAATTCGCAAATGTAAAGATTCGACTATCTGGTAATTTTGTTATATAAAAGTAAGTGTTCGGAACAAAATTTGGTGATTAACTTAATAGTCATGTATGTAAAATACCACAAACAGAAATGGACTAATAAACCTAACATTATGGTATTTAAAACTGAACTCAAGCATTATTTTGAGGCCTTAAAAGAAGTAAGAAATAAAAAAGCAAAACGGATGTATAGAATTTGATTTTCTTATTGGATTTTTTTGTAAGTTATACCCTGTATATTTTTTATTTTATTTGTTTTTTATTGTTTATTCTGTTTTTATGCTGAATGTAATAGAGAGCTATTGTGAACCTCTTTATGTATATGTTGTTATTGTTCTGTTATGCAATAAAAAATAGGTTTTATTGCTAAACATTTTTAATCCACAAATCTTTTTTATCTCTCCTTTTTGTAATCTTGAAGACCTATAGGCACACTGTCTAAAAGCCCTGTCAAAAACAAAAAATTGACGTTTTAGTGTTTAGAATGGGTATTTATTTATTAGAAATGTGCAGAAATTTACTTGCTTTATTTATTCATATATTTCTTTATTTTCACTTATTGTGTCCAAGCCCTTGTTATATAAGTAAGTTGAGTAAGTTGTCTGTAAATTGAATGCCATCTTACTTAATTTTTTGGATTTCTTGATAAAATTATATATATATATATATATATATATATATATATATATATATATATATATATATATATGTCACCCATATTTGAACGTTTTGGTTTCAATCCAATTTTATCTTGACACAAAGTACAAAAACCAGTTTACATCAACACGAACAAGATGTTTATTCCGCAATTTATATTTACTATTAGACATCGATATTCCACTCAAGCATCAATCAGCAAGAAATATTTACATCAGTAAAACATGAGTGGATAAGCAAGCAAACAAACAAACAAAATCTGTACAAAAGCAACCAAAAAAAATAAAGATTATGTATCGGCATCCATAACCAGCTAACAAATGTATGTTCTAAAAAAAAAGAAAAATTATGGAAACAGTGATTAATATGCAAAGTTTCTAAAACGTTTTCAATTGCGTAGTTTAAAAACGTTATAATCACATTTTCATAACCCTCAAGCCATTCTTAGAACATTCGTCGAGTACAAATAGAATTTTAATTTTTGCGTGCACTGTCCCTTTAAGAGAACGTTATTCAGGTCAAAAAAAAATCATAAAAATCATCTCAACAGTGAAAAGTGAAAGTTGTGGGAACATTCCCTGATAGCTGGGCGATTCCACGAAAGAAAATTAACATCCATTAGAATCTTTCCATTGCACAAAATGTTCTTTGTAGACGGTTTCATCAAACCCACGCGCGTTGCCACGGTTACGCGTCTGGCCCGAAGTTAACTTCCGGTCTGTGTTGGTTTATCGGTCTGGCTAGTGTCCAGTAAATAACACGTTTTGTTTGTGTGGCAAGCTCCTTTAAAGCTAACAATTTTGAAGCTGTAGCTTGACAAACGACAAGCCGCACCACTGAGTTTAACGCAGATCGTGTTTTTGACGTGACTGACCAGATCTAATTTCACAACACAGAGAGAGCCGTCGTTGACTGTTGGTCCCGTCAGCGCCGCGCATGCGCAGATTGCTGGTCGAGGATGCTGGAGAGTTCCTTAATGTACTGAATGGTATATTTGAGGGTTTGTATCTTGGTTAACGGTTGTCCTCTCCGACTGTACACCGGCGGCAGGTAATCCCGGAGCTGGTGAAGAGCCTCCGCCAGACTGCGCATGCGCAGCTTCTCCCGTTCGCTAGCCTTCATTCTCCTTTTCACGCTCATCTTCACTTTGGGCTTCAGTTGCGACTCGCATCCTCCGCTATTGATGGAGCGCGCGTCCGGGGACGAGCACGCGGACTCCGACGAGGACGCGCTGCAAGAGTCGCAAAACGCCCGATCTTCTTCTCTGCTCCAACCCCACTGAGACAAAACTTTAGCCGTGTACACATCGACATCGATCCGCGCCATGTCCTCGTTCAGCTTATCCATCTATCTATCTATCCTGTGTGACAAAACGCCTCTTTTATACCCCGAGAACTTTACGAGCGCGAGGTTCAAAGAGAGACGCGCGCATGCGCAGCAGACTGAGGGACGCGCGCGCTTCTTGACACCCGGGTGCGAATAAGGCGATGTTGGCGGATAATGTGTAAGTGAAAAGAAAATAATTAGATTCCCCTTTTGTGGGAAATGAGTCTTTAAGTCGACACGGCGGCACTTAGCAGACTGATGCGACCAGACGCGCGCAACAGCTCAGAGAATCACACACTTCACAGATGCGCACTTTACATTTTCAGACACTTCTACATACACATCGTGAAAAATAAAACCTCTCATCTTATCATGTGAGCCTTGTGAGTCTTTTAGATTGTGAATATATATATTTCAAAAAAAAAAATCAATAAAATACTTGGCTTGATGGTAATGACTGCAGTGTTGGGGATAGTCATTCAATATTATAAGAAATAGTAAATATTAATGGCAAATAATAAATGCAAAGAAGGCTTTCTTGATTTGAACTATTTTTATGAGATAAGAGTTATGAGTTTAGAATTATGAGAGGCAAGTTAAAAGTACTTCAACTTTAACTAAATGGAAATTAGCTTCGCAAATAACTGAAATAAAATACTATATTATTTGCCATTTATAAATATATATACACATTTATAGAGAGAGAGAGGAGCTCGCTGAGGGGTTTGTTTCTTATATAACTTGCCTGATTTTATACATTTTATTCATAAAATGGTGAAAATGTATTTTTCTCTGTCTGTTTACAGTATTTTCTGATTGAGCGTGATAAAAAGAGAAATACAAAAATATACATATATTAGATTTAAATAATTTTTTTGTAATTCTCTTTTTTATATATATTTTTATATAAATTATATTTATACATATATATATATAGGCTACATGTAATTTTTAACATTTATTATATTTTATTTATTATTAAATTAAATATTTTTTTTTCATTGTTAAAAGTTTAAGGCTATTAAAACACATTCTTGAAGGATTTCTGAATTCCCCCATGATTAACTCCTTGATGAATGTTACTGACGAGCGCTGATGTCTGACGTGTGTGTGTGTGTGTGTGTGTGTGTCGCAGCTGTCAGATCTTTCATGTCTGGGAAGGTGTGACAGCTGTCACTCATGATCAAGGCCTGAGGAAGTGCAGGCGTTTATGCCCTGATTAGGACCACACTGTGACTTCATCCTGATGTTCCTCAAGAGGACGCTTTGCTCTTTACGGCGATCTGTGCTTCTCAATAATGTGTGTATTGCAACAACACACTTTCATTTAATGGGGAATGACTGAAGAATATTAACCCAAAATTAAACTAAATATACAAACAGCTAATTCAAAACTTTAATGAATATACACAGATTTCTCTTTTGAATACTTTGAATTCATGCATTTGCATCATATGACAGATCCATGATTGTATATCTCCTTTTTATTATTTCTTAATTTTAACCATGTTCTGTTTTTGTCCTAAAATGGAATTATTATACTTGCTAAATACTATAAACACACAAATGTGATGTTTCAATAATTTCTGTAATTGTGTGTAATCAATAATCTAATAATTTCAATAATATCTATTTTGTAATTAAATAAACACACATTTATTCCCAAATTGAAATGTTAACCATTATTCCCAGTGTCACTTGTGCTTCATCACTCACTTTGTGAATCTCATCTTCAGTCTCTCAGCCAGCGGGCGAGGGCTGTCCACCGAAGCGTCCGAATCCTCCGAATCAAGCGTCCCATGATGCACCTGGATAAGGCTCGCCGGTCTCAGCCACTCCTTTTCTGGGGTTTTAATCCTCATCTGGTCATCAGTGGGGGATTTCTGGGGGATTTTGACGGATCTGACCTTGGCTTTGCTTCGGGGCTCCGGTGATCCGGGTCGGTTCTCCGCGTCGCTGTCACACACACTCGTCTTACACACCGTCTTACACACCTTCTCTGCAGGTTTGCTGGGGGGATTCTGCTCAGGGTTAGCAGACGGTGCTGATGGGACTGAACGGAGCGGGTCAGGACTGTTCTTCATCACGATCCGCTCTTTGAGAGAGCGAGTCGAGTCTTCTGCAGATCTGGGGTCAGGAGAGGCCGTGAACGAGGAAGAGTCCCAGTCGATAGTGCTGAGATGCAGCTGGCCAATCAGAGCCGACTCGGAAGGGGAATTCTGGGAAGGTGGAGAGCGCTGGATCTCAGGTTGTGGTGGTTTCTGGGTAAGTCCGGCATCTGGATCAGTGTCCGTCTGAAGACACATCTGAGCAAACAGATCCGACACGGCATCATGGGAATCAGCCGGCTTCTCTTGCTTCGCTTTCGGCTTCTTTTCTGCACACACACACACACACACACACACACACACACACACACACACACACACACACATCAAAATCACACACAGTTTTGCTTGGCTATGAATATTTTACTGGCAAGAAATTGTACTTTATATGCTATAAAATAATTAAAAAATCTATTAATTACAAAATACTGTATGTACAGGTGAAACTGCAAAAGTGATTTATTTCAGTAACTCAACTTAAAAGCTGAAACTGATATATTATCTAGACTCATTACATACAAAGTGAGATATTTCAAGCCTTTATTTGTAATAATTTTGATGATTATGGATTACAGATATGAAAACCCCAAATTCAACATTAGATTATTGTGAACAGGTTTTCATATCTGTAATCCATAATCATCAGAATGACATTTTAATTTCAGTAATTCTCATACTTCAACTTAAACTTCATGAAAATTAGAAATGTTGAAACTAAGTGAAATATTTTTTGAAACATTACATTTATTTTTACATTTATATACTGTATATATATATTATTTGCTTTCAAACAGCACAACACTTATTTTAAGTTTTAATAACATTTTGAAAGCTCTTTATTTATATTTTTAGTGACGTTGTAATGTTGTTTTGTCCTTTTAGTAGTGTTTTGTGTTTCTTAAAATCTTGCTAATTAAGCTGTAATTTTTTGTTATTATTTATTTATACTTTATATTCAGTTTATTTGCATGTTTTTGGCTGAGTTTTATAAACAGGAATATTCTTCACAGAGGTACTTTGGGTTCAGGACGATGTGTGAGAGGCGACTTCTGTGCGACACCTCGCGTCATCAAAGCGTCTGTGTGTGTGTGTGAGAGTGTGTGTGAGAGTGTGTGTGTGAGTGTGTGTGTGAGTGTGTGTGTGAGCCGTCGGGATTCTGAGACGCTTCTGAGCTCAAACTCTTAAAGTGTTGCTCTTTGATCCCAGTACTTCCACACAGGAAAACCTCCAGCACACCCACTCACTCGCACACACTCACTCACACACACACACACACACACACTCACACACACACACTCACTCACACACACACACACACTCACACACACTCTCACACACACACACACCACCTGCTCTTACGCTGAGGAAGACCATTCGACCTTCACAGATTGAGTCAAGGCAACTAAACCCACAGGAACACAGACCAAATCTATGGAGTGTGTGTGTGTGTGTCTGAGTGAGTAAGTCAACGTGTGTGTGAGTGAGTGTGTGTGTGTGAACCTACTCTTGATTTTGTTCTCCTGAGCTTCAGCTTTCTCCCGAAGGAAGTCCTGGACGATCTCAGGAAAGGCGAGACTGAAGAGAGACTCTTCCTCCACCGTCCGCACCTCCTCATCACCCTCAACGGCCTCAGCACACACATAATCATCTGTCACACACACACACTCATCATCAGTTAATAAACACTAAACACTTCCATGATTTTACCGTGATGATGTCAGTCATTCATCATCATAAGGATTGAGGGTTTGATCAACTTAATTCCATCATATAGAAATGCTTACAATATTTGGAATGAAGAATGATTTGACTCATTAGAAATGTCTCCAATAAGAGAGAAGCAGTGAACAGTGCAGCGTTTAAAATATTCACAGCATAACTCTAAGAATGTGTTTTCAATACGGATATGCTTTTACATATTTGAGTAATTCCCGTGACTTCTAGACCCTTAATCACATGTTTCGCACGGATCTCTGTCGATCTCTACACCAGCTCTGAAGGTGTAAGAGTGTTTGTCGTGTGTGTGAGTCGAGGTGTGTGTAGAGGAAGCTCTTCCGGCGCCTCACGGTGACACATCTGTTCCAGCAGCTGTGACCCCCGACCCCTCCTGTCTGACCTCACAACAACACACTAACAAGCTCCGCGGACGAGCAGCACACACACAGACACACACTCACACACTCGCACACCATTCAGGAGTGTTACAGGAAACTGTTAACCTGTTCCATATTACAATATCACTGTGAAATGAAATCACTGATGACATGAATAAACGTTTGTTTGTTTGTTTGTTTGTTTGCTTCACCTGGTTTCTTCCAGACGACCTCAAAGCAGGAGACGCCGTTCCTCACACGCGCTTTATGTATTCTGTTGGAGAGAGAGACAGATGTAAACAGAAAAACATGTAATAAATTTACAATGACAGCAAATTAAAATGCAGGTTAAAATACAATTAAAATGTATTACAAATATTGTACATATAATTATATATTTATATATATACACATATATACACACAAACACACACACATATGTATATATATATGTATATGTATATATATATATATATATATATATATATATATATATATATTAGGGCTGTGCAAAAGTTAATTGCGATTAATTGCATCCAAAATAAAAGTCTGTGTTTACATAATATATTTGTGTGTGCTGTATATAATTATTTTGTATATATAAATACCTATGCATGCATGTATATATTTAAGAATTATTTGCGCTTAAATTCTGTATATATATATAAACACATAATCTGTATTATATAAATATTTTATATATGAATAACACATTTTTTCTTAAATATATACATGCATGTGTGTGTATTTATATATACAAAATAATTATATACAGCACACACAAATATATTATGTAAACACAGACTTTTATTTTGGATGTGATCAATCGCAATTAATTCTTGCACATCCCTAATATATATATATATATATATATATATATATATGTATAACATTTTAAGATATACAAGATTTTATTTAAAGAGCTATTTATTGACAATCCAATATTCAGAGCCGAGCATGACTACGATTAACAACAGATTAATTTACATTTCTGTGTTTCACATTTCTGGTCTGATTATGAACGATTCATGAGTGCTAGTTATTCTAGAGAAATACAGTTTGTCTCGATCAAATCAAAAGATCTTTCAATCAAACATTTCATTTCATAATCATTTAATCCCTCAGACATTATTGATAAATATTAAAACATTTCAGTTCACAGATATCACACTGAAATTAAGCATATAGAAATATTAGTTGAAAAACTTTAGTAAAACAAAAAAGTTTCACAGTCTCACACTCTCTCTCACA
The DNA here is from genome assembly GCA_038021265.1 of Cyprinella venusta. Lineage (NCBI taxonomy): Eukaryota > Metazoa > Chordata > Actinopteri > Cypriniformes > Leuciscidae > Cyprinella > Cyprinella venusta. Next base: position 314,073 of record CM075885.1, read on the forward strand.
CACACACACCTCTTGGGCTGGATCTGTGTGTGTGAGTCTCTGCCGCTCGTCCGGTTGATGAGTTCTGTGTGTGTGATGAGGAGCAGAAGCTTCTCACTGCTGTAGTGTCTCGGCCACTCCATCTTCTCCAGAGCAAACGCCTGAGGGGGGAGATCGTCCTTCAGAAACACCATCACACACACACACACACACACACACACACACACACGCACACACACACACACACACTCCATCTTCTCCAGAGCAAACGCCTGAGGGGGGAGATCATCCTTCAGAAACACCATCACACACACACACACACACACACACACACACACACACACACTCCATCTTCTCCAGAGCAAACGCCTGAGGGGGGAGATCGTCCTTCAGAAACACCATCACACACACACACACACACACACACACACACACACACACACACACACACACACCTGCGTCAGCCTCAGGTTGGGTCTCCTCCTCCTGAACGGCTGCACGGGTTTGTCCTTCGTCACCAAGAACTCACTGATGATCTGAAACACCAAACCACGATCATGTGACACTGAAGACATGAACAAGAGCAGACCATAATAATAATAATAATAATGATAATAATAATAATACACTCCTCATAATACACATGAGGACTCACTTCTGTAAACGGGAACTGCTCACACGCCAGCGTCTTCCTACACACAGAGAACATACACACTTTACTCAGGAAAAGAGTGTGTCATTATTACACACACACACACACACACACACTCACTTTCTGATGCTGGCCTCGAGCGCGGAGGCCTGGCGTGTGTGTTCAGTGCGATGCCACTCACAGGGACACTGGGAGTCGTAGTCCTGCGGCGAACAGAAGCGCTCGCTCCCACAACACACACACCCGCTGCGCTCGTGCGCTTTAGCAGAGCCTGGAAGACAAGACGAAACACAGATCAAGGTATGGCGAAACTAACCACACACACACACACTCTCACACACACACGAAACTAACCAGGGTGTCGACAGACCAGGCAGTGTGTGACCTTCTTCACCGCGACCTCTGACCTTTCATCTCTGTGTGAGCGCCACTCATCCAGCCTGCAGAAGAGCAGAGAAACACACTCGACATTGAACACACACACACACACACACACACTTGTGTGAATACTGTCTTGTAGTTTGAGTTCTTTGAGTGCAGCGGGTTCAGTTCTGTGTGTGTTATTTCATGGACTGATGTTTTCATACTTCTGGAGAAGAGTTTGTCCGTTCAGACTGTGGATCAGCTTCAGTGTGTGTTCTCTGCCGACTCCAGCGACGCCCTGCACACACACACACACACACACACTCAGAGATCATCTCTTCACGGGGGTTCTGATTGGCCGGTTCTGCCGTCGTACCTTCGGGATGTAATCGCAGCCGAGGAGAAGGGCGATCCCCACGAGTGTGTGTCTGCACAGGCCGAGCTCGTCCCGAACGCTGGACATCTGATAGCAGTCCACCTGCGGATCCTGCGGGACCAGAGCGTCCGTCACTCACACACACACACACACACACACACACTGAGACGAGAGTGTGTCCAGAGACCGGACCTTCGTGCTCATGTTGAAGTTCCTGTAGACGGTGCGCGCGCCGTACAGAAAGGCGTCTCCGTCGTTGGTGATGCAGCCGTCCACCGCGCCCTGAGAGTCCAGGAACGCACACATGGCCTCCGCCTCGCCCGCCGCCGTCACCCACGGCACGCCCAGACAGTCCAGCAGCTGCGCACACTGAGGCATCATGGGGGATTAGTGTGTTAACTTATTAACAAAAACAAAAAAATAAAATCATTCAAGTTTAAATGGAAAAAAACAGGGGAATTGATGATCAAACACTGATCAGTTCAACTTGTGTAATTCGACTTTAATTCAATGTGGATATATGTGGATATATTTATCTATCAAATAAATAAATATTAGGGCTGTGAAACGATTAATCGCGATTAAACACATCCAAAATAAAAGTTTGTGTTTACATAGTGTATATAATTATTTTGTATATATAAATACACACATATATTTAAGAAAAAATGTGTTATTAATATCAAATATTTATTTACAATATTAATTTTGTATAAAGTATATACATCCAAATATTTCTTAAATATACGCATGCATGTGAGTGCATTTATATATACAAAATAATTATTCACACTACACACACATATACTATGTAACCCCACATTTTATTTTGGATGCGATTAATCGTTACACAGCCCTAATAAATATCCTTAAAAATATAAACAGAATATGCTCTCAGTCTTGATTCGAGAAGATATTAAATCAATGCAATTTTTAGAGAAAAGTGAGATCATTTACATATTGAAAATATGAATATCTAAAATGTTCAATGGTTTACTTAATGAGTTTAACCCTTATGGACAATCTTCGTCTTCTGCTCAGCCAATCAGGACCAGAGGTGGTGATTATGCTAATTAGATACAAGTGAGACTAGAGTGACTGACTCGTTTCGGCAGATCAGAATCTGACAAAGTGACTCTAATCATCTGAGCACACACACACACACACACACCTCTCTGAGAACGGCCTTGAAGCGTCCTCTGCTGGTGTTTTTAGCAGCTGGTTTGGTGGCGTTCTTGGTCTTCAGGCCGCCGAATCTCATCTCGCTGCGTTTGCTCATGGTGTCGGCTTTGATTCTGGGAGCTTCTCCTTCCATCACGAACACCAGCTTCACACCCATCAGAGTGAGCGACGACACGCGGAAGAACAGGTTCCTGTACGGCATCATGCGGACCCGCGGTGTGTGTAGAGAGAAACGCCTCATTACAAGCTGATAAACATACATACTCTTCATACACCACTGAACACACAGTTATGTTTATGATATTGCATTTCTGTCAACAGATCCTCTAAATATTAGACACTGCACCTTTAAAACACTGATTCAGTGCGTTTAATTGTGCAGCCATTTCAGACTCACCTGAGATACGGCTTTGTGACTTTACCCATCATGCCCTGCACATGCTGCGCCTCACAGACCCACAGGCTGAGATCCACGGCGAGGGTTTTCCCGGACAGACTGTAGAGCGGGACACACTGCCGGACCGGCTCCAGGATCGACCAGAGCTCAGAAACACCCATGACCTTCAGAGGACACAAACACACTCGGAACATACGAGGAATATTTCTTTATATTTGACATATTTGAAGTTTCAATGAATGTGTGTGTGTGTGTGAGAGAGTTGTGTATATATATATGTTAGTGAATATTATATATATGTTAGTGTATGTGTGTATAAAGAACACCACAGACAGTGTAATCATCATGGGAACATCTCAAGAGTGAAAGTGGAAGTTGTGAAGAATATGATACACTGACCTTTCGACAGATGAGAAGTTCATTTATGTATCATTTTTATATCACTTTTAGGTTTTAATTGTCCTTGATTTAATTTTTTATTATTTTAATTCGTTTCTGTGTAAAGTACTTTCAATTACCATAGTGTATGAAATGTGCTATATAAATAAAATCGCCTTGCCTATACACACATACAATATATGTCATCTATATCCTTATCCTATCAATCCAACATATTCAAGTACAAGTATCCACTATTCAGATGACCAAAACACAATGTAATGTCAACTCTGACATCCCAGCGCTAACATTTATAAGGAGCAATTGTTACTTACATGTGTTATATGTATCTCTATGTATGAAGGAGTGATGTTTATATGTTTAATCTGTTGTTTTGAAGATGTTCTTGTTGTGTAAAGCCCAAAGCCTCCAGTTTGAATATTTGAACTCGCGCCGACTCGAGCGTCTGGAATCCCGTCAGCGCCTCTAACGGTCAGGAGGAGAAACAATCTGAACGCTCGAATAATGTTAGTTTAAAATGTACAATTATTTAACTTTGTTTATTTTTTATTTAAAACACACAAACATTCATTCCTTAATCAGATTGGTAACTATTAAAAAAGAGAGATAAAAAATAAATAACTGAATTATCAGGATGTGACGCCTTCAGAGACCCGTATGTACGTGACGTGTCTCAATCCCGGAATTCAGCAGCGCAGGAACTCTCGAGCTGAGGCAGATTGATTCATCATAAATATAATACAGAGAACACAATAAATGTGAGTAATGAAGTACATTGAACTATAAAATGTTAAAACATCAATTACACGAGCAGCAGTTTTGATCTTTGATGATTCACATGTCGTTTGATCATAATATATTGTGTGTTGCTTCAGAATAAAGTAAGCATACAATGTCTTTTAAATACCATTTAATTAGCATTATAAATCACGATGTGCTGTTTCATCTAAATTGCACTATAACGTACATGCGGTTGCAAGTGTTTTTATTTTATTTCACATATTTTTTCCTTCATAGTTATACTAGTGTTTAGCAGTCAAGTTCAAGTGGTTTTTTTGTTTTTGTCATTTGTTTTTGTTAATCGATGGCATTTGCTTGCAGTAGTTTTATATTTTCAACATCGATTCTATTTCGATTGTTGTTCGCGATGCTTCATGGGATTGTAGTTCTTTCCCTGGATGTTCAAAAACCTTTTTTTCTTCAAATTAAAAGATTTTGGTGCTATGCTTCACCTCATAGCTGATTTATTTATTTATTTTTAGTTGACAAAACACTAATGCACTCTATTGTGCTTTACCTAACATAAATAAGCTTTTACACAGATGCTGTAATGACGGTATTAGCATAGAATAGCGCAGTGGTGTGTAACGTAAGGCGTGTGTTTTGCAGCGTGATGGTGACTGACGTACAGCTGGCCATATTCGCCAACATGCTGGGCGTTTCGCTATTCCTGCTGGTGGTTCTGTATCACTATGTGGCTGTGAACAACCCCAAGAAACTGGAGTGAGCCGAGAGGTGAGCACGCACACACACACACACACACACACACACCTGATCATGTGCGATGGGAAACTGACGCTTGCTCTTGCAGGATGTGAAAGGCCTCGGCGAAGGAGGAGAACCGGAGGAGGATCCAGCCTGTAAATCTGCGTTTTGTATGGAAATCATGGGAATAAATGGTCAAAGTGCGAGAGGATCTGTGTGTGTTTTTCTTAATGTGAATGATAACATCTGCATTTCTTTGATAAATACACATTTCATATTTATTGCTTTCTAGAGTTCACAGAGAAATGCATTTAATTCTCAGTATTTGACACGGAGCTTCATCAGGTGTCTCAACTGTCATGAGCAACACAATAAAATTGACACATCATAATTCAATTACAAAACGAAGGCACACACACACACTTAAAACGGTTTCCTTAGAAACAACACATGTGCAGCGTGGTGCTGTTTTAGTGTTTGTGGACGGGTAAAACAGCTGAATGCTGGGAAAGCACCACATTTCAGTCAGTCTCTTCATCCTGTGGAGATCCTCAAGGCAAACATCTGTTGAGATCAAAGGCTTCAAGTGTTAATGCACACGGGAATGTCCAATCAGAGCGCAGTGTGCTTTCAGGAGGAGGGGCTTCATAGAGACAGGAAGTAAACAGAGCGTTACTGACAGACTGGGAAGAGAGGAGCCGCAACAATGGAGAATATGAGGAGAATAATCAACATTCAAGCAGGAAAACCTGATCTGGGAGAGAAACATCATCATCACGACTTCGTAAACCTGTGTGTTACCTGTGTGTGTGTTTATCTCTAGCGTCTCCAGAGCTCTTCAGCAGAGATTTGGTGGCCAGACGCAATGACCCGTCTTTCCCAGACACTCCTAAACACAGCAGATTCAGAGTTAGACGGATCATTAATGCTCAAATCACTCACACCGATGGAATAACAGTCAGAAAAGTCGCTATTATAAGAGAAATTATAAAATAGAGGCCCGAAACTATGAAACTTTATGCAGATCCTGATGTAAATGTAAAATATATATGCTTGTAAATCTTTATAACGGTATAGTATGATATTTAAATGCTTAGTTTTATGGTCAAAACGCTGAAGTTTTAAAGCGTTTGATGCACTGCGACACACTGACGATTGAGAGATCAACAAATACGATAATCAAGTCAAGCTCAGCTGCTTCAGTCCACTGGAAATATTACTAACAATACCCAAGTTATTCTTCTAAATATCAGTACAGATTTCGCTGCAGACAGACACGAGCTGAATGTGGACGTTTGTGCACATATACTAAAAGACTTTTACGTGGGAAAACATTTCCAGGCTTCTTAAACACGATGCATTGGTCTTTATAGGGTTAGTTATGATGGCTCTTACCCGCCGGGTGTTTCTTGACGTCAGGTTTGATCAGTTTCCACACACTCATGTTGTGTGTGAGCGGGACGACAGCGGACCGAACCGCCTTCCGCACCGGGATACGGCTGGGCCGAGGCTGCAGCTCACACCTGAAACCACAACACACACTTCAGCTCTTCTAACTGTGCGAGGAAGTATGATATGTTAAGTAATTAACTATATGAAATGGATATAGGTGTGTGTGTGAGAGAGATGAGGTACACATGTATGGATATATTGTCATCAATCAAATCATAATGTACATACACACGTACACACACACACACGTTTTGATCACAGTAAGTGTGTGATGCCGATGTTCACCTGCTGTACTCTATAGACGTCAGGATGTCCAGAGATTCCCGCAACGGTTCCTAGAAAACAGTCCCAACAGTTTTTCAACAACCCATAATCCATCAGTGTTCATGAACAGCTCCAGTAAGTGTGTGTCTCTACCTGTGCCGTGAACGCCGTCCTCTGATAGGACGCCTGAGAGAGGGCGGGGCCTGATCGGCCAGTCTTGCACCGCCCACCACGCATCTCATTAGTCTGGCCAGCTGGGCGGAACTCAGGGCAGCTGTTGCCTAGGCAACAAAACAAATAGGGTTACCTCCTAAACAAAAAACATTCACGGTAACCATGGTAACAGTGGAACGTGCTGGTAACCATAGAAACTGCTCACGTGAGCTACAGTGACTTGACAATATGAAAAAACATGATTTTGCATTTAGTTTTGCAGAAGCTGACGTGAGAAGGAATGCTAAAGAAAGGCCAAAGGTCACAGAAGCAGTTTAAACAGAAGACGTTTATTAGAGGAAAGATGAACCGCACGATCAGCTCACGGAGCACAACAATACACTTCATAAACCACACGGGTCACAGCTTCTGTGTTACACACTCAGAGACGGACGAGAGGAACCATGAGAAGAAGAAATGAAGTCAGGAACAGGAAGTGACGTCACGTGACATCATCACAGCAGAGACGAGACGCGAGCGTCATTTCGATTAGTTCACACACACGGTTCTGCGGACATGGTGAATGAGTGTTCTGAGCCGGCAGAAAAGGATTCTGGGATCTCAGTCCACACACACATACACAGTCAGAATAAAGGCATTAAAGATGAAGTCCAGTGGTCACATGATGCTGGACAGACTTTACAGCTCACAAGATTATTACAAACACACACAACACATAAAATAAGACATGAAACTGTAGGAAAAAGTAGAAAACACACACACAGAGTTGCAACACACTCATACAACACATTCACGGACTCATTGTGTTGATATATTCACTCTCAGCGAAAGAAAGGGTTAAAGTGCGTGTGTTTGGGGAATTCGAGACGTGACCCTCGTGTTCTTCCTAGTGTCCGCTTTCGTCAGCTTCCTCATCAACATTATCATATTTCAACCTTCCCAAAAATACTTCAGAAACATTTCATGACAATCAACCACATTTCCCACAATTCTCCAGCCTAAATGACTGTAATAATGCAAACACACTCGTCTCTATAGAACAGACACAGAGGAGAGTTTGCTGGTTGAACTGTCATGAAAAAAATATAAAAATAAAACCTGGTGGTGATGCATATTTAAAAACAGCGCTGGCAACAATTAATCACATCCAAAATAACAATTTGTGTTTACCTAATGTGTGTGTGTGTGTGTGTAATTATTTTATCTATATAAATACACACACACACATAATTTATAAATATAACATGAAAAAACAAACACCTTTTTCTTAAATTTAAACATGCATGTGTGTATTTATATATAGACCATTTCACAAGATGTAAACAACACTGGTCCAGAAGCACTTCCTGTTTCAGTTTGTAACTGTTTTCTTTATTTCACATGTAAAGAAAACTTCTTAAAGATATTTGTTTAACTTTTTGATTCAGTTTTAAATGTTCTGTTGGTTGTATTTTATCCCAGCTTTTATGTAGTGTTAAAAAACTGAAACAGGAAGTGCTTCTGGACCAGTGTTGTTTACATCTTGTGAAATGGTCTATACAAAATAATTAAACACTGTACACACACACACATTAGGTAAACATTATGCGATTAATCGTTGCCCAGCACTACTTTTTAATATATTTTGGGGGTGAAATACGCTGTTATGATGATATTCAGTGCAGTTGAAGCTCATATTCCACTCAAACGTGAATGTAGAATCTCAATATCGCTAGATTCAGTCGGAATAATAAATAAAATCTAATTTTTTAAATTATCTTCAGGTGTAAAATCCAACAAAATAAAACCTTTTAACCTTGCTCACACACACACACACACACACACACACACACACCCACTCACACACACACACACACACACACACACTGGGGGCCGTCACTCCGGGGCCGTCCTGCAGTCGCTCAGCTTGGCCTGTAGGGGGCGTGTGGAGAGGCTGGAGGGCTGGAGCGAGTACAGACCTGCCGTGCTGATGGAGCTGATGGAGCAGGGGCCCGGGGCCCCCACCACACCCCCGGGGGACGAAGAGGCAGAGGAAGAGGAGGAGGAGGAGGAGGAGGGAGAGAGAGCGGGGCGAGCGAGGCTGGAGCGGAGAGTGAGCCGCTGGTGCTGATGATGCGGACGCCTCTTCTCCTGCGCTTTACAGTCTAAAGCAGAACACAACACAACAGCAGGAGACATCAGTTACACTCACAACAGACAAATAGCAGGAAATCCACAGAATAAGATATTTGTTTTACACATTTAACAATATATAACAATAACCATTTTCAAGCTACAACCCCCAGACTTGTGTCAGACATTCAGACTGTTGTGACTCGGGTCGCTGCACGTTCCCTAACTGATCAGACGTTCGATTCTCGTTAAACGGGTGATCAAAACTACAAAAAGTCCTGTTGACTTTCATTGAGGGGGTCAAGACTTTTAAATATTTCACTAGCAAAGTTTGACCCCTATCCTAGCATGACTTGTTAAACCATGCTGGCTAAATCATGCTAGCACCAAGGCAACATGCTAACAACGTGCTAAATCACGCAATCTGCTAAATCATGCTAAAATGTTAAATCATCTTAGCAAAATGCTAACATGTTGAATCAAGCTAACAAGATGCTAAATCATTCTAGCAACATGGTAAAACATGCTAGTAACATGTTATGTATTAAATAAGGCAAACAACATGTTAGCAATGTGTTAAATCATAATAAAAAATATGCTACCAACATGTTAAGTTAGCAACATACTTAAACATACTATCCTCATGCTAATTCATGTTAGCAATGGTCTTAAACATGCTACCAATGTGTTAAATAATGCTAGCAACATGCTAATTAATGTGAAAACAAGCTAAACATGCTATAGCGATGTCTTAAATAATGCAAGCAACATGTTAAATCATGCTAATAATATGTTAGCAACATGTTAATGCATGTTTTCAACACTTTCTTTGTGTGAAGCGGAGAGCTGAGGCCTGAGAGCTGGTGATCTGACCTCTGACGGGCCCCAGGCTCCTGTGCGGGGGTCGGTGAGCGCAGGACGAGCTGCCGAAGGTGAAGCTGGGAGAACTCTTGATCTGAGACGGAGTCTGCCGGGATCCCTGCACATCCGAGATGCTGCGCGTCCGAGTGAGCGAGTTCTCCGAGGCGGAGATGCTCAGACTTCTGGGAAAACACACAACGAGACTGAACACATCCATCAGGGGGAAGCTCTACAGGGATAAAATGGTTGACGACAGGGGGACTTGTTAATGGTTTCTGCTTTAGTGAACTACAGTGACCCTTACGCAGGTTTAGGTGGGCTGCTGCTGTTTTTGGGGTTCCTGCGGCTGTCGGACACGAAGCCCTTGCTGTTCCTCACGTGTTTGAGGATGGTGGCCCGCAGGTTCATTAGGCTGCTGTGTTCAGACAGAACTAGCCGCGGCCACGGGTTACACTCCGCCATGTCCAGCGCTGCTATGGCAACCGCTCGCCCCACCTGTTCGTACACCTCAGGTGTGTATTTGGGCGGGAAGGCAGGCGGCGGAGGGGGCGTGGCTCTTCCGTTATCGTGACAGGCGGGTGGGATGGTGTTCACCGAACGCCCCGTGTTGTAGTTGCACTCCAGTGTGTAGCTGAAGACAGGAAACACATGCACTCGTTCAAACGAGCATCATTAAAGTGCATCTATCCATCATTAAAGTAGATGCACTTTTATAGACTTATATAAAAATATACAGCCATTCACTGCCATTATAAAGCTTGGAGGAGCCAGGACATGTTTTATTATCACTCAGATATTGTTCGTCTGAAAGAGGAAAGTCATATACACCTATGATGGCTTCAGGGTGAGTAAATCATGGGCTAATTTTGATTTTTGGGTGAACTATCCCTTTAATATTTGAGCGAGTCTGTACCTGTGGATCAGGCCGATGGTTTTGTGGATGGCCACACGTCCACTGCCCTCTTTCGACTGGCCGTCGCGTTTGTCGCGGGCGTACATGTTCTTTTCAGAGAAATTACAGCCCAGGAAATCAAAATGGGCGCAGTTTAGTGAGATCAGCTTCGGATACAACATGTTCTCCACCTGGAAAGCAGAAAAATGAAAACTGAAACGAACTATATTTAAAACTCAGAAAATAACTGGATATATTGAAAACATTGAAAAAAGAGATTAAATTTAAAAACTAACTACATTTAAACACTTAAGACAACTGAATACATTTAAAACATTTAAAATAATTAATTACATTTAAAACACTTTAAATAACTGAATAAACTGTAACCATGTGTCGTCTCACACACACACACACACACACACCTGCTGACTCTCGTCCGTCAGGTTGTTGCCGTACATGAAGCATCCTCTCTTGGAGGCGTGGCCGTGCAGGTCTATATAATACGCCACTCCGCTTTCCTGGGGCGGGATCTGCTCAGAGGGGGCGGGGCTTGTCACTACAGGGGCGTCACCTCTACTCTGCGTCGATTGGTTCTCATCGCAAGGCCCCGCCTCCTTCTCGACTCCGCCCTTCTCCCAGCTCTCCTCCAGCTGCATCGGGATTGGCCCGTCTCCTCGCTCCGCCTCGTTGCGCTGGTTGAGACAGCGCTCTAGCTCAGTGGGCGTGGTCACAGGAAAGCTGGTGTTCGATTGGTTGGAGGTTTTGAGGGCGGAGGGAGTGCTGTTGCCGAGGCGATTGTGCATGTGGTGGTAAAGCAGGAGCGATTTGGCGCCGTAGATGGAGGGGTGCAGATCTGGACTGGGGTTCACATACTGTCGGTTCAGATTCACACCGCGGGAGTCCGTCCTGCACACACACACACACACACACACACACACACACACACACACACACACACACACACACACACATTTACATTCAGTTAAACGCGCAGGGTGTGGTGTGTCTAAATATGACACACTGCACCTTTAAAACACTGATTCAATTAAAAACATAATTGATTAATTATAGCACAAACTAGTCATTAATGTTGAATGACCACAAGGGCTCACAGATGACCTCTGACCTGTAATGACCCCTGACGACCCCGTCGGGGTTCAGCATGGGAATGAGCTTGAAGACAAACATCCTGCGGAGCGTCTGGGCGCGCGGATCATCCCGACTCAAGATGAAGTTCAGGAAACCATTGAAGACGAAGCTGGACGGCGTCTCTCCGGGATGAACTCGGCTGCTCAGGAAAAACACCTGCACACACACACACACACACACACACACACAGGAGAATGAGGAGGTGTGCGGTTCGGAAGTGTTCTGAAGATGAAGGGATTGAACGACATGAGGGCGAGTTATTACTGACACAGTTTTCATTTTTGGGTGAACGAACGCTTTAACAAGAGATCTCCCTGCTCTGGATGTTAGCTCATAGCCTGTAGGAGAGTAAGTGTGTGTGATACCCGTTTGCCAGTGAAGCAGTGCGGCCTCGGCGTGCTCAGGTCCGGGAAGAGTCTGTCCAGTCGAGGCTCTCGCTCCTCCAGCAAACCGTGACACGACGACACCGTGATCAGGTCCACCCGGTGCCCGTCCAGAGAGTGGCACAGCAGCTCGCGGTGGAAGTACACACTCTCCACAGGACTACAGAGAGAGACAGAGAGGACCAGCGCTTTAGAACGTACATGGAGAATGATTAGGGAAGCATTCAAATGTGTGTCAAATTTATCGATGCATAAATAATGTATAAAAAGGGAAACAAAATATGCAATAAAATATACAGTGTTTAATATTTAAAACTAAAAATCATGCAAAATGAGCATTCAAATACATAGTGTTTAATATTTAAAAAGGAAAGAAAATACAAAATGTGCAATGTATAGTGTTTAATATTTAAAAATAAAATAATGCAAAATGTGCAAAAAAAAACACATACTGTTAAATATTTAACAAAATACAAATGTAAAATAAAAATATTTAGAGTTTAATATTCAAAAATAATGCAAAACATACATTAAAATATATAATGTTTAATATTTAAAAAGGAAAGAAAATGCAAAATGTGCAATAAAATATATAGTGCTTAATATTTAAAAATAAAAATAATGCAAAATGTGCAAAAATTACATATTGTTTAATATTGAAAAAAATGCAAGTGTAAAATAAAAATATATAGTTTAATATTTAAAAATAAAAATGATGCAAAATGTGCATTAAAATATATAGTATTTAATATTTAAAATAATAAATGCAAATGTGCAATAAAATATATAGTTTAATATTTAACAATAAAAATAATTCAAAACATGCAGTAAAATATATAGTGTTTAATATTTAAAAATTAAATTAATGCAAAATGTGCAATAAAATGTATAGTGTTTAATATTTAAAAATAAGAATGATGCAAAATGTGCATTAAAATATATAATATTTAATATTTAAAAATGAAAATAATGTGAAATGTACATTCAAATATAAATTGTTTAATATCTAAAAATGAAAATAATGTAAATTTGCAATAAATCATGTTTAATATTTAAAAAGGAAAAGAATGCAAAATTGGCAATAAATATATAGTGTTTAACATTTAAAAGTGGTGCGATGTGCATTGATGATGCGTGAGGTGCAGTACCTGCAGGACCCCAGCGCGTGTGTGTGTGTGTGTGTAGCGCTCAGGAACTTCTGCTCGAGCTGCAGCATCATGTCCTGACACTCCGTGTAGGAGAACGGGTAACAGAAGGAGAAGTACGTGGTGACGCCTCGCACGTCCAGCAGACGGTGGACAAACGACAGGATGAACTGACTGTCCGACATCTGCAGAGACAGTTACACAGTTACACACCAAAACATGCAATCAAATACAGTGCATATTTAATGTTTCAAATGAAAATGTGCAATAAAATACAAAGTGTTTGTTCACACGCAAAACGTGCAATCAGATATAGAGAGCACACACACTCTTTAGTAATATTTACACTACTGCTGTATTACTACATACACACTTTATAGTGTACACACACACACACACACACACACACACTGAGCTATCTGTATTCAGAAGTTATTTATAACTGGATAAAAATAGCAGATTATTTTTAAACAGGAACCTGAAATGACACAGTGTGTTGAGCGTGTGTGTGTGTGTGTGAAACCTCAAACGTGGGCCGGTCCCGAACCCTCTCCCAGCGCGTCCTCACGGGCGGCGTGCGCACCAGCGGAGCCATGCCCTGCGAGTACAGCTTGCTCTGCTTGTTCATGTTCATCATGTTGATCTTCAGGAGTTTGCCCGGTGACATCCCTCGCACGCTGAAGTAGAACCACGACCTGCGGAAACACACAGCGTTCACGACCCGCGACGACAGGAAGTCACTCGCAGCACATTTAGAGGAACACAGAAACCAAACACAAAAATAGATTCAATAATCAATGAAGCTTTGATGATAAAGACACTTAAACATAACTGCGGGTCAGTTTGCATAACTGTGTGTGACACTCGTCTGCCAGTGAAAACATAAAACATACTGTTTATTTAACATTTAAAAAATATTAAAATTATGCAAAATGTGCAATAAAATCTGTATTGTATTTTGAAGATATATGAGTGTGGAATACGTCCCTGATCTTCTTCCTACCGGTTGCCGTTCTCGAACTCGGTGGTGGCGCAGTCGGGTTTGGTCCAGACGTTGAACTCGTAGTCGTGCTGCGGCTGCACTGAAGCGTTGGCCGGCCGGACACACTCAGCGCCGGACTCCACCCGCTCCACACGCGCCAGGTTCCCGGAGTCGAAGCGCGAGCTGAACACCACATTCCCGAAGCGGAACTCCATGACCAGACGGAGGTTTAAGCAGCTCCGAGCAGCTTCATCTCCACACCTGCAGAAACACACACACACACACACACCTGAACAACTGTGTGCAAGAAAAACCTGACACACAGGACATCAAATACCATCATTGACCTCTGACCCTTCACATCAGCACTGACACAGCAGCAACATTTAGAATAAAGCCATAAAGACCAAGGTCCTCACACACACACACACACACACACACACACACACCTTCAAGCGAGACGCATCAAATCCTATATTTCCTCTGTCGTGCCGGTCTGCAGGAGAGAAGCTGGATCGTGCTGGAAAGACAAACACTGTATCAGGACTAATATAATACCACACACACTCTCTCTCTCTCTCTCTCTCACACACACACACACACACAAAACTGTGGTAACATTTCGGCAGCATTACAGAATAACCAGCAACATTTCCACAGACTATTACATAAACACTAGCCTGTGTAATAAACACTATATTTTATTGCATATTTTACTTTCTTCCCTTTTTAATAATAATTCCCTTTTTAAACATGAATATATTTTAAGGCATTTTCTAAAACCAGCCTTTCTCCATGTAACTTCTGAGCTGAATCTTGCAATTTATAGTTTTATTTTCTTTAGAGGTTTCAGAAATAACACATTTCTCCAAAACCATGTTAATACCATGGCACTGGAAATTAATATTCAATTCATGTATTTAACATATTTATAACTGTCGTCGTTGTTGTCTTACGAGAACATAACCCGTGAAATAATCAAACAATAGCACGGGGTTTGCATCTGGATCCATCACTGTTCCGTTTAGGTGACATTGTGTGATTCAGATATATCATAGGAGCCTGTATCATTCCTTATCGCTTACTAAATCATGAACATATGATAATATCTGCATTTCGCTGGAACGCTGATGTACATCAGCTGAGGCTAGTGTTGATTAGCATTCGCTAGCTTTACTGCAGCTATATAATAACAAAATCAGCACTGGTTTCTAACAAAACACATCTGTTGCTTGCAGCACAGAAAACTAAACACAAAATAAAGCAAGAATGCATTTGTCATCGCTGTGTTCAGAAAGAATACCTGTTTATTCCTTCCTCGTCAGCGATCACTAGGCGACTCTTTAACCCAAACAAACCCCTTGTCATCGGCAGTCTGACTCACAGGAGCAGCGCACTGTCTTCTGATTGGCTAGCGAATACAGCGCAACCCATCTGATTGGCTCAATAGATAGCTTCGAGGGGAGCGATAGGTTGGTTTGACGCCAAGTACGTAGTAAACGGGAAAAAGACGTGTAAACACACTGATCTAAATAAATTACATATTTTTATAGATCAGTGAGTGTCAAAAAACATAATAAAATGATGCTTGGATATATTAACTTTTTTTTAATGCTCGTCGCATTTGAAATGAACGCCTATTTACTGCCTATTTCCGTAAGATAAGAGGAAAAGTGTGGAGGATGCGGGCATCGATCCCGCTACCTCTCGCATGCTAAGCGAGCGCTCTACCATCTGAGCTAATCCCCCGCATACTTCATTCGAAGCGCACTACCCTAAATATACAACACTCTAGTGTACTACTATTCAACATGTCACACATTTCCTTCCGTTTCAGAGTTCAGACCAGTTTGGACCCGCAATCGGAAATTGTAGTAGCAGACTAGTTGGTTGTGTATTATAGAAAGTTCATACCGTGAATCAAACTCCGCACATTAAATATGTTATGTAAACAATAAGGTTAAATTACGAGAGGCTCTGCTGTAACTTGAAGGCCCGTTCACACAATGACGATATAGGACGATAACGATGAAGAAGATTTAGTTCTAAAAACCGTTCTCAATATTAAACAATAAAAGAATTCTAAACACAGCCATAACGATAACGATGTAGAAAAAAAGATTTTGTTGGGATCAATTTCGGAAATATTTTTTTCCAGATGTTAAACGATAAACAAGTGTTTTAAGCCAATCATAATAAGGCTCGCGCATTTAAAATGGCAGCCGACATGATGGAGAAGTTAATCGCCGAGGTCCAGCATTGTACGTTTGACAATTCAAACTCCCTTTTCAGAAAGAAAATGTATTTGGAAAAAAATATTCATACCTTCTGACTAAATGGTGAGAGGTATTAAGTGGTATCCGGCACTTAATTGTTCCCACAACATCTTGCTTCCCTTGTTGCGGCGACTTAGTGTTGTTTTTTCCACTAAATTCAATGTAAGATTATTATCGGTACACTAACTTCAGTCGAAACATGGCATGCTGAGGACATCTGCTGGCTAAAGCCGTGTAAATGCAACAAGAACAGTAAATGTTCAATGACGTTTTCGTAATATACTTATCCTCATAGTTATATTCTTCAGCCAATTTATTCACAATACAGCATTAGCCTCAACTATTGCTTTTATAAAACGGTAACCATGCAGTACAAATATTAAACCCAATAAAATACGTGTCAATGCAACTTTCACTAAAAGGCTATCTTCCGCTGAAAAAAATAGTTCCACCCTGAGCGTAAACAGCAACAGAAGTTACATTATTTCGCCATTAGGTGGCGGCAAAGACTGCCTTTATGAGTGAGTGAGTGAGCGAGTGAACACAAAGCAAGACGCAACTGACAAACGACTAGCGTGTCGGCGAACGGAAAACTCCGTTAAACTGTTGAAAAGACATCAAGATATCCCCGGACATTCAAACGGATATTTTATTACGAATATAGGACTGCTGCTACATCTACTGTAAATGCAGGCACTCTCGATTCGAGTGAACTACAACTCGACAAGAACTATTATGAAGTTTTAAGTTGCGGAGAGTGGTTGCTATGGGTGCTGCGTAGTGATACATAGTTGGGTGAAGCGGTTACTCCTCGTGAACAAAACATCGACCGCTCTGAAACTAGGACTGGAAATAAGCATTTCATAAATAAATAAAACGAAATAAAATATTTTCCTTCGAGCCGGATTCGAACCAGCGACCTAAGGATTTCAGTGATCCACCTCTACAGTCCTCCGCTCTACCAACTGAGCTATCGAAGGGGTTGAAAACTGCCTGAATACTATCCATTATGAATATACACAATACACACGGCGGGTGACCTACTCGACTCTCGAGATCTTTGTTTAGTTTATGACGTGAACTTTTTGATAAACAGAGCAGCTTAGCCTCTACAGATAATTTCCAGCAGTAGTCCCCGGCCAGTATGTTTATATAAATCAACAAATAAGTGATAATGTATATTTGATGCTTCCATATGTTCTTTAACAAATTGTTGTATTTATACATTAAAAGAGAAGCATTTGGGCTCCAACATAATGAAAACCGAAACAAAACGGATAGAATACGCAGACCTGAACAGCATTGGTTGATTTATTTATAAATCATTTACAAAGTAACAAATCAGCTGATCTTACAGGACATACACCAGATTCAAACTTTCAATAATGTGTTAATCTACAACAAAACTGAACCTCTGGCAAATCCCAAACAGGACAAAAGCAGAGGGTTTAGGTTTGATTAGCAATCTACCACATGAGGTTCAGTCGTGGACGCAGAAACAGGGACTCGTCCGATCACACAGGGGCTCACATTAATATTCAGTGTTCAAGTAAAGAGCTCAGCCAGCAGCAGTAGTCATTAGGGATCCGTCTCTGTCCTTCACCACAGACATGTTTCATTCGGAACAAGAGGCCCATCACTGGTTTACTACACACACACACGCACACAGCTATTGATGAGGACTGTGTGTGCATGTGTGTGTAAAAGCAGCCTCTTTCAACTCCCTCTGGATTGGCAACTTTGTGTAAAATAAACACCAAGAAAAACATCTGCATAAAAGACAGACCTGTCAGCACAACAGATATAAAATCTCATGCAAATTGACAAAATAAAGCAAAAATAGGGAGATGAAGAAACGTCCGTTTAAAAGTGTGTGAGCATCACGCTCGTGACAGCAGCTCCTGCGCTCGGCTCTTGACGGCGGTCGTGGCGTCCTGCAGGTACACCCAGGTGCTGTTCGTGAAGGACCTCACGTGATTCTGCAAGCAGTGCAGAGAAACCTCGCCGCTACACACACAAAACACAGGCACGCATTACGTCAATACCGGTTTAGCTGACTGTGAATGTGTGCATGCAAATACACTTCGAAAATGTGAATCTGGACCACAAAACCAGTGTCAAGGGTCAATTTAAAATTGGGATTTATACATCATTATGAACGCTGAATAAATAAGCTTTCCACTGATGTATGGTTTCTTAGAATATGATAATATCTGGCCGAGATGCAACTATTTGAACATCTGGAATCTGAGGGTGCTAAAAAAAAAAATCTAAACATTGAGAAATTGTCTTTAAAGTTGTGCATGTATGTTCTGCATCCACTCACAAAAATAAATGTTTTATATATTATTTATGGAAGGATATGTACAAAAATATCTTCATGGAACATAATCTTTACTATCCACGTGTCACGAATGCATAACTCAGACAGTTTCCTCTGAAACAGAACACTGTACACTGTAAAATAGACTCACTTCCTGAAACAGTGTGTGTTGTGAAAAGCGCTACACAAATAAACCTGAATTGAATAGCAAAACAAATTAACATAAGACCGCCCACATTCAGACCAACACCTGTTCACCAACTCAGAACCACCGTTACTCGATCCACATGCGAGGATGTTAGCTAATCATTACAGGTTATTTACCTATATATATTAGGGCTGTCAATCAATTGAAATATTTTAATATAAAGATGTAAAAAGCAGATAATGTGGCAAAATAACAGTATTAACTTCTTATTATTGAAATGTTGCATAAAATCAATATCACATTTGAACTCGTGATATTCAGGATGAAAACATACACATAGGAGTTTCCATAATAATTCATGCGCAGAATAAAGGGGCGTGGCCTGGTTGAGTTAGTCAGTAGTGTGTTAAACTGGCGGTTATGGAAAGGGGCGGGACATTTCCCAAACACACTCAAAGCGCTCGACCAATCACAACACACTGATCCAGCCGACCAATCAGAGCACAGTGTACTTTCAGAAGGAGGGGCTTCATAGAGACAGGAAGTAAACAGAGCGTTACTGACAGACTGGGAAGAGAGGAGCCGCAACAGAATAATCAACATTCAAGCAGGAAAACCTGTTCTAGGAGAGAAACAACAACGTGTGTGTGTGTGTGTGTGTGTGTGTGTTCAGTGTTGATGACTGACTTGCAGGACTCCTGTAGGCTCTTCCAGGCGTGTTGCAGAGCGGTGGACAGATACTGCAGTGACGGGATGATGACGCGCTCATGGATGAACAGCAGAAGCTCCCTCACGTACTCCATCAACTGAAACACACTCTCCGGGGTGTTTGCATGGATCTGAGTGAGGAACCAACACACACACACACAGATTCGGTTAAATCAAATCCCAGGAGTTTAAGCTTTCCAAAAGGCTGACACTTGTTTTGGTTTCTCGAGTACGTCAATCAGAGATCTCGCTTATCAAACCATATCTTCATTATCGTTCAAATCCTAAGAGATAAACGGATAACAGCGCGTGTGTAACTCTCACCCATTGGATGAGCCGTGGCACGTTCTCCTGCAGCCACAGGAACATCTGAGCGCTCTTCTGTGCCACGACAGCGAACGCCACCTTCAGCCGCTCCTTCCCGTCCTCCAGCAGCGGCCCCACGGCCTCCACGCCACGCGAGTAATAATGCGGCGTGTTCTCGGCCAACCAGCTGCAAGCACACCAACACTCGAGTCATGTGACCCGACACCCAGATGAAATCACAGTTAGCTAAAAATGTTAGCATTCATTTAATTCAGTGTAGTAGTTTAATTTAATGAAGAAACAGTGAGCTCGTTGAAGTCATGAACACAAATATAACAGCGTCTCTGGCTCATTCTGACCTGACGCCCTGCTGGCCGTAATGTGCTGCTTTGCTCCAGGCCTGCTGGGATACGGCGGTGACCCCTGACCTCTCCAGGTACAGCGCTGTGGTGGAGTCTGTGAACGAGCCATGTGACCTGACGTCATGCGCGATGAAGCCCGCCACGAACACCAGCGTCATCATCAGCACACGCCACCACGGGAAGCCCTGACCGCTCATCTTCTGCTGCAGGGACTGATGGGTAAAAGGGCGGCGGTACATCAACATACGACAGCAGTGTGTGTGTAATAAACCAGCGTAAATAAAGCGCTTCATTTTGCACACCATAATGATTATGCAGATTAGCCAGTGTATGTTTGTGTGTGTTTATGCAAGTGTGTGTGTCTTACATCACAGAGCGAGTTGCAGTCCTGAACGTCGGGTGTGCTGGTCTGCAGCTCGTCATTGGTCACCCTGAAGGACTGGATGGTGTCCTGGAGGTTTTTCTGCAACTAAAGAACGACACATGACGTGAGGACAGTGAGGAGCACAAGACCACGGTGTGTGTGTGTGTGTGTGTGTGTGTGTGTGTGTGTGTGTGTGTGTGTGTGTGTGTGTGTGTGTGTGTGTGTGTGTGTGTGCGCGCTCTTACCTTCGGAGGAAGTGTTTTCCACGAATTCAGCAGGTGATTTAACAGCAGACTGAACACAGAAAGAAGATGTTCAGTTCAACCCTCCTGTGATGTGTGTGTGTGTGTGTGTGTGTGTGATGCGGCTCACCTGGACTGAGGGAGGTGTTTGGTGTACAACTGCCTCCAGACGCTCAAACTCTGGCCGTCCACGGTCAAACACTCCGTCAGGCTTCTGAGGAGCTGCACACACACA
This sequence comes from Cyprinella venusta, assembly GCA_038021265.1. Lineage (NCBI taxonomy): Eukaryota > Metazoa > Chordata > Actinopteri > Cypriniformes > Leuciscidae > Cyprinella > Cyprinella venusta. The sequence continues at coordinate 335,287 of CM075885.1, forward strand.
CACACACACACACACACATGAATTACAGCACATTAATCAGAGGAAACACAGTCGGAATTACAGAACCCAGACATAAAAATAGAACTGACTGAAGAAAACTATCATCAGATATAAACGCGCGCACACACACACACACACGTTTTGTAGACAATGAAACAGAATGTGGGAACAACATAAAATTGAGTTTGGGGGGGGGGGGGGGAATAAAACAAAATGTAGAAAAATTAAAGTGAATTTAATGCGGCTCCAGTTGATGTGTGGCACCTCTTTCTTCATGGCATCAGGGCAGTTGGGTGTTGCTCGAGACAGGAATGATGGGAAGTATGTGTGCAGCGTCGATTCGGGTTTCGCTCCGAACGCCAGAACCTTCAGCCGCGGATAGAGCCGACACAACTGCTCCTGCAGACTGAGACACATCAATCAGCACACACACACACACACACACACACCTCAGGAGACTCACTCGTTTCATTACTCGTCAGTGTTTGTAAATGATTCAATGACTCACTCGTAACATTAAATGGAAGAATCAGCATGATTGAACAAATCTCTTGAATGATTCAATGACTCATGTAAAGTGTCTTACCTTTGTGACAGGGCGTTTTTGGGCATGTAAGCAAAGTCCAGCAGCGGGAAGAACTCTTTCGGCCCCATGATCCCGAATCCTTTGGTCAGGTTGGCATGAAGCCTGAAACACAGATAACAACAAACCCTGAGCTTCAGTTTAGATGGTCCAGGACTTCCAGATCCAACGTAAAGATCTTGTAAAGGCTTACGTGAGGAGTCGCTCCAGATAAGCCACGGCGTACGCAGAGAGCGCTTTCATCCCGAGAACGGGAAGCATAATTCCCAACCAAACTACAGGAACACAACAACAAACAGGTCATGAAATTATCTGGACGTTAGAGCTGCACTTTTATGGGTTAACTCAGAATCATTATTATTTTTAAATCTGTTTGAACAAATGATTAAATGCTGTAAAGACATATGAATCAGTGTTTTTGAACAAATCTCTTGAATAAATGATTCAATGGATTACTTGTAATCTTCACTTGTTTCATTAATGGATGAATCGACATTATTGAACGAATCGCTACGACTCACTTGTAAAGTCTTCACTTGTTTTATTGGATGAATCAGCATTATTGATTGAATCTCAAGAATGAATGATTCAATGACTCACCCGTAAAGTCTTCACTTGTTAAAATGGATGAATCGGCATTATTGAACAAATCTCTTGAATAAATGATTCAATGACTCACTTGTAATCTTCACTTTAATTAGCATTATTGAACGAAATCGCTAGAACGACTGACTCGTAAAGTCTTAATTTGTTTTAATGGATGAATCAGCATTATTGAATGAATCTCTTGAATGAATGATCAATGACTCATTCGTAAGGTCTTCATGTGTTTCATTAATGAAAGAATCAGCATTATTGATCGAATCTCTTGACTCTTACATTTTTTTTGTCATTGAATCATTCAGTCACTTATCGACCCCTACTAGTGTAACGATGTAATGAAAACTAATTTTAAAAGGTGGTGTCCTCTATTTTGATCAGTACTGATAGACCGAGCCGAATCACTGTCGTTTATGTGATGAAAGAAACCGTGTTGAACACGAGGCCTTTCAGAGGGCAATGAGGAAAACCAGCATAAAGTTCACCAGTTTCAGTCTCGCTGGCCGTGTTCAGTCCCAGGAGGAGCGCCGTCACACACACACACACACATTAGCAGATGTTTCTCAATGATTTCTCAACGCCGCTCACCTCTGATGCCCTGGCCGAGGTCGTAGCAGCCCGCCTGTCCCAGCGCCCACATGATGGTCAAGCACGTGACGGGCCGGTTCTGGTGCGAGCGCAGCAGCTCCAGGTGCTGTGGAGACGACACACACACACCGCTCAAAATATAAACACACTCTCAGTGGCAGAACAGCGACTTTTAGTTGCTAGGGCCGGGCAAAATTTTTTTTCAATTTTTTGATTTTTCAATTAATTGAATTGATTGAGTAAAAATGGGCACAGATAATCTGTATCAGTCGCCAGTAGAGTTTAGTGACGGCGTGTGAGGAGTGTGTGTGTGTGACTCACGTCGGCGAGGTTCAGCGTGGCGATTTTGGGATTGTCCTGCATGACGGCCTGAATGCACATCCTGTAGCCGTGCAGAGACTCGCCTGCCAAAGCACAAACACACACTTATGACAGAGAACAGCAATAAATGTGCGGTTTAAATTGATCACATTTGCAATTCAGAGAAATGTACACAAAGGAGTTTCATGAAAGAATTTAATCTATTCATTGCTTTTTGTATTGACCATGTGTGAACGACTTAAACCAAAACTTAAAGAGACCCTCCTAGATAGTCTATGAATGACTAATGTTTTTATTTTGAAGTATAATACGGATGCACCGATGTGAACATTTTGGCCGATACCAATAATTCTTTATATTCGAAAGCCGAAAAAACAATATATTGGCCGATCGATTTAAATATATACACAATGATTTGTATGACAGTATCTCAGCCCAAAACTGCTGATGGAGGAGGTCTAGTACAGGAACTGGTCGAGAGGGAGCGTGAATGACAGAAGAGTCATTGTTCCAGTAACTGAGACACACGTCTAACACACAACACTGCAACTGTGGGACACAAACACACATGCACACTCAGAGCCAGAACCACATGAGCACCAAACACGAACTGGACTCACTGGACTGTCGGTCCTGCTGTCGGATCATGGTGAACACGCAGTGGTCGAAGAACTCGGGCAGTGTGTCGGAGCATTTGCTCAGCAGGTTCTTAATAATAGCCTTCAGCTCCTTCCCAGCAAGGCAGTATGGGTAATCTAGACACACAGACACAGCATTCCATTAGATCTGCAAACACAGTTTCCCCGCAGGACAGATGAAGCACTCGAGTCTTGTGACATTCAGAGGGTGACGCTCCATTTACTCCAAAATGTCATATGGCTTTCCTTATGTGTGAGAATTGTCTTGTGTTACTCGCTGTACCAATGCGAGGACCGCTTTAATGAAAATGAAGGATTAGTTCACTTCAGAATTAAAATCTCCTGAGAATTTACACAACACACACACACACACATCATCCAAGATGTTCATGTCTGTCTTTCTTCAGTCGAAAAGAAATTAAGAACACACTCCAGGGTTTCTCCATATAGTGAGTTCAATGGGGTCCTCAAACATCATTTCTTTTCGACTGAAGACACACATGAACATCGTGGATGACGTGTGTGTGTGTGTGTAAATTAATCAGGAAACTTTTATTCTGAAGTGAACTCCTCCTTTAAATCTACTTCCTCTTTAATCCTGACACGCCGATCTGAAGCTCATCAACATATCTGATTCTCATCAGTGTTGTTTTTACTGCGTCATATTTGAATGGGAAACACAACATTTTTTCAGGTCGTCCTGTGACTATAACACACACACACACACACACACCGTGGCCGTAGCTGCTGAGCGTGGGGTCGGACTCCGGAGCCGGGAGCTTGTAGTTCAGATATCCAGCGAGATCCTTCACCCACACCGAGGGATTCTCCGGGAACAGGCTTTGACTTTTCTCCAGCTGTTGCTTCAACTCCACCACGTCCAGCTGACACACACACACACAACAGTGAGATTTCATAAGCCCTTGACATTAAACACGTGTGTGTGTGTACATGTTTATCCCAGCCTGAATTCACACACTCATGGGGACTCGTGTCACTGTGGGTCTAAACTGAGGCGTATACATAAAACTCTAAACAAGCATATAAATCATACAGAATGAGTTTATATGTAAATTTAAAAATGAAAGTTGTGTTTTGTAGGTTTAGGGGTCGGGTTAGTGTGTGTGTGTGTGTGTACTCACGGCTTTGACGGCCTCCTCCAGTGTCTTGTACTGAGTGGGTCTGGAGCTGCCGTTGGTGGGGAGTTTCTTGTTCTGCTTCCCAGCGTTGGGCTTCTTCTGAGTGTCGGCGGCTGGAGGAGGAACCTGCTCCTTGTTCTGCTTCTTCATCTTCTCAAAGCCGTCGAAGATGGTCTCGGACATCACGTCTGAAAGCACACACACACACACACACACTGTAACTGCCCTAACACAGAGAGAGAGAGAGACACGCTGAGAGAGGGGAGCCTTATAGCCTCAGAGCTGATGCCCCGTTACACACATTGTGCAACTCTTACTCCACATGCACGCACTCAATTAAATTTAGAATGCTTTAACTGGCATGACAAAAAATACATTTTGTATTGCCAACCCATCAAAATAACATAGAAAAAGATTTAGAACATTTAGTACACAAAATAATAATAACACACACTCTCACTCTCTCTCTCTCTCACACACACACACACAATGACATCCTGATCGCGCTAAATTTGTCATTTTACTATCAATCAAAAAAAATTAAATTTCAAAATTGAGCTTTATTAGCATAACTATATCACAATGTTACCAAAGCATATATGTTGAAAGCTAATGATATAATAAAATATATTTTAAAATAATTTAATAAATGTAAAAGAGTAAAATAAAAAAATTCGAAAGATCAATTGATCTGTGTATGTCGCATTAGCCTGTGTGTGTGTGTGTGTGTGTGTGTGTGTGTGTGTGTAGATGATGAATGAGTGTCGGTGGGCCGCTGTCAGTCTCCCTCAGACGAGTTTGTTCGCTTTTGAATCTCCTCAGAGTTTACCGTGTTTATCTGACACTACCAGACCAAACCAAACCAAACCAAACCAAACCAGTGCCTCAAACATTCACACATACTCTGATAAAGAAATGACTAACGTCAGCTTATACCGTTTCCTTAAAGATGCTTCAAAGAAAATCACGATCGCTGAAGTGATTTTTAAAGTATGTTACGATGGCATTTATTAGCTTATGTGTCGAAGTATTGATAACAAACAGATCTGACTGACAGCCGTGCGTCCCGCGAGCGTGTTTCTGCTGTATTGATGTGTTTTCTTACGGTTGTGGCTGACGTTGGCCTCTCTCAGGGCTTTCCTGCCTGGTTTCTTGTCCTGAGTTTTTCCTCCGGAGCCGCTGCTGGCATTCTGTTTCTTTCCCTTCTTCACCACTTCCCATTTCCCCACGCCAGAGGCCATAATCTCGATCTGAACGAATTAAAGGATAATTTATAATCAACAGTGTTTATCGGATCAAACCAACGGTTCTTATGCCACGTCTGATTGCAGTGAGGGGAACTACTTCCTGTTTCAGCGCGTCCACTCTGGGTACTTCCGGCCCAGTGAGAGTAACTGTTCTCTGCTAATAGCAAGTTTTACTTGAGCGCATTCCTATAGGGCTGGGGGATAAATTTGCTTGTAGTGCTGTCTGATTAGTGTATTATTCCATGAAAACACACTAAACATAACTGACATGTAATACGTATTACAAATCCTTACCCACCAGTCTGGAAATATTAATGTAATAATCTTGATGTCCCAGTAAACCTGCTAGCATGACAAAGCTAGTTGACCAATCGGAAGCGCCGCTGAGCAGCACGTGACTCCTTGGGAAGGAGATTCCGTTGCTCCTGCGCATGTATACTTTTGGTTTGTTATCAGGGGAAGTATCAAGTGAAGTATTTAAATCAAAACGTCTTTTAAGCACAGGGAATACATCAAGCACAAAAATAAATAAAATAAAATAAAAACAAGAAAAAGCACAAAAACCAGTGTACTCAAAGATAAAGTAAGCAAGGCAGTAAATAAGGGACAGTCGAATAGTCAACAAATAACAAATCACAAAACATGCACATAAAAACAGGAAGTGATTTATTAAATCAAAACTATTTTGCCCACATTTGTCAAGAATACGGTTTTAGGGTTAGAACGAAAACTGCGGTCATTTTACCCATAAACATTTAAAGATTTGAGTCAGCGAAATAGATAAATCGACTCTGCAAGATTTCTGGTGTGTGTTCAAGTGAAATGAAAAAAAGTTCAAACGAATATTATTCTCTCCACGAGCCAAAGGTAACGTTAAGTTAGCGTATTAATATTGAACCACACATGTATGACGAGTCACGCAGGTACTGTGCTCCTCCGCAGCCGTAAGACCAGAACCAGTATAAAATAGTCCGAATATAAACACTTATTATAGGTGTACCACAGTGTTTCGGGATAAGACAAAGCACGATTTGGACAACTGATACATGTACTCGCTCATTATATAAACCTTTGAACATTTTGAACACAAAACGTTAAGCACTAAAACTTTAAACAACCAGTCGCCCTCCTGTGGTGAATTGTGTGAATTACACTGCTGCAACTTATTTCTACAGCTGTGACTGCAGTTAGAGGAAAACTTTGAGTTACAATATTTTGTAACATTTAATAAATTGTTGCCATGTGACGCAGTAAAACATCTGCCAATTACCTTTAAATTTTCTATAAATATATTTTACATTTGCGATCAGGGGCGGTTGTAGGGTGAGTGAATATCCGGGGCTTAGCCCAGAGAAATCCATGTATCCGTCACGATTCAAGGAATAAACTTTAAATAAAAAATTATATTTGTTTGTTTATTGTTTTTTTAACAAGATGAGTATTTCTTGCTAATTAAAATTAAAAATCACAATGTCACACAGCCTCTTGTTTCCTTGCTGACTCATCCCAGACATGGTAAAATAGCTAGCTCAGCTCTATTATTGTTTTAATAAATAAGCATTTACTTAACAACATGATTTTTGTGAGAATAGATAAAAAGAGGTGACTAAAAAATCTCGTTAAAAACAATAATGATTTACTTCCTGATTTTTTTGTTGTTGTTTTTTTTGGGGGGAAGAACTTTGATATCCATTTTCCTCATTCATTACTAATTTCTTGCCATCACCAAACACGTGGTTTCAAAATATTTAATTTCATTGGCTGCCTGGTACAGACGCTGAGCTTCTCAACGATGGTTGGCCAGGTTACATGTCAGTCAGAAGCATTAGCCTGAGTGGGCGGATCTTATCGGTTGTGTATGATAATGCGATATATCTTCGGACTTTATGATGCGAGAGTCGAGAAATATACATTTAATGAATTAAATTCTCTCAGTGATGGTGTGTACAATGCAAGGAAATAAAAACATTCGGGGCTTTACTGTAAAAAGCCGCCTTAGCCCACCCCTGTCTGCGATAGGCTATTGTCTTGAAAATGGAGTATAGTCGCCCTCCTGTGGTGAACTGTGTGAATTACACTGCGGTCATTTTACCCATAAACATTTAAAGATTTGAGTCAGCGAAATAGATAAATCGACTCTGCAAGATTTCTGGTGTGTGTTCAAGTGAAATGAAAAAAAGTTCAAACGAATATTATTCTCTCCACGAGCCAAAGGTAACGTTAAGCTAGCGTATTAATATTGAACCGAACATGTATGACGAGTCACGCAGGTACTGTACTCCTCCGCAGCCGTAAGACCAGAACTAGTATAAAATACTTAGTCCAAATATAAACACTTATTATAGGTGTACCACAGTGTTTCGGGATAAGACAAAGCACGATTTGGACAACTGATACATGTACTCGCTCATTATATAAACCTTTGAACATTTTGAACACAAAACGTTAAGCACTAAAACTTTAAACAACCAGTCGCCCTCCTGTGGTGAATTGTGTGAATTACACTGCTGCAACTTATTTCTACAGCTGTGACTGCAGTTAGAGGAAAACTTTGAGTTACAATATTTTGTAACATTTAATAAATTGTTGGTTGCCATGTGACGCAGTAAAACATCTGGCAATTACCTTTCAAATTTTCTATAAATATATTTTACATCTGCGATACAAGGAATAAAAATTCTATTTGTTTTTTTAACAAGGTGAATATTTCTTGCTAATGAAAATTAAAAATCACAATGTCACACAGCCTCTTGTTTCCTTGCTGACTCATCCCAGACATGGTAAAATAGCTAGCTCAGCTCTATTATTGTTTTAATAAATGAGCATTTACTTTACAACATGATTTTTGTTAGAATAGATAAAAATAGGTGACTAAAGAATCGCTATAATAACAAAAAAAATATCGACCCATTCTTCATGCACAAATTCAATCTTGTAGAATACCTTATTTTTTAACTTCATACATCATACAAACAGAAACGCTAAAAGCCAAGTAGACCTATAATTAAAACACATGGCTCTACACTTATATTTTTGAAGGAGCACTTGTAGATGCATTTTACACAGCACTTACAATTTGAATAAATAATCGTATGACACTGATATCAAATATCAAATTTGGAATAGGCTACAGAAATATGAAATATTGAAAAAATGAAAATGGTACTTTGCTACTAGATGGCGGCAAGCCACCGCCTTAATGAAATAGTCGGTTTATTCAATCGATTCGTTCAAATCAGCTGATTCATTTAGAAAAAAAAAGTAAGAAATGATTTTGAATGGCGGTCAGTGAATCGTTTTACAAGCAAATTCAATTAATGAACACTGTGACGCTTTGTTTGAAACCATTTTCGTAAGCGAAATATTTTCTTTACGTTTGGCCATGCATGCTGACCAAACATATAACGCTCTTAAAATGCGTTTGTGTGTGCGCGCGCACGTGCACGTCCTATTGATTATGCTGCACAAAGTGTTAGACGATCAAAATGTAGGCCTATATCTGACAATCTAAAGAAAGTAATCTACTATAATTAAAAGTTACAGATACCTGCTGAAGCTGTTGTATCTTGTTTTAGAGATGGCTGGGGGTGTTTTCCTTTTTTTTTTTTTTTTTGGAAGAAATTTGATACCATCCATTTTACTCATTCATTACTAACTTACACATCAACAAACACCTGACTCCAAAATATTTAATTTCATTGGCTGCCTGGTACAGACGCTGATCTTCTCAATGATGGTTGGCTAGTTTACATGTCAGTCAAGAAGCATTAGCCTGAGTGGGCGGATCTTATCGGTTGTGTATGACAATGCGTTATGTTGACGACGCTATGATGCGAGAGTCGAGAAATATACATTTAATGAATTAAATTCTCTCAGTGATGGTGTGTACAATGCAAGGAAATAAAAACATTCGGGGCTTTACTGTAAAAAGCCGCCTTAGCCCACCTCTGTCTGCGATAGGCTATTCTTTTGAAAATGGAGTTTAGTCGCCCTCCTGTGGTGAATTGTGTGAATTACACTGCTGCCATTTTATCCATTAACATGAAAAGATTTATGAAAAAACGGTACTTTTCGGTTTCACAAGATTATTTTAAAGACGTTAAAAACATGTTAATCTTCACTGAATTTTATTTGAAATATATTCAATATATAACCGATTTTTATTTTTGAAATACGTCTTTTTATACACCGAATAATATTTCCAGGTCACTGCATCATCTTATCAAAACCCTTCATTAAGCTCAATTGTTACGTTTTATTTTCCTTCAACAACGTAAAACTACACAGCAAAACTTATACTGTACATATTTATGATGTATTGTTTTATAGCGGACGCCATAGATATATAAACATAGAAGTATACTTACATACACATTCAGATATACATATCTATTGCGGATGATCTTTATTATTATTTTGTCCGTTTATCAATGTCTATCTATTGAAAACAGCAGTATAGTGTAAATAAAGCAGTGAACACGCGTGTCTTTCATTCCCCGCACACATTTTTATTTTACATAGTAAAACTCCAAATGGATCCAGCAGGGGTGAAAGAGTTCATGACAGGTCCTGTCAATCAAAATCAACCTCTGTGCAATTAAACAATGACAGAGAATGAAATGTTAAATTAAAATATAGCAGCTAAAAAATTCTGTTCCGTGTTGTCAGTCAGTTAAACATTAGTAATGCTTTTCTTTAGTGTTATTTGTTCGTATTGATGCCGTTCATAAATAAATCAAACTCTCACACCTGCACTAATTGTAATGATTTATCAGCAAGTACTGAGAAACACACACACAAACACTTTTTATAGTCACTAGGACACATTTCCCAGTCACTTATATCATGAAAACTCTGTTTATGTGAATAAACTGAGGATTATTAATCGCTTTGGCACGAAACGCATTCAATGACGACATCTGTCAAATTACATGAATACACTTCACCAGCAAAACTCAGGCATGTGTACATATGGTGAGATTTAAAACAAACAAGGAAAAATTGGATTATTTGCAAAATTTACACAGGTCTAAAATGAGATGGTATTACAACATTAAGTGTGTGAACACACACAGATTTATTAATATTTGAATGTAAACATGCGCTATGTAACAAACAGCAGTGTTATTCTGGTTAAGATCATGTACACGAGCACTCAGTGTGTAATGCAGCGTGTGTATGTGTGTGTGAAAGTGAGCTAACTCTCTGCTAGTGTTCTGGAGGAGTGATTTGCTAGTTTTGAATGTGAAATGAATGTGCCAAAGCTGAACGCTGGGAAGAGTTTGGAGAAAGTGACCGACCTTTGTGAGAAAATGTGTCGTAGTGATTGTAAAAAAACAAGTACATAAGACTCAGTGTAGTGGTCAACATGTGATTCTGGTCTGATGTGAAGCTGTTCTCAGATCAGGAGCACGTGTGTGTTTAGAGGAGCTTTAGAGCCAAACTGCTTTCTGTCACGGGATCAAAAACAAAACAAAAAAAATTGTTTTTTTGTATCTCAAAATTCAGACTCTATTTCTCACAATTGCAAGATAATAACTCATAATTCTGATGTTTTTTTCATGCAATTTTTCAACCCACAATGAGTTTTTAGTTGCAATTTTTTGCAATAGTGAGCTTATATTAATTTCTAGATTCATTTCTCACAATTGCAAGTTAATAACTTACAATTCAGTTTTTTTAATGGATTTTTTCCTGCAATAGCAAGTTTATATTTTGTAATTTGACCTTTTTTGCAATAGTGATTTTATATTTTGCAATTCTGCCTTTTTGTTTTTGCAATAGCGAGTTTATATTACTTTATATTTTTAATTCTCAAAATTGCAAGATAATAACTCAAAATTCAGATTTTTTCATGCAATTTTTCCCACAAAAACGAGTTTATACAGTATTTTATACAGTATTTTGACGGTTTTCTCGTAATAGCGGGATTACATATATTTTCCAAAAGCAAGTTTGTGTTTTGTAATTCTACCTTTTTTTCCACGCATTAGCAATATTATATTTAGAAATTCTGACTTTTTTTCCACAACAGTGATTCTATATTTGCAATTCTGACTTTTTTCTTTCAATTATGAGACAAAAAAATCATATAATTGAAGGTTATGAATAGAAAAAATGGTGGGAAAAATGTTGTTGTTTTTAATTCAATGACTTTATCAAAACTTTAGGATAAAATAAAGTCTGAATTATGTGATAAAAAGTCACAATTACCCATTTATTTTTTAATTCCTTGGCGGAAACAAATTTTCACACTGTCCACTTAATTCATTGCAAATAAAAACCCTTCTAAAGTTAAGGAAAAAATTATAATATATGTATGTAAAATAAAAAATAAAAACATCCGTATTAAACTCTCTAATAAATTAGCTGATTGGAACCCAAATAAAAAACAGTTATTCAATAATCTTGGCTGTGTGTGTCAGTTACATCAGCACCGCTAAAGATCAGTGTGTGTGTGTGTGTGTGTGTGTGTGTGAGAGAAAGTGTTTAAAAGTGTCACTGCATCATCATTCAGTTTGGGGTTCAGTGCTCGAGTCATTTGGACTCTCAATTAAAACCCACAGCCAATAAAACATCGGCGTCACTGCACCTCATTAGCATAGACACGCCCCTACTCAGTCTATTAGCCTATCACACCACGGCCCGGTGTCTGCTGGAGTGTAAAAGAGGGAGAAAAGAGAGACGGCAGAGAGAGAGAGAGAGGATGATGGGATAGCAGTGAGGAAGAGCAGGATTGGTCAGTATTCATCCTGATCTCGTGGCTGATCGTCGATGTCTTCGTCTTCCGGAGGCGCAAAACCATCCTGAAGAACACACACACACGAACAAACGTTACGCTTCATACAGAGTCTGCTAAATCAAATCCCCGGGCTTCTCAAGCACTAATTTTGTGTTTTATTTTCCAATCAGAGATCTCACTTATCTTATCAAACAATATCTTTCTTTATTATCTTTTAAATTCTAAAGAATAAACCAATAAAAGGAAACGGCACAGATAAAGTGCAGCACAAGCAATGACTAGTAACTCTAATAAACATAAAGATATCGCTCTCCTTATTCCAACTGATTTATCTGAATCATTCATTCATAGATGATGAATCATAAACTTGTATATTTATGAGCAATATCACACTCACAGCTGGGCTTCAATATGTTTTATCAATAAAATTAATTTCCATTTATTGTCTTTCAATAATTTAGAAAATGTTCAGTTTGTCACGTGTAACACAATCATGCCATGGTTAAGTGAGTGTCAATATTAGCATGTTTAGTTGCGCTGACTGACCACGATGCATTGCATTAACAGCGCCTGTGTTTCAATGCTCGTCACCTCTGTGGCGTAGAGGACCTCCAGGACTTTGCCGAGGACGGGGTTGGTGTCGCTCTCGTGCTCCTGACACACCAGCTCAATGTCTCGGAGTTTGCTGAAGTAAAAATCTCGTTCTTTCTCCAAACCGTTGACCGTCAACTTCAGATCCATCAGCTGAAACACACACACACACACACTCCAGCTCTCATTATCACAGTCGCTTGATCTTATTTATGTTTTGAAACTTGAGTACTTCATCAATGCTGTTCGGTTAATAATCCACTGAATGCTAATCGAATGGATCGTGATGTGTTAAAGTGGCACACAACATCGGAAAATACAGACATATTTAAATTAGGCAGCATTCTGCACTTCTCATTGGCTCATGCTTGTGTTCAGAGTTAAACATATATTAGTGTTAATCGCATCCAAAATAAAAGTTTGTGATTACATAATTTATGTGCTTATACTGTGCATAATTATTTTGTATATAAACGCAAACGTGTATTATTTAAGAAAAATGTGTTATTTATATATAAAATATTTCTATTTATGTATAATATAAATCATGTATATATATATATATATACATAAATTACATGCAAATATTTCTTAAATATATACCTGCATGTGTGTATTTATATATACAAAATCATTATACACAGCACACACGCATATATTATGTAAACACAAATTATTATTTTGTAACTAAACTCTTATTTATTTTGGATGTGATTAATGGTTGTCCAGTGCTTCTGCATTTATAAAAACGTTATAAAAGCATCAAATGAGGTTGGGGGTAAGTTGGGTCAGCTGTGCACCTGCTGGGTGAGCTCCATGATCTCGGCGTCGCCGCCTCCGTTTCGTGTCATCGGGATGTTCCGCCGGATCCCAGTCGAGGGGGCGGAGCTGATGACGCGCGGGGGGGCGGGCATCGTCTTCGGGGCTGTCGGTGAGGTCCGCTGGGGTCCTAAATGCGAAAGCTAAGTCATTAGCCAATCACAACACACCACTTCACACAGCAGCCAATCACAGAGCAGAAGCTCATTCGTCAGCCAATAGAAACTCAAGATCCATCCCAAGAGCCACACTTAAAATCACAGAGCGCAAGAACAACTCGATTATCATTTCCTCACAGTTATCAGTTATTGTGTATGAAGGTGAGCGTTTTTTTATTGCTTCTTTTTACTCTTCCTTATTATTGTTTCTGTATTTCATGCATTTACACTTACTCATTATCATTATTGTTATTATTTATTTAAACATATGTATTTTTCTTCTTTCTTATAATTTTTGTTTATCTTTATATTTTTATTTACTGTATATAATAAAGAATATATATATATTAAATTAAAACTGAATAAATTTTCATAAGAATATATCATAAAATAATAAAAAAATAAAAAAAAATAATATGTAAAAAAAGTTAAATAATACAATATATATATATATATATTTTTTTTTTTTCATTTTATTATTTTTTCTATTATATATAAAATAAAAAGTAATAAAATAAGAAATGTGTGTATATATATATATATATATATATATATATATATATATATACATTTTACAAATATTAATCAATGATCATATTTTTTGTCTCTCTTGTTGAAAAGCATCAATAAAAAGAATCAAACAGAAATCCAAGAACACAAAAAGACTCGACACAGGTGAGCGAAGCACACACAGGTACACGCGTGCGAGGGTGTGTGTGTGTGTGTGTGTGGAGCTCTTGGACTGGTGTAAAGGACTTCACCTGGGTTGGGGAGAGGTGTGGTGTCTTGGCCCTGCCGCGCGAACTGAGGGTCGTACTCCTTCCCGTCGTAGTTGGCGTCGAATAACTTCTTAAACCACTGAACGAACTCAAAGTTGTCCTGAAACCTCCCTTTCACGAGCTTCTCCACCGGAATGATCTGAAATCAGGTGTGTAGCAATTATAACGCAATATAAAAATGCTTAAAAAAAGTTTTAGCATGAAACTACTGTATATAAATGTTGAAAATAATGTATATTAGTGTGTCCTGAAAATGCCGCATGTGTTGTTACAGTATAAGTGACCTATACATTAATGTAAATAAATGTACGCAGTGAAAGAGTGCAAACATTCGTCTAAAATAATGATATTTTCAGCTTCAGGATCATGAATATTGTTATTGCTCTCACCTTGTCGACGCTCATCCTCTTGAACGCCGCCTGCAACACTTTGAAGTTGTTGATGTATTCGTGCTCCAGCTTGGCCTGAAACTTCACCTTCCTCAGCATGATGGAGCCGGGAAACAGCATGTCCATGAACTGACAGTACGCCGCCCCTGAGGAACATCAACACAAACCAGAGTCAGGAAACCGCTTTATAGAACTGTATAGAGAACTTTATAAAACTTGTGTGTGTATAAAACATGCCCCCAACTCCTCTAGCAAGATCACACCTGGGCCCTCGGGAAACCCTGTTAGCGTAACGTTACCTGAGCAGAGCTGCTCGATCTTGGTGTAGTTGAGGTGAAGCGAGTCGTTGACCCAAGCCAGCATATCATGTCTGCTCAGGTTCTCGATCGTCATCGATGTGGAGTAAACGTTCACCGCCATCCCCTAACTACGGAGAGAGCAGACGAAAGCAGCGTTACACAACCGTCAGCTAACAGAACACTAGCGGCTAACGTTCACAACAACATTATTTACACATCGTCTTTGAAATGTTTTCCCGATACAAAATGATCATTTGTAAACACACAAGTGTTCGTTACTTCAATGAGCTCATGGTTTCTGCCTTTAATTATTACATCGTTTAATTGAATACATTTTTCGCTAACTGTGATTTGTGTATGTGCATTTCTGAAATATATAACAGATCACTGTAAATTGTAATGTGGACTCACGCTGTTTCTGTAAAGCGCTATGCAAATAACCGGCAATTGACAATAACATTCCTCTAATGTTTACGTTTCCTTCATGTTCTCTGTAATGTCCTGATTCACTTTGAAACAGATTTCACTCAGAAATTGCAAATAAATTTGACAAACAGTTACAAAGAAACGTCAAGTAATCATCAACACACAATTTACAATCATTTTTTTGTGTGTATCAGTACATTTTTGTGTCTGATTATTATAATATTAATCTAAATTGTCGTGCTTTCATCAGTGTTGAGGAAAGTAACTTTTAAAAGTAACGCATCACAATTAGTGCTGTCAAATCAATTAATCACATTTAACATAAAAGTTTGGAAGTGTGTGTAAGTATAAATATATACACAAACTCATACACACATATTTCAAAACTTTTGCGTTAGATGTGATTGTAACTAGTGCTGTCAAATCGATTAATTGCATCGAACACAAGTTTGTGAATATATCTGTTTGTGTATTTATATATATATATATACTGTATATATACAATCAAACTTTTACATTAAATGTGGTTAATCACAATTAATTGATGAATTGTACTTGAAATGTAATTGAAATTTTAATTTTTTAAATTTTAATTGAAATGTAAAGGCCTTTTCTCACCAAAACTGAACTGAATAAGCCGTACTAATGACTTACTCGCGACTCTCTCGACGCGGCGACAGGAGCTGTCAGTCAACACACGGGAAAACAGTAACTTGCATCACTTATTGGAAAAAGTAGCGCACATATTTAGTTGTACGCATTACTTTCCTAATTACTTGGAAAAAAGTAATCGGATTGTGTAACTCTAACACTGATTATCACCAGAGAGTGTTTGAACACCTTTAATAACATGATCTGGTACCGTTAAAGGTGTGTGTCTGTTCTTAGACATCAGTAATGAGATTAAACTCAAGCATGTGCACATATAGTAGAAACACACACACACACATTTTAATTGTAAAGTTGTTCAGGAGTGTAAATAACCCCTGACAGGACACAGAGAGGATTACCTGCACAAAACACACACATTCTGACTAAAAATGCTGATTACTAATCAACTAATAAATACATGCATTCGTTTTTAATTGCAGATTTAGAGACTCACAAAAAGCCAATTCCATTTTACATCGGTACAAACTTGTGAAATCTTTGCTCCTTACCCATAATTCCATACGCATGTCCTCTTATTATTATGTTTATGATCCATGATAGTGGACATTCAACTAGTAAAAGTGCTGAAACATCAAATATCTATATCAATATCTCTCTACAAATATATTATTTTGCGGGAAAACATTGCTTGTCCAACCAATGGCGTGAGTTTGGGGGCGGGGCTCTCTGCTTGTCCAACCAATGGCGTAGTTTTCAGGAAACTTGTTTAGGATTATTATTTTTTCAACTGTTTTGACACACTGAGGCTAAATCAGGCAAGAGCACACGATCACATGCTCTCTCGGTTACAATAGGTGACCCACTAACAGCCTGGCAACGCTTCGTACCACACACACACACTCGCACACACTCTCTCTCTCACACACACACACACACACACACACACACACACACACACACACACACACACACACTCACCGTCAGTAGGTGGATGTCACAGTAGTACACTAGCTCTCCTCTCAGTTACTGCTCCCAGAAGAACAGTGTCCTACAAAGCAAACACAAACACAAGAGGAACACACTGAACACACTGAACACACACACACACACACTCCCCACAGGAATCAGCAAAAGCTCCTACAGTAATCTCTTCACGTCTGTAATACTGTTCTCAAACCTGTAGCACAAACACTTGATTTACAGCAGGATTTTTGGAAACGTTTTACTGGATGTTGGACCATAATGTAACGTTTTTAAATGTTGAGTACATTTAAAAGAATGATGTCGTCAATTTATCTCCATAATATTTACACTATCATGGATTACTGTAAATCAGAGACAGTGTGTGTGTGTGTGTGTGTGTGTGTGTCGTTCCTGATCAGTGCGAGTGAATGAAAGGATCACTGCAATGCTGAGTGCTGTGGTTTCCGCTGACCCGTGCTCTGGAACACACACACACACAAAACACACACACACACACACCCTTACACAAAAATACACCCCACACATACCCTTAAACAAAAATGCACACACACCCTTACACAAAAATGCACATATACACAAACATACACACACACAAAACCTTACAAAACACACACACACACGCACACATTCAATAATCACCCAAAAAACATCATTGTCACTGAGTGTGTGTGTGTGAGAGTGTCTGTGTGTGTGTGAGGTTATTGTTCAGTATGGCACAGACTGTCCCTCAAACACAACTCTGTCTGCAGGGTTATGTTTAACTGTGTCGTGGTGTGTGTGTGTGTGTGTGTGTGTGTGTTTGTCGGGCCGCTGGTCATGAATATTCTGCATTCTCCTGAGCGTGGGACAGTCTGGATCGAGTTATTCAGATCAACTCCAGCATGAACGCTGTTCTCAGACTTACATTCATCTCTAGTCCACCGGATCTGTGTCAACATTCAGTATTATCTGCATTATTAATATATGTTTGAGTGCATTTATTTATTCTTTACGGTTTAAACTTAATTTACAACTAGAGTACAAGTAACCAGTATTCCTATTTAAGCACAATAACGAAACAATAATTCATATTTAACAAAATTACTACATTTCTGGAAATAATTGTAGGTTGAAAGCCTATAACTTGACAACATATACATCATTTATATATACATGCATAATATATGTGTATATGTGTGACACACACACACATATACACATATATTATGTGTATATGACACACATTATATATATATATATATATACATATATAGACATAGACATACATGTATAAAATGATGTATTATGGCCAAAAAAATGTTTCTCAGCGCACTGTTTCGAGTCTGCAATAACATCATATAATATTTCATACGCAGTAGTTTGGGTGATGATGTCAGCGGCCGGTTTGTGTCTCTGTCGTCACTGACAGTCCGTTAAACCGGGACAAATCCCTAAACTGTGTTGGTCCACCTCATAAATAATCTTTACACGAGAATTAAAGCTCAACTTAACACACATTAGAGTCGCGCGCGTGTGAAGGGCCTCGAGGACTGACGCATCTCTATAATAACACACTCATTCACGGTATTAAAGTACAGCGTCCAGTCCTTCAAACTGTCCGAATACACACATCATGCTATTGTAAGGTCAGGAATGTTACTCACGGTTGTCGTAAATCTGTCCGGCTGGTGTGTGTGAGTGTGTGAGAGAGAGCAGTGTGGATCAGTGCGCAGTCTCTCTGCTTACCAGCGTCTGTAGAAACGCAGCGCGCAACCAGCACGCACCGTCAATACGCATGCGCACACGGGGCTGACACAACCGGAAGTGTGCACACAGCACAAACAAACTCATGCTGAAACCCATGCCTGGGAACATTACAACACAACATACGCAGTTAAATACATTTTTAAATCACAAAAGCGTAAATAAATAATAGAAGAAACAAATATATTTATACTTACATTTATTCATTTAGCAGACGTTTTTATCCAGAACGACTTACAAATAAGAGCAATAGAAGAAATATATGTATATACTAAATGTAAAAAGATGTAGACATAAACTTAATATTAAAAATAATATCTAAATCAAATAGCTTTAAATAGTTTCTAATTTTTTTTATTTTGTGTAAATTATATGCTGATAAATGATAAACTGATGTCCTGATGGTTCTTCACGTGTGTGTGAATGAGTGAATGTGAATGAGTAAGTGTGTGAATGAGTGAGTGTGTGTTTGTGAGTGTGTGTGTGTGTGTGTGTTTATAAATGGATACAACATAAATAAATGAACAGAGCTACAGTTTCATAGGGGTTGGGTTTATTTTTGCACTTCTCCGTGTGACAGAAGAAAACAGGCCTCCAGTTTCAGGACTCTGTCAAACAACACAATTACAAACTGCTTTTTCTGAAAAGTAAAAAACACAAAAATCATGATAAACAGAGAATCACCATAAAGATTCTGCATTAAAAAAACAGCACCAGTGGAAATCAGCCCTGGGTCAACTTTCACACACACACACACACACACACACAAACACACACACATTTGAGTACAAAAGAGCTGGTTTTGGACAACAGCACACTGATTATTTTCTTTTCTTGTGAGACAAAACACACAATAATAATAATCTGTATCTTATAATTTAAAAAAAACACTAAAAACAAACACACACAAAGAGGATGATGAAGATGTTTCACACATGTTTGTGCATTCAGGTCTATGATCTCTGCATCCCCCATCTGTCATATTCTCTAACATTAAACTCCTTATAATAGGCTATTAGACTAACATGCTCACTTAAACATTTACTTTTATATTCTAATATTATTAATAACATCAAACATTACATCACTGTCCCCCTAAAAACCCTCACACCATGATTGAATAAAGAAACACATATAAACAGACATTTACTATAATATAAATACTCTAACATTATTATCATTGATTGCAATGCATCATTCATTCAACATCATTCATAATTGCCGATCTGTCAGAGCTGCCTTCATAACACAACTGAAATATTATGGTTAGTTCATCATCTCAAGCTAAATTCACAGAATTTACCGGTTCTTCTCCCCGTTTCACACTAAAAACACACATAAAGGTTTGCGGACATAGTGGAATTAATATTAATAATGAATTGTTAACGTACCGTAAACGGATGAAGCTGTTTGATGATTTGCTCCTCTCGTGCACCGATGACAGCTGTTCCTGCGCGCGCACGAGACCGCGACGGTGGCGCGCCTAGCTCTTTGAATGACAGGCGAGAGAACCAATGAGAGGCTCGGGTCAGTAAATTTAGCCTTTTGTTGTTAATATCAGATATTTAGTCACTTTTAAATTATTAAATGTCTTCCAGGAATCTACTATTAACTCAATAGGAGATACACATATGGGGCGCCGTTTGCAAAGCGGCTCACTCTAAAAATAACAGCAACATTTTGTCACATATGTTTAAAAAACTGGTATGAATTTTTGACCGTCACTTTTTAGCACATTTACATCTATATTTGTCAACTTAGAGATATTTTAAATAGTTAAATCTAAAAATTAAATGTTACACTTAAATGTTAAATCTAAATCTAAATGTTAAATCTTAATAGTAAATCTAAATATAAATGTTAAATATAAATGTTAAATCTAAATGTAAATGCTAAATCTAAATGTTAAATATAAATCTAAATGTTAAATATAAATGTTAAATGTAAATGCTAAACATAAATCTAAATATTAAATCTAAATCTAAATGTTAAATATAAATGTTAAATATAAATGTTGAATTTAAATGTTTCGGGTTAAACTAAATATTTAGCTAATATGCAAATTGAAATGCTGGTAATCGGAAGTGCCAAAATAAAAGCTCGAGGAGGTCAGTGTTTACAGTGTCAAATAACGAATAAAAACCCTCTCATCTGTGGAAATGGACTCTTTGACATGGATTATCGCGATAATAACTACCTAAAATAATAATTCGTTTGACATTTTAGCCTAACAGAAAGCAGCCCTGCTGGCCCTTTTGTAAGCGAACGTGACAGATCAGTCAAAGTGAGCCCCCTCGTGGCTGGCGATTATAACTACAGGTCATAAGTGCCGCACCTTTCATGAATGTGACACTATTACCTCAAAGTAGCCTACTCTCCAAATACAGTTTCTCCAAACGAGTTTATTATTTTAGGTAGTTATTATCGCGATAATCCATGTCCAAGAGTGCATTTCCCCGGATGAGATGGTTTTTATACTGACCTCATCGAGCTTTTATTTTGGCTCTTCCGGTTACCAGCATTTTCAATTTGCATATTAGCTAAATATTTAGATTCAACATTTAGATGTATATTTAACATTTATATTTATATTTAACATTTATATTTAGATTTAACATTTATATTTAGATTTAATATTTATATTTAACATTTAGATTTGGATTTAATATTTAGATCTAACATTTAGATTTAACATTTAGATTTGGATTTAATATTTAGATTTAACATTTAGATTTAACATTTAAGTGTAACATTTAATATTTAGATTTAACTATTTAAAATATCTCTAAGTTGACAAATATAGATGTAAATGTGCTAAAAAGTGACGGTCAAAAATTCTTACCAGTTTTTTAAACATAGTTTGAAGCTAAATGTGACAAAATGTTGCTGTTATTTTCAGAGTGAGCCGCTTTACAAATGGCGCCCCATAAACACACACACACACTAAGAAATGACATGAAAATTGTGGGTTGTGGGAAAATTTAGGGTTTTTATTATCAACAAATCTAGTCGCATAATTCTCTGTTCATAAAATGACATAAAACAGACACTGATCCTGTGAACTTAATAACAGGTTATTTATACTGACGACGCTAAAGCATTTATCACATTTAAATTAATGGAAAACATCGAATAAAAAACAGGATGGATGCAATAAAAACATACAAACTGAAATAAACATAAAAGAGCATGAAGATATTTATAATTGTTTCCCCGATATTTTGGGCTTGTGTTAACGCATCCGTTGGCACGAGTGTGAAATATATGCATTTATAGGCACACGCGACTCATTTCATCAGGACTGTCTGATGTCGTTAATGGCATTGATTGAATTAATATTAATATTTGACACGCTTCCATGGTATTATCAGATGTGCTTTTGAATATCATGTAATACCATATAACTGTGTGTGTGATATCATGGTAATACAGTGTGTATTTTTTACACTAACATTATCGAAAATCTTCAATGCATGTTGTTGATTGGATGAGGAGATGTGGGCGTGGTTCAAACGTGTGTACAGATGAGCGTCAGCTTAAAGGGGCGGGGTTTAGGAGAAGTCTGACAAGTTTGTTAAAACATTACCATGTCAAAACATTTAAAACAATAAATGTAACAGACACAGATGAACTGTTTACAATAACACAGATTTAGAAAATTGACGGTGAATTTTCACTTCAGGCCAACTTTATGAAATAACACAAATGCCAATTATGCTTTGCATCAGCTTTTAAACACTGTTGACAGAGGAACATGAATCATAATTCTCATTACTATATCAGAGCACAGTGTACCTTTAGGTAGGAGGGGCTTCATAGAGACAGGAAGTAAACAGAGCGTTACTGACAGACTGGGAAGAGAGGAGCCGCAACAATGGAGAATATGAGGAGAATAATCAACATTCAAGCAGGAGAACCTGTTCTAGACGAGGAACAACTTCATCACGACCCATAATAGGCCATCTTTAAGTTGCTAAGATCAGTGTTTGTTGGCAACGGCGTCAAACATCATTCATCACTTTGGCCAATAACACATAACAGGCACTCAATAAACCATCAAGGGTTAAAAAGCAAGAATTTCTCAGATATTCCTGCATATTTAATTACCGCAAACACGTTTTACTGAACGTCTAGGAGCTGAATATACCGGTGTGTGTGTGTGTGTGTGTGTTGGCACTCTTTAGGCGAAGTCTAAAAATGCCTGTAGCCAAAAGCGCCAGTATGTCAGGTAATCCTAAACCACAGCTGAACACACACACACACACACACACACACATATGGGTTGGCAGTACGGAACAATGCCTGGCTTTATATGAGCTCAGCAGGAAAACACACACACACACACACACACACACACATACACACATACACACGGTTGATCTGTGACATCCATGATCCTCTGCGCCGGCCGGGCGTCTGGTTCGGGCTTTACTGGCACTGCGGTGTCGTTCAGAGAGTGAATGTGAACTCACACACACCACTCGTCTCCATCATTTCCCCACGGCACACACACTCCTGAAACAGCCGAGAGCAGAACAAATGTGTCAAATCATCTCATCTCATCTCTAATAAGACATATTAAAAGAAAACACATGTTAAATATCTCTGTGTGTGTACATCCGAATGAACTGTGTAATATCTGTGAAATCATTTGTTTAATCAAAATGATGATGTCAGGAAAATCTCACATGTCGTCCAGTGAACTGGAAAAATGTCGTAGAAAACATTTAAAAAAGTAAACGAGGGCACATGGTTTCCTCCGCTTGTTTGGGGTACTTGAAAAGAAATGAATATTTTATTCAGCAATGATGCGTTCAATTGATCTAAAGCGACAGTAAGGGTTTTTACATTGTTACATTTTTTAAAAATTAATTCTGTTCTTAAATCAATTTTCTATTAATCAAAGAATCCTGAAAAGAACATTCATTCTAAAAATTAATTCTAATTGAAAAAACAGGGAAACTTTCCATCAGTAAACACAGCGGGAAATAATCATAAGTGACAAAAATATGTTCTGAGTTTTTTAAATGTTTCTTGGGGAACAGTGACACTGTATCGTTCTGAAACAAGAAACATTTCAAAACTGTTACATTTAAGTATATGACTGCAAATGGACCCGAGAAAATGAATTCTAGGCTATTGGTAAAAACGACTTCTAGCGCCACCTAGTGTAGAAATGATGAACACGCCGTACGGAGTCTGTGTTTGAGCACAAACAAATAATGAAGAACAATAGAAACAACAGCAGAGAGAGAGAGAGAGAGTAACAGGATGAGAGTGAATCCCTGAGCGAACGGATCGACTTACAGCAATAAAACCCGATTCAACACTGAACACACACACACACACACACACACACACACACACACACACACACACACACACACACACACACACACACACACACTCTTCAAACAAAATCATCATTCGATTGATTGGCTTTATCTGAGAGAAATCTGATCCCACATCAGCCATCATCTTTAAATCAAGCCTCAGGATCCACATAAAGGCCAGCCATTGTTTCTGTCAGCTCTGGGATAGAGCCACAAAAAACAGGGAAACTTTCCATCGGGAGTCGGGACACACTCCTGACTGAGGACACTCATGCTCTGAGCTTTAGAAACGTGTAAAAGTGTTTCTTCTCGGTTCTGTGAACGTTACGGGAACAGTGACACTGTATCGTTCTTCACACATTAGGGACGGAACGTTACTTTTGAATCATTTAAAAACCGTTACATTTAAAACACACATCAACTGAAACATCCCATGAGTGACGTTTGTGTATGAACACCATTAAAGACCAGATAACTGAACAAATGTTCTATTAATGTTACTGGAGGAACCTTTGACCTCAGATGTTTCTCCAAAACTTCTTTCTTTTGTAACACACACACACGCACACACACACACACACAGAGATCCTCACTCTGGCTCGGCTCTATAAAACCTGCTCATTTCAACTGAAACATGAGATGCAGAAGAACCTCCAGAAACAACATCTGGAGCAGCACACACACACACACACACACACACACACACACACACACACACACACGTTCCTCTAACAGGCAGGATTGAGCGTCTCTGGTTTCTCCTGCTCTTTTCACTGCTAATGCAACTTTAGAGGCACGACACGGATCGAGTTTCCATCCGGCGCCATTCTGAGGGAAAACCCACAAACACACACACACACACACACTGTACTGTTCTGTGTTGAGTTAGCTAGTTTGCCGTTAACAGTACTAAGGTATAGTGATGATAAATCCCACTTCACTGAATGATTACCTTTATATGATATTCTGTAAGAGCAGAGTCTAATCTGTCCATGAGTGATGTTGAAGAGCGTGTGTGTGTGTGTGTGTGTGTGTGTTCACACACTCACCCTCACTTGTTCTGCTCTCTGATTCTCAAGCATCGTCTCTTGACGGGCGGCTCTGGATCGTTCTCCTCAGATCCCGCTGCGTCTGTGTGTGTGTTCTTCTCGCAGGTGTGTGTTTGAGTGTTTTTCTCACACACGGCCCGCGCATACGTGTGCTCTACACACTGATTCGCTTCCTCATCCCCAACGCTCTCTTTCGATTGGTCACTCCGGCAGTCTGCTCGCTGCTGATTGGCCGAGCCGTTGCCCCGCCCACCCAGGCAGCTGTTCTCCTTCACATCTTCACAATCCGAGAGAGGAGAGGGAATCTGGGCGGAGCTACTGCCGTCCAATGAGAGCGAGGCGGCCTGTATGGCGGTCGAACGAGCCAACGAGTACAAAGAGGCGGGAGTGACGACTCTGCTGTCCAATGACGCGGAAGCAGTCGATGTCACCACCACAGGCGTGTAAAGTGCTTTGGTTTGAATGTGAGTGTCGTGATCTTCCTCTTTCACCGGGACTCTCCGGAGACACCGGATCACTTGCCGCTCCGACGTCGAGGGAAAAGGGGACACACATTGTTCAATCTTCACTCTGTTTTGACTAATCTCCTCTGAGTGACACGGATCAGGTGTGCGCTTACTAAACTCCGTGTCCTGAAGGCTTCGGATCACTCCGATGTGGGGCGTCTGATGGGGAATCGGGATGGGAATGGGAATGGGGATGGGGATTGGCACAAAAACAGGATATGGCATCAACATCATGGGCTGTGGCCACGGCGAAGGCATTTGAGGAGGGAATGGCGGGTGGAAAGGTGTGTGTGGGTGCAGGAAAGGAGGCGGAGCAAACGACACCCTGTGGGAGGGGCTGACAGGATGAGGGGCGGGGCTTCGCAAGGCCTGTGCGTGAAGGGGAGGGCGCACAAAGGGGGGCATGTGAGGTGGGCGTGGCTTCTCGAGTGTAAAACGAGGCGGCGATTGAATCTTTGAGACGGGTGTTCGCAGTGATGATGATGATGATGATGCCGTCGGGGGGGTTTTGGCCGGAGAATCCCAAGCCTCCGGGGTCAGAAGTTTCTGGTTTTCCGCAGTGACCGGTTTGGGCCGGTTCTCCTCATCTTTGGCGCTGGTCAGCGCGGCGCGAGCTTCCCGGTAGAACACGTCCATCTTGTACTGGTTTAGACATTTGGTGCTGCAGAACTGCAGTCGCTCCTCCCCCGAACCGAAGTCCAGGTACTCTTTAGTGTGACGCACGTGTTTACACCAATCACACACCTGCAGAGAGAGAGAGAGAGAAGCACTCGTTACTTTACATGATATAATAAATCTACTGTTAATATTAGCATCATCATGAACTCTCCCTCACAGCTACACTGCTGTTCACAAGGATATGATTATAATGTAAAGCAGCTGTTTTATATGTGAATGTATAATTGATCATAATCATAACTGTGTGTCGATCATCAGATCCTCATATTAGAGTGATGTGTGGAGGGTCATGTGACACTGAAGACTGGAGGAATGATGATAAATTCAGCTTTGATCACAGGAATAAATTACACTTCATTAGAAAATTCACATAGAGAACTGATGATTTACATTAAAATAATATTTCACATCACAATATTCATGTTTTTAGTATTTTTAATAAATAAATGTTGAGCAGGAGAGACTTCTTTCAACAATCGACTGGTAGTGTGTGTTATTTTAACTGGACATCACATAATGACTGTGCCATCGCTAGAACACAGTGTGTGTGTGAGTGTGTGTGTGTGTGAGTGTTTGTTTACACGTGTGTTGTTGTTGTTGTTCATCTTCAGCAGAAGTCTTGTGGGCGTGTCCAGCGTTTGCCCAGGGGGCGGAGACTGGTCGCCATGACGATCCTCATCACGAGCCTTGAGGAACACACACACACACACACACACACAAATCTCAAGTACTTTGTTTGACACTGAAACGATCAAATCAGTGAAGATTGTCCGTGTGTGTGTGTGTGTGTGTGTGTGTGTGAGAGTTATATAATGTGATTTCACACAGTCACTAGAAATCCAACGTCACACACTCTCAGTCTCAGTCACGTTAGTCACTACATCTATTCTTTTATCATCTTTCTTTCCATTATTAAATGTGTGTGTAAGTGTGTATGATGGGTAGGTTTTGGGGTCAGGTTAGTGTGTGCGTGAGTGTGTAATTGTGTGTATGTGTGCAAGTGTGTGTATGTGAGGGAGTGAGAGTGACTGTGTCTGAGTGTAAGTGTGTGTGTGTGTAATCGGAGCGTTCTGTGAGTAAAGTATGCACTGTAAGCTGAAACCTCTCTCTCTCAGACACACACAGGCTCGAGCTCGTCTCAGTCTCTCACACACACACACACACACACACACAGGCTTGATAAACTATCCTCTGTGTTTCAAACTGACTCTTTCTCTATGGGGGGAATGAGCAGCTCACCAAACACAAACACAGCAGCCTGAAGTGTGTGTGTGTGTGTGTGTGCAGTCAGTGATGTAGTTCAGTAAACTCAGTGTTTCTAGTGTGTGATGGCGTATCCACATATAGAGGTGTTTTGATGGTCACCTGTGGTCTCTAGAGGTGGTGTGTATCTAAGTGGTGTGTGACGTGTGTGTGTGTGTGTTCAGTGAGATCTGACGGGTTGTACCTTGTTGCGTTTGAAGTAAGCGCGCCGACACGCAGCGAAACACTTCTCACTGCAGAAGCTCTTGAGCTCAGAGCCCATGAGGAGAGAGAAGCGCTTCATGCCCTCCTTCTGACACCACACACACACAATCGGCACACTCTGCACATCCTCCACTGAGGAGAGAGAGAGAGAGAGAGTGTGTGTGTGAGAGTGAGTCCATGTGAGAGTGGGAGTGTGTGTGTGTGTGTGTGTGTGTGAAATGTCTCAGGACAGTATTCACAGGTGTGTGTGTGTTGTTGTGTTACACACCAGCTGAGGGTTTGATGAGTGGCACGATGACGTTCATGCTGTGCTGCTCCTTCACTCGCGGGGAGGAAGAGTGTGATGATGATGATGAAGAGGGCGAGAGAGGGTCTTTCTCTCCGTCCCTCACGAGCTCTGAGGAAGACGACGACACCTTCCTCTCTGTGGCCTGTGGGTTTGGCACGGAGTTCTCTAGAGGGAACAGGAAATGTGTGTGAGTGTGTGTTTGTGTGTGTGTGTGCATGTGTGTGTGTGTGTGTGTGTGCTTACCTTTAAGAACGGATATATGATTGCGTTTGACACGGTTTCTGGCATCGGACGCGTCTGACTCCTGCAGCTCCACCTGATCATATCCGTACCAACCCAACAGCTCGTTCATGGTGCTTTCAGCAAAACTCTACACACACACACACACACACACACACATG
This sequence comes from Cyprinella venusta, assembly GCA_038021265.1. Taxonomy (NCBI): domain Eukaryota; kingdom Metazoa; phylum Chordata; class Actinopteri; order Cypriniformes; family Leuciscidae; genus Cyprinella; species Cyprinella venusta. The sequence continues at coordinate 363,668 of CM075885.1, forward strand.
TTTAATCACCTGAGTTCAGAGAAGACACTTACAGACAGACAGACAGACAGACAGACAGACAGACAGATAGATAGATAGATAGATAGATAGATAGATAGATAGATAGATAGATAGATAGATTAGTTATTAGATTAAGTTTTAAAAGAAAGCCTTCTGTAACTCAGACACAATCGCTCGTCTCTCCTCACGTCAGAGACTGATCCGAGATCGGACTGTTGATCTGAAGCCGGATCCGACATCATAAACAGCAGCTCGTGATCTCAGCACGACTGACCCCAGATCAGCGGCCGGAGAGTGTCTGTCTGAGATCAGACAACCGTCACTCGATCCTCCAGGAAAATCAGAGGACATTTAACACCAGTGCAGAGTCACACACTTCCCAGAAATACTCTCTCTCTCTCTCGAAGGCTAATTACATCTCTCTCTCTCTCTCTCTCTCTCTCTCGATGACTAATTACATCTCTCTCTCTCTCTCTCTCTCTCTCCTGTCAGATTGATTCTGCTGTTTTCTCATTAGCAGGAGACGGGCTTTTCCCTTCCTCCGCTTCAATCCCACAATGTTGTTTCTGTTTTTCCTGGCAGTTCACACACACACATCTGTTCTTGGAGAGTGACAGGCCTGTCCCGAAACCCCCGCCAAAGGCAACAAACCCGGCGCGACCCCGTCCTCGCTCGCATCAGGCCCGGATACGGTTTCATGTGTTTGGATTAAAATTAGTTAAGTTGTAACTCTACACTCCCCAATGGAGATCGTTTAGCTGAGACCCAGAATCGCTCCCACAGAAAGAGCCGTTTCCTCGCTCGCAGAGATGGAAAATCTCACAGAAAACACTCAGTAACGCGGGCTTCGGTGTCACGTGGGCATCCGCTTATAAACACACATTATATCAGGTGTCCGGCTCGCGTATCACACACACTCTCCTGAAAGAGGTCTCGGCTTGAATAAAAGCCAGGAACTCAAGAAGGTCAAGGTGTCAGTTGTGTGAGTGTGTGTGAGTACTTAACACACATCTGGTGCTGAACATGCTTCACTGAAACGCATTGATTATGTGCAGTGTTTCTATGATCTGACGTTTAAAAAGGACTTTTGTTTGTGTAGCCAAATGCCAATTGGTGATTCAGTAATTTACATTTTTATATTAAATATTGTATTTTAAAATGCCTTTATATCATTTTTTTAATGTTTGTCGATTTTTTATATATATATATATATATATATATATATAGACCATTTCAAAAGATGTAAACAACACTGGCCCAGAAGCACTTCCTGTTTCAGTTTGTAACTGTTTTCTTTATTTCATATGTAAAGAAAACATCTTAAAGATGTTTCTTTAACTCTTTGATTCAGTTTTAAATGTTCTGTTGGTTGTATTTTATCCCAGCTTTTATGTAGTGTTAAAAAACTGAAACAGGAAGTGCTTCTGGGCCAGTGTTGTTTACATCTTTTGAAATGGTCTATATATATATATATATATATATATATATATATATATAATTTCGAATAGTTTTATATTTTTTATTAAATGTTTTATTTAAAATATGTATATATTTTATATTTAAAAAATAGAATATTTAATGCAAAACATTATTTATTAATATATAAATATAATATATAATATTTTATATAATTGCATTACATAGTATTTTATTTTTTAAACATTTCTCTATTTATTCTATATTTTACATTTTTAAAATAAAATATTATACATACATATATATATATATATATATATTAAATATGTTACAAATATATACATATATATATATATAATTTTTATAACTGCATTACATAGTATTTTATTTTTCAAACATTTCTCTATTCTCTATTTATTTTTTTTATTTTAAAAATAAATGACTTAGAAAAACGAAATTAATATAAATGAATACAAACGAAAGTATATAAAAACATGAAAAATAAATACATTATTTTAAAAATGTTTTTTAATACTTTTAATAATCGTATTACATTAAGTATTTTATTGTAAAAAATATTTCTATATTCTATTTTCAATATTTCTATATAATTCATATATATATATATATATATATATATATATATATATATATATATATATATAATAAAATATTAAATACAAAATGAAAAACATGAAAAATAAATATATTACATAAAAATAAAATATAAAAAGTATTAAAACATTTTTTTCCTATAGGCCTAATTTTACATTCTGTATTTTATTTAAGCATTTCTATATTCCATTTGTTGTTTGATATAAAAATCTAGCCTACTTTATGCATTTGTTTTTAAACAGATAAAACATTATATATGATACACACACTGTATATAGGTCTACATTATGAATATATACTGTATATATAATGTTTTATCTGTTTAAAACATGAGTATCCACAACATCACATTACTCCATTGTAACACACACACAAACACACACACACACTTCTGTCGTCACAATCACATCATCTCAAAGCCCTGCAGAACTCGAGCACCAGTACACGATAAACTGGTCTCTAGTCTCCAGTTTGAGAAACCAGTGAACCTCGTGTTTCCATCAAGCGTCTGAATCTGAACAAGTTTACCATAACACACACACACACACACACACACACACACTCCGGTCGCTCAGCTCTCGGCCCAGACTCGTTACAGATGTTCAGGTCTCCGTCACTCGCGGGATTGTCATGTTTGGCGTCGCTCACCTTCATCTCCTCGTTCACGGCTCTCCGGACGGGACGCGCGGTTTTCCTGCTGCGCTTGCTCTCCGACGCGCGCGACGCTGTGTCCATCTCCGGCATGATCGCAGCGCGGCGCGCGGGACCGCGGCTGACACGCGAATCCGACGCGGCGCGCGGGAACAATGAGAGGAGATCAGGAGGAGGAGAAACTCTACACTCACACACACACACTCCCAAGATCAGGTTCTGCAGGAATGCGAGGAGCGAGTCAGGAAAACACAGGCTGGCTCTCTCACTCTCGGGCACGAGCACGGCTTCGGTTACGCGCCTCACAGCTTATGAAGAACATTTCTGCAGGACAGGGACATAAAGCATACTTTCTAAGGATAAATCTTAAATATGACATCAAAATATCTAAATCATGCAATAAAGTAAAATTGAGATACACTGAGCCATATCTATGAGATTACAAGTGCATATAACGCCATGCTGAGTCCAGAGTGTATGATACCTTGCAAAGGTTAAAACAATCATTATGAGAGGCTAGAAATAAGTCAGAATTGTGACATTAAAAAGTCTAAATTAAGAAATAAAGTAAAAGTGGGACACACTGAGACAAGTCTATAAGATACAATTAAAAATGATTCAATAAATTCAAAATTATGATATAAAGTAAAATTATGACAGACTAAATTATTATTAGGAATAAAAAGTCAACATTGTGACATGCTAAAACATAATTATGAGTCAAATTTTAAATATTAAACCTGAAACTATAAGATAAAGTTGATATTAGCCTCTGTCATGCTAAGTCATTATTATGAGATAATACATTGAAATTATGACGTCATAATTATGAGATTTAAAAAGTAGAAAATATGACATGCTAAAACGTGATACAAATATTTAATGATGAAAAAAATTTAGAAATGAGATAATGTCGAAATGATGTCACACTAAGTGATGTATGACAGTCTATACTGAGTCATAATTGTGACGTAAAAAAAAATATGATAAAAAGTAAAATTGTGATCCACAAAGTCATAATTATGTTATTAAAAAGTAAAAAATCTGACTCAAAAACAAAAAGTCTCTCTCTCACACACACACACACACACACACACACACACCTGTAAACTGAGATCCGGTTCGGGGCCCCGGGTCTGGTATCGGCCCGGCGGGCGTCATCGGATCCCCTCTGGCAAACACACACACAAAAACACACACACACACACACACACCATACAAACACAAATCTGCTGCAGGAGCACCTGAAGAGCATCTCTCTCACACACAGACACACACACAGAGACACACACAGACAGACACACAGACACACAAACACACACACGCACTCAGCTCTCAGACACATGCAGAAGAAGCTGTGTTACTTTGTGCTTTGTCTGTGTGTGTGTGTGTGTGTGTGTGTGTGTGTGTGTGTGTGTGTGTGTGTGTGTGTGTATCAGATGATTCAGCTGAAGTGCCTCTTCTGGCCGCTAGAGGGAGATGCAGCTTCACTCATGAGTCTGTGCGCCTGCGCGTTGTACAGCAGAAGCACTGGGATATCCCCATGTTCTGTTTCTATTTACGCCAATGTAAATAAATAAAAATACTGAGGTAATACCATGATGAATGTCCAAAAACCCACAGTATTACCATCAACCCGGTTAGCAAAAATGTTCAAAGAATGTTTTGCTAACTCTGAACTTTAATTATTTTGCCGTAACGTTACTTTTGAATGTTCTCTGAACGTTATTCTGCCTAGCTACTTGCTAGCTAGTAGCTAACATTGTAAATATAAATATATACAAACTAAAACCTTCTATGAATGGCGTTTACTAATGTTTGCTAATGTTTTGAGAACATTAATAAAGACCAGATAAATAGATAACGATAATGTTACTGGAAAAACCCTTGTACATCAATGCTTTTGAGAAATATTTTAGATTGTTAAATGCTACTTTTATACCTGGCATGTCGGTGTTGACATGCTTACCTGACTGACTTGCCCACACTCGATTCGGTTCTCAAAAGAAATGCGCTGTGTGTGAGAGAGAGGTGTGCATCCACACGCGGCCGCCAGAGGGCGCGCCAATCAAAGAAACCCCACAGCAATTATTAACTATTACGCTGTTTTTTCTTCTTCCAAAGTTTTAGATATGAATCCATATAGTCATTATTCCTCGTTATGACTCTCCAAGTATCTCTAACTGACATTTAGCCTGTTACTTAGCCCCAGATATACTAGATATGTGTTATAAAAATGCAAAGGAATTACCTAAGAGAGTAAACTTTTTTTTGGGTGGTGGTGGTGGGGGGGGGGGGGGGTAATGTGACGTTACACCTCCAGTTCATGCCCCTATCCTATAAAAGCTCCAGTAGCAGCCGGCGTCTCCCTTTAGATGAACCCACTCTCACACCAGCTTCACTCTTCATCACCTTCATCATCAACAGAATGGCTCCCGCTGGAGTAATTATCTGCGCTTTCTGCCTAATCACTCAGGTAAGAATCCACATGTTGATTATAAATGCTTATACTTCATAAGGTATAAACGGTGACGCTATTTCCTCAAGAACAAAGCCTGTTGCGGTATTTTCCTGTTATCTCAGTGTGTGTGTAAAGTACGCGTTATTACGCATCATAGATCTGTGGTGTAATGCAGCTGTGGTCATAAAGAGGAGGATGAATATATGTTTCTAATCACCCTATGTTTGCTTTATAGGCCTATATATAAAGTCAATATCAAAATTAAATGAAGTAACTTTTACAAAGTTGTGCATCATTCATCCTCAATTCCAGTCGCACGCGATAGAGTGTTTGCAAAGTTAAATTAGGACACTTTGTTCGTTTTAAACGTGGAATCAGGGTCATGATAATCATTTTAACAAGCTAAATTGTGATGATTTTGTGCTCAAACTACTTTATAGGCAATCATTTAACTACAAAAAAATAGATTAATTTAAAAAAATGCAAAATCATCCCAAAAATTTTTTTCGCTCATTTGCTTTTGGAGAGAAAGGGACATTTTGTTAACATCTCGAGCACCGCGCTTGGGGTTTTTGGAGAATGAATCATTTAAAGTGTATCGATGTCTGCCCGGGGCTTGAGTTTCTCAGAGACTGCTCTGTCTCGGACACCTGATCCAAACACACACACACACACACTGCACTCACTCTCTCCACTCGCTTTTATCTCAGACTGACTGGACCGTGAGAGACACATGAGTTCATGCGGTTTCGCTGCGAATCTTAAAGGATGTTTCAGGGCGCTCGTTATTTGTGGTTTTGCGCACGTATTTAAAAAGCTCATTGGAGCATAATGCGTTTCATGCAATATGCAAATATGTGTGATTTGCATGAAGAAAATCCATCCCGCTGAGATTTGCAGATGCAAATGAAGGTTTTGGAAGTGTTTTGCATGTCTTAAGCGTGGCGCGTAACGCCCGCGCGTAACTGTCTCATCACACCGGCTCGTGTGATAATGTCCTTTTCTCTTTTCCTCCCTCAGGTTTTGTCCCAGAGCACAGTCTCCCCGAACAACTCCACCGTGCAGGCCGGGAATCAGACCGTGAGCGCGAACGACACCATGGCCACGGACACGTACGGGGGCTCCACGAACGCGACCGCGCCCACCGGCACCGGCGTCATGACGGAGCCTCTCGCGCTTAAGGTGCTCGTCCCCGTCGCCATGGCCAGCATCCTCCTGCATCTCTGCTGTTGAGGTTCAGGTTCACAGCTTCATCATCATCATCATCATCATCATTCACATGTTCCTCGGGCCGGTCCTGCCTCCTCTCCTCCTCTAGCTTCACTCAGTCGGATCTCTCGGCCCTGGGCACATGGAGGACGTTTTTAAAACCTTTCCCACAAGAAAACTTCCAGTTTTTGCATTGCTGAGCTTTTAGAGCGATATGAAGGCAGATGTTCCGGCACAAATCTGCTGGACGGGACATTGTATGATCTTCGGTTGATGGCCGGATCGTGCAAGACGCATTTTACACATTGAGATCCAGCTAAACTCACGTTTTTTTTTTAATGGGTCTTTTGGGTTTGTCACTTCGCGCTGCAGGTGTGTGTCACCTGTGTATTTGCCCACTTTAGTTCTCAATCAAACTGTTAGTCATTCATTGGCATGAGATGGACACTTTGTACTATTGTTTTTCTCTTGCATAGTTTATATTTTGTACAAAATCGTTTTAATGTTTGTAAAACATGAGTACATGAGAATAAACAATGTACACTTGAACTAGTTTGGCTTGTTTGATGCATGATGGGAGATATTCAGATATTTTGCGGTAACACTTTATATTACAGTGTCCTTGTTACATATGTTACACGTTCTTACCGTACTAATTACAGTAAAGTATGTGTAATTACATGCAAATAACCCTCAACCTAACCCTATAGAAAGCACATGTATATGACTATAATCACACTGTAACAATGACACATTAAAATAAAGTGTAACCTTTTTTCTATATCAGTGTCCATAACTGTGAATGCATTCATTTTGTTAGAGTTATTTTGAGTTGAGCACAGGTGCTTCATTTGCATGCAAAATCAAATCCATCATGCATGAAAGTCCTGGGGAAACATATATGAATCACACACACACACACACACACACACACACTGGCAATCATTCTTCCATTTATGTGTTTGATACGCTTAATATCCAGAGTGAAGACCAGACACTATAAATCAGTCCGAAGTGTGTGTGTGTGTGTGAAGCCGTTCCTCGTGCATGATGGGTAAAACAGCTTTTCATTGAGTCGATAAAGTGTTTCTACACCCAAACAAGCGAGTGCTTTTACTAGTCAAGTCGATTAATTGGGATTATTCACATCTAACATAAGTGTTTACATAATATATGTAGAGCTGTATATATAATTATATATATGTGTGTCTGTGTATACACCGATTTAATTGTGCACAATACAGTGTATATACACATACAAACATACATAAATATAATAATAATAAAATATGCCTTTGTTAGATGTGATTAATTAGTACATTCACAAACAAACGGAAAGTGACACTGAATTAAACGCAAATTTTCGACGTTTATGCCAGATAACATTTATCATAATATTATAAGAATGTTGGCGTTATGTTCTCAATGTGTTTCTTGAAATATCAAAAATATTCAGCATCATTTTAAATCCATTGGGAACTTACTTTTTGAATGTGCAACATTTTCTAACGCGTATAACATTTAAAAATATATATTTGAAACTAAAAACTAAAAGATTATTAAAGACTGTATTGTTGAATGACGTTCTAATAGTGTTACTGGAAAAACGTTTATTCATAACCTTGCCAGAACGTTTTATTTATAATATTCCACAAATCATTTTTTATAAGAGGATAAATTAATAAGAGGATCATCATTACGCTTTTCTTTAAAATAACCTTACTGATGAATCAGTCACGATAGGAGCAGGAACACTGACGAACAAACTAAATGAAGTCAAATGTTATATCATATTTGTGAATGAACGTCTCTTTAAAGTGCCAGGCTGAAGAAGATGCTCTGATTTGATGTTTCTCCTCCTGGTTTTGGATAAAGGCTTTTAATCATTGATCGTCCTGATGAATTATTCAGGAGTGTGTGTGCAGGTACGGTTACAGGACGTGCGTGTGATGATGAAACCCAAACTGCATGATGGGATAGAAAGTGAGAGCGGCCTGTGGAGATGAGCTGATTAAACCAACACACTCAAATCTGCTGAACACTCATGAACTATTGTGTGTGTGTGTGTGTGTGTGTGTGTGTGTGTGGGAGAGCAGGACAGGCTTTGTTAAATGCTAGAAGGGGGTTTGTGTGTGTGTGTGTGTGTGTGTGTGTGTGTGTGTCTGTCTGGTATTTGCCGTAAAGTGACACCAGGTCAGAGAAATGCTTCTGTCCCACAAACACACATTCACACAGACACACACACACACACACACACTGAAAATATCAAAATCTTTTAGCCTTTTATGTTCAAACTGGAGTCAGACAAAAGATGGAGACTCAAGAAGAAGTGACAACATTTCTGATGGGTTGGTTGATTAATTTATGCAGCTCTAGTCAGTGATTAGCATATTCTGTCTTGATAATCTATAAATCACGTTCTCGGGGGCGGGGTTATGTAAATTATAGGGTATGCGATGTCACTAACCCAGGAGGAAGCTCGTGTAGTTCTACCAGCCGTTTGTTGTAGTCCTTAAAAGGTGATTTGTGTTAAAGTAAATCTCTCCCTTAGCTCTGAGCTTTGAGTGTGTGTGTGTGTGTGTGTGTGTGTGTGTGTAGATGTTGTTTACACTCTAACCTCAACACTACACACTAACTCCAGTCAGAACAGTCAAATCAAATCCAGTATTCTGTGCAGAATTTAAAGGATCCAATACGTCTTGTGGCCTGAGTCGACTGGATCATGTGATCCGCTCTGTGTCGTGACTGTGGACACTAACAAGAAAACTGACTTTATTCGCCCCAGTGGAAAGCACAAATACTGTCTGAATCGGTCCCTATAGCCCCTAGTGCACTGTGTGCCATATTTACAGTGTCTGAATCAGTCCCTAGCCCCTATATAGTGAACCATGCCATATTTACAGTGTCTGAATCGGACACTAGCCCCTATATAGAGCACTATACCATATTTACACGGTCTGAATCTGTCCTTAGCCCCTATATAGTGCACTATGTGCCATATTTACAGTGTCTGAATCGGTCCCTATCCCCTATATAGAGCACTATACCATATTTACACGGTCTGAATCTGTCCTTAGCCCCTATATAGTGCACTATGTGCCATATTTACAGTGTCTGAATCGGTCCCTATCCCCTATATAGTGAACCATGCCATATTTACACTGTCTGAATCGGCCCTTAGCCCCTATATAGTGCACTATGTGCCATATTTACACTGTCTGAATCGGTCCCTATCCCCTATATAGTGCACTATCGGTCCCTAGTCCCTATATAGTGCACTATGTGCCATATTTACACTGTCTGTATCAGTCCCTAGACCCTATACAGTGAACTATGCGCCATTCACCATGTTGAAAACAGTAAATGTGTGAACAAGCGCCTGATTTAGCCAGCTTGTTTTGGAGCGCACTAGTTTATAGATAACAGTAATGCATCACATTCATACTTCACATTCCCGGGAGAAACTGGAGACTAATGAAGGCGCTTCAGGAGGTCAGAAACACTGATATAGAGAATAAACCCTTTTCATGCAACATTACACACTAAAGAGTCTAAGAGATGAAGAAAGCAGAAAATGCTCTATAAGTGTATTTTATTGAAGTGAAACCCGTGTGTGTGTGTGTGTGTGTGTGTGTGTGTGTGTGTGTGTGTGTGTGACGGAGGCAGATCATACAGGGATTTACTCTCAGGAAGAGAAGAAACGCTGGTCTTTGTGAAATGAGATTGCGGCGTGATTCATCATCATGTGTACTGGACAAACACAGTTAATCAGACAAACACACACTCAATCCACTGTAATTGACTTCACACACTTGTTCCTCGATGAGTTTTAAAGCCGCACTGATATTGATATTCATTCAAAGCTTTTCATGTCTGAAATTAAACCTGATCTGAATCCTCAATGAAAGAGCGGCTCTATGAACATAAAACAACAGAATGTGAATATGATATTATAATGCGCGTCATGAGTGTCGTGTGAAGCACAAGTGGACGTATTGTGAGATCGTTAGCGTGTTTGCTCATCAATAATAGATTAATAATGCCTGAAAGTGGAGTCCTTTATTATATTCATTCATTCGAGTATTTACATACTCCTCCAAAGAACACCATGTTATTATTACATATTACATAAGCACATATTGTCCGTATTTTAAAGTTAATTAGCCTTTACAGATTCTGCTCTGAGAATGAATGAAATTTATAAACTTATTTTTTTCTGTTAGAAAATAAAAGTGATCAAATCTATTCAGAATTTCTCCTCATTTTGGCTCGGAAATGAATGGATAGCTGATTATTAAGATGATGCATTTTAATTTTTCTAATTCTCAGACCGACAGCGGAAATACACACACCTGAAACTCTGCATTTATTATAAAACACACACACACACACACATCATGCAGAAACTGATCTCTGTTATATTTTTGTCTAAAGATAAAAACAAAGATCTTTTATTCTGATAGTTGACGAGGAAAACTGTTAAAGCGTCTGAGGACAGACGGGGTGTGTGTGTGTGTGTTGGCACTGAGCTCCTTATGTAATATCTCAGCATAATTAATGTGCGCTCATTATATTGCGAACGGTGGACAGCAATTACACAGCAGACAAACGGCCTCTGTTCATCACTCACAGCGCTTATTAATAATCATATTACTGCATCTACTCCATATATGTTTAAATACACACACATTCACTCACTCTCTCTCTTTCTCTCTCTCACACACACACACACACACGTGTTTCTGACGTTTTTAAATGTTTCAAAAGTAACGTTTCATAATGTGTGAAGAACGATACAGTGTCACCGTAACGTTCACAGAACCAAGAAAAACTGGACGCTCAGAAATCATTTAATGGGAACTTGGACAGGAAACGTGTCCTGATTTTGGAAATGTCTCGATCTGAATATGTGTGTGTGTGTGTGTGTGGCCGTACAGGATGTTTTTTCTGCTCTGTGAACTTGGGCAAAACATTGTACTCACTCCCTCATCTGTGATGGTGATTGTGATTGTGTGTGTGTGTGTGTGTGTGTGTGTTGGCCTCAGGTGTCCCTGAAACACAGGAGATTGTGATGATGTTTTCACGAGAATCAGGAAGTAATATGTTTTGCCAACTGAGTTCCTTTAATAATGATCTTAAAACTTCAGCACAGAAACAGTATTTCTCCATCACATCGGTCATGGAATGTTTCTTCTGGAATGTGTGATTTTAAATGTAACGGTTTTTAAATGTTTCAGAACGTTCAGATTCAAAAGTAACGTTCCATAGTGGAATTTCAGTGTTCACGTAATCAACATAAACAGTCTTAAAACACGTTGGTGAATGTAAAGTCAGTGGTGAGTGTTTGAGTATTGGATTGAAATGATCTGACCTTTGACCTCTGATGATCCCACCTCCTGCATGTCCATGTGACCTGCAGCTGTTCCCATGATGCCGAGCAGGTGATGTCATCGGTCGTGAGGCTGCAGACTCTGATGAACTCCTGGACACTGGAACGAATCTTTAATGATTGACATGTTTTTCACACACTGATTAAGGATGCAGCAGATGTGTGTGTGTTGTGTGAGATACACACCTGTATAAAAACCAAGCCCAAAGTGTTGATAATAAGCGGACTTGGCAACTCCACGGATCCTCTAATCCTCGACTCTTTGTCCGGGGCTTTATGCGGATCCGCTCGGATTTACCCACGTGCCCCGGAGGCTGAGCGTTTCCACGGCGACCGGAAGCTGATGCACTGATGCTGACGACAGCAGACACTGACTTACTGTTCAACACCACATCAGCACTTTCAGAGTACACACACACACACACACACACACACACACACACAAAGGTGCTAGAGCATCATGCTGTGTGACTGTGTCTGTCTGTATAAGTGTGTGTTTGTGTGAGTGATTAAGTGTGCGAGTGACTGTGTGTGTGTGTGTGTTTGTGTGAGTCTATCTGTGTGTGTGTATGTGTCTGTGTGAGTGAGTAAGTGTGTGTGTGTCTGACATTCTAAATAAACAGTTTTCAACAGAAAGGGACATATTATATAATTATCCTGGATTATTAAATGACTCAGGGTGTGTTTGTCAGCTGGTGACCCAAAAATAGACATCAGAGAAAAACAATGCAATTAATTAATGCAACTAACCGTATAATGAGTCACGAGAGCTAAACATAACTAACTCAACTATTCAGACGAGAGGAGAAAACACGCCCGCGTTTAGAACCGAGAAACTACAAAACAAGCCTGAGGGGAAATAATATTTGTAATTGTTGTAATATTGTGTAATATAATATTAATTGTTGCAATATTAATGTAATAATAAATTCCTGTAATTAATTTCAAGAACATTTTAGTGCCATAAACTGTTGATAGTGTGTGTTACGGCTTCCAATCAAATCTGGTTTCAAAGCAAAACCAATTAAGAACCGAGTTATTTAACTATAATGTTTCTGTTCATTATAAATCACTGGGATAGTTGACTCTGGTGGGCGTGGCCTTGGACTGCAACATGGCCAGTGCATTATGGGTAATGAAGTTTTCAATCTATTTTTGCAAAACTGTAGTCAGCAAAGTTTCTTTTTGCAAAGTTTCTGTAGTCAGGAGCAGTGACATAGATAGTCTTCACCTTTCTACTGTATATAGGCAGTCTTATTAAAAGCCCATGTGCTCCATCTTGACACGCATACACCTGTAATATTCAATAACTTATTATCATTATTATGATATAAAAACATTATTTCTGAGCATTCGAAAAACCTAAATTTCTTGGTAGTGTGACCGTTAAGATGGTTACATTAAAGGAACATTCCGTTGTTTCATTCTTCAAACATTATGGATGTGTATAAATAAGGTTTTTGTGCTAACCATCTGAGAACATTAATGAGGAACGTTTGTTTCAGAGGAGAGCGCTAGTGCTGACTGCGAGAAGAAAGCGTCGGTTTCTATTGTTCAAGTGGCCCGTGAAACACGAGCCAATCACATCGGCCGCATTAGTGGACAGAGAACAGCGGAATCCCCCAGACAGCCAACCAGAACAGACGGAATCCCCAAGGGCCAATCAGAACCCACGGAATCCCCACGGGCCAATCAGCACGGACCAATCACACGTCTCAATGACCTGAACAAAGCTGGAGCTGATTAACAAAACAAACATTTACTCATAAACACAAAAACAAGCAAATGTCCATATAGGTACAAACTCAAGCCGAAACGTTATCACTGTTCAAGTATGTGCTTTGGTAAAGGCAGCGTGGACGCGTCTCATCGACAGTTTATAAAAATAATACAATGATGTCTAGAAGAATATAATCATATTCCATTCATTGATGTTCACGGTCCCTGTGGTGCAGCTGCCTCACAGGACACTGGGCCCCCTGGCGCAGCTCTGCCACAGAGCAGTGGGTCGGTCCCCTGACGGAGCTGCGTGGGAGGGACTCTCAGAGGATCTCCAGGGACCATCTCTGATTCATTTTGTTTGGGTTGAATTCATTGAGAATAATCTGGCTTTTGTCAAACTGTTGGCCTCCTGTAGAGAGAGGAAGAGAGAGAATATTTGTACATGTGCATTGCATGATTTCGGCTATAATTTTACTAATGCTGGTTGAATGAATCTTATGAAAACATTAAAATCAGAGCTTTACATCTCTAATTTGACCAGATTTCAATTTATTTTTGAGCACACTTTGAAACCGCGAATGATGTATTATTTAAATGACAAAGTACATGACAATTAGAGATAATTAGAGTGGATTTTTATTATTACTATTATTATATTTACACTGTAAAAGTTTTAACTCAGTGTTTCTGATAGCACAAATACCAAAACACTCTTAAATCAAGTTGCATATACTGTAGAAGCAAAATGACTTTTATTAAGATGTGAAAATGCATCAAAATAAAGTGAGTTTGTGTTTAAAACAAGAACAAATATCTGACAATGGAGTCCTGTTTTATTTTTTAAATAAGTTTATATTTCTGACTCCATTGTCAGATATTTGTTCTTGTTTTAAGCTCAAACTCACTTCATTTTGATGCCTTTTCACATACCAATAGTTCTATAGTATATCTTGATTTAAGAATGACTAGATATTGAGAAAATTGCACCGTTTAATGATTTGTAGTTAGGTTAGTTTGTCTCATTGTTCATTAGTTGGCGAGCCGCCCGTCACCTGTCGATCTACACACGTGACGCTGAATAAGAGCATCTGCCGTATGAATATTAATAACGGGCTCTGAGTGTATCCAGCAGGTGGCGCTACACGCTCATCTATTTAATCCTCTGCTGATGCAAACAGACACATTTCTGCGGTTAGCATAATTCATGTGGATTTATGAGACGCTATATTAAGAGTAATCACTTCCAGCGGACTTAACTCACTAGAGTCATTTAAGGAAGCTGCATATACATTTAATGATTAATGCCATAAATCACACGGTGTCTCTGTCGAAGGAATGTAAACGACTTAAACCTGGTTACCACAGAAAATACTTTACATTCTTGCTTTGTAAAAACAAAGGTGTTTCAGTAAAGCTCTTTCAGTGGAAGTCTATGTGGAACAGGTTCAGCTCAAACACAACACACACTAGAGGAAAACGTTTCACTAAACCAACATTTGGACAAACTGAATTGAGTTAAAGTTGAAGCACTAAAACTATTACCTGGATCCTAAAATGAACAAAAACTGAAGTAAACAAACGAATAAAATGACAAAAGCATTTGGTGAAATGATTAAATGAACATGGAACTAAAAGTAAAAGCAATTCAGATTTAATAAAAATGGAATCCAAGTAAAATAACACAGAATGAAGTATATCTGTCTTGTTTTCCAGTACAGATAAATCAAGATACATTTACTGGAGAAGCATATTGAGATATTAAGAAAAAATGAATGAGTTTGTGTTTAAAACAAGAACAAATTTCTGCTTATAGAGTCAGCAAAATAAACTCAAGACTCTATTGAGAGATATTGGTTCTTGTTTTAAACACAAACTCGCTTCATTTTGATGCATTTTTCACATTTTAATATCGTCAGTCATTTCGCTTCTCCAGTAAACGCAAAACAAGACAGAAACATGGAGTTAAAACATCATTTTTACAATCAGTCCAGATCGATCTGTGTGAGACAGTGGAGCGCTCTCTGACCTTTAACCTCCAGCACGAGGTTGGGTGCGCTGTGACTGCGGATGACCCCGTCGCTCGTGATGTTCCAGATCTGATGAGGTTTGCCGAACTCTGACGACAGAACCGCTCGAGCGCCGGGCATCAGAACACCAGAACCCACATCCACACAGCAGTCCAGCAGCCACTGACACACACACACACACACACATCACTAATGCTTTATCAGCAGCACTGACGTAATAACTAAGAACTAATATAATGATGCTATCAGATGGGTATACTATGGTACCTAAAATTACAAATGCTGCTATATATATATATATACACACACTTCAACATATATATCTACCTTGCACTGCAAGCGACCGTCCTGATAGGCCCAGATCTGATCGGCTCCACCCCCCTCCTCGCTCCCCTGGATACGCATCAGTTTGATGTCATCGAGTGACCCGGTGACTGACATCATTAGCCCCGCCTCTTCATTACGCAAGCGGAACAGCGGTTGCTTCTGAAAGGGAGAAACTTTGTGAGTGTGTGTGTGTTTACATCAAAACACACATTCACACACCAGATATACTTCTGACGTTGTTTCAATAGTGTGATCAGAACACCACAGCTCACTTCTGTAAGTGAGGAGAGCAAAATAAAGTAAACTGGGACATATTATACACAAATATTCTTCATACAGCGTCAACCAGTGACATTAATAAGACTTTGGGAGCAGAAATGATTTGGACACTTTGAGCTGATGATGTTCTGCTGAAGTGTGTTTTCTGTCAATTTAACAGCTGACAGATATTCAACATAATTCATGTGTGAGAGTCCAACAGAAGGACGGACAAAACCAGTTCTACCAGTTCTGCTCATGTTTATCTCCACTTTATAAACTGAGGATGATGTGAGGAATGTTGAAGGAGTCTGAATACATTGTGATATTCGACACTTCTCTAGTCCCGCCCCCTAGTGTGTCATCACTGCAGTGGGCGGAGCCTCTCACCTGCATGAGTGGGCGGAGCGATCCGATTCGACGCCAGGAGGAGAGTTTGGGCCAATCAGGAACAGCGCCGGGCTTCAACAGGAACTGAGAACCTCTGAAGTTACTGGCCTCGTACAGAACCCACCTGTCAATCAACACACACACACACACAGGCTCAAACACACACAGTATTTCCGTCTCTAAGCTCACACTCGTTTATGTTGAGTTTGTGGTCGGTTCAGGCTAAATATACTGCAGTCTCAGACGCTCGCTCTTTTATGGAAAGAATGTGGGAATTGTGGGAAAAGTTTGTAGCCCTTAGCGAGTCTGACGTCTTCACTGCTAAAGTGAATGTTAGAGCTTGACAGTAACATGTTGCGAACCTAAATGCACAATACACACCACTAAAAAACATAACACACAAATATCAAGTAGAATAGTTCTGGTTGTACACTGTAAACACAAGTACATTTAGCAAGAAACACCATTTCAAGATTTCATGTTCAACTCAATGTCGCTGTAGTTGTTTAGCTAGTCCTTTCTGAGAGGACAGTTGTGTTACGTTCGTTGCAGATCCACAGGAGTGTGTTAGATGTCACACACGCCTGAAGACTTTCCACTCGCTGAGTGTGTTTAGAGACTCGATAACTGACAGGTTTCCTGCTCGCGCGCAGGTCAGACGTATATAAACACTGAATCAGTGTGTTCATGGAAACCAGTAAACATGCCAATATGAGTGGACACACACACACACACACGTTCAGAAACCACTGGACAGAGCGAGACAGGGTGGAACCGAAGGCGGCAGTCTCAGTGTTTTTAAAGTGAAGCAGAAAACTAAAGCTAGTGCTTGAGTGTGTGTGTGTGTGTGTGTGTGTGTGACTCACATGCCGCCCTCCACCAGTACAGAGGAGACTCTGCTCCAGCTCTCCGTCAGCTGCAGGTTCACGGAGCTCGACTTCAGTGACGTTCTCCTTCCTCTGAGTCCAGGACGCTCGAACAGAACGATAGACGGCAGAGAGAACTCCTGACACACACAGAGGAACACAGAGTTATTATTCCAGCAACATGAGATGTCGGTACACAAAAGCTTCAAATATTAAAGATGGCCTATTATGGGTCATGATGATGTTGTTCCTCTCCTAGAACAGGGTTTCCTGCTTGAATGTTGATTATTCTGTTGCGGCTCCTCTCTTCCCAGTCTGTCAGGAACGCTCTGTTTACTTCCTGTCTCTATGAAGCCCCTCCTTTTGAAAGCACAATGTGCTCTGATTGGTCGGCTGGAGCAGTGTGTTGTGATTGGTCGAGTGCTTCGAGTGTCTTTGGGAAATGTCCCGCCCCTTTCCATAACCACCAGTTTAACACACTACTGACTAACTCAACCAGGCCCCGCCCCTTTATTCTGCGCATTAATTATTATAATGAGGAATATTGTGACGTGTTCGTTCCCCAAACTCAAGACTACAGTGGAGGCGTTTGAGGAGTTCAGAAACACTGATATAGAGAATGATCTATTTTTAATCCTGAACACGGAGAAAAGCAGAATGTGCTCTTTCACTAAAATATGAGTTTAGATGTGTTTCAGACTCACGTGTCCTGTGGGTTGGACAGACAGCACTGATGCGTCGGGGTGTGTGAAGCCCATCGTCCTCAGATCTGGATACACACCTTCTTCCAGAACACACTGATGCCCGGAGAAACCCTCACAGCCAAACGCCAGCCAGCTACACACACACACACACACACACACAGAGATGTTCATATGAGGGCCGAAACACACACACACACACA
Organism: Cyprinella venusta; assembly: GCA_038021265.1. NCBI lineage: Eukaryota > Metazoa > Chordata > Actinopteri > Cypriniformes > Leuciscidae > Cyprinella > Cyprinella venusta. The sequence continues at coordinate 381,903 of CM075885.1, forward strand.
CACACACAGAGATGAACTAACCTTCCAGCACAGACCCTGCAGGAGCGCACGATGAACCCCTCAGGCATTGTGGGTAATGAGTCCTGCAGAAGCACAGACGTCCCGCCGAACCCCGGCTCCGGGAACAGCTCCAGCTGGAACAAACACGAGTAACCTGCGTTACTTTACCAATAACATTCACAATAACTCAAATAATACAAGATCTCTGAACAAACCTGGAAGAGGCGGGAGTTTCCCAGACTGTCCTGAAACACAACGAGCGCAAACACATTAATATCAATGTACTCCACTAACAGTTATAACATCAAATCAGAACATGTGCCTGCTCTTATAGAGACGACTCGTCATAAACACACGTCATTATTAAAGCAGCTCTTACACTCCACATCCAAGTGTGTGTAGAGCTCTAATGTCTGATGGGACACACACACACTTTTACAGAGATTTTATTTATTATATTTTCAATACTTTGCATTTACAGGAGAACTGGAGCTTCTCATTCAGAGATCAAAACAGCTGCAAATGTACAGAATAGGCATCACACACACACACACACACACACACGTCTCTATGTCTCTAATTATTTTAAATTACAGTGGATTGAATTCCTGAACACAGTGCATGATGGGATACGCTCAGCTCTAAAGCGGCGTTTCACTGCAAAAAATTTTTGTCTTGTTTCCAGTCTAAATATCAAACTTTTCCTAAATCAAGACGCATTTCCTAAATTAACAAGATATTATGACTCGATTTTCGGGGGAATTAATAAAAATGAAGCGAGTTTTTGCTTAAAACAGGCAGAATGATCTGCAAATGGGGTCAGAAAAATATTTGTTTCTGTTTGAATGAAGACAATTCGTCAGACCCCACTGATCATTTTGGGTTTTTTAAGCATCGACTCACTCAATTTTGATACAGGACGTGATATCTCATGCCTTATTACTCATCTATTAAACACATCTTGATTTAAGAAGGTTTTGATATTTGCACTGAAACGCTGAGTGAGAAAGCACTTCTGCAGTGTGTTTAGTGTGTGTTTAGTGTGTGTTTAGTGTGCATTAAAGGCACTTAAATGGCAAAGTTTTGCACTCTTCCTTCATGTCACACACTCTCAAGTGGCCGAGAGCAGATGTGTGTGTGTGTGTGTGTGTTTGCACAGATCTGGAGTCCCTCACCAGAGTCACCGGGATCACACATGAGATCCGGCTGTCGGTCGCGCCCCAGTCCTCCGGGCTTCCGTAGAGACCCTTCTCCAGGACATACTGTCGACCACACAACCCGGCGCCCTCGAACGCAACCCAGCTGCAACACACACACACACACACACAAGGGGTTAAACACACACTCCCAACACAACTACACAAACTCCCACAATACTGACATTCTAGTGCCGAAAAGCCTGACAAATACAGACCTGCCTGTGTGTGTGCTTCATGCATGCATCTCTCACACACACACACACACACACACACACCAGTAATTAGAGTGAACCACATGGATTGTGAAATGCGCTGCACCATGTACACACTCTCTCTCTCCATCTCCACCTATTTCTAATGATTTGCATACATGAACTTCTTTTGTTGATCTTTTTTTCACAGACTGTGAAAAAACTGTTCCTCCGAACGGCAGTCACCCCGAGGCGTGTGTGTGTGTGTGTGGGCGTTTGTGTCACGTGAACTGACACTGGCAGGTAATTCTGCACATAAACCTGTTCATTAGTTCTGTGGAAGCACTAGAGACACGTTTAATGGGATTCTAATAGGAAACTCTATACTTTACTCCATTTTAAAGTATATTTACGAGCTGTTTAATTCATAACTTGTGTATGGAATTAAAAATGAATAATTATTGAATAAGTCCATAAAGTGCTGGAACCTCTAAATGAATAAACAAATGAATAATTAAATAAAATAGATAAATAAATGTAACAATGGGAAAATAAATAAAGTAGAAAACGACTTGATAAAATAAATATGATTAATTTTTAATTATTTGCATTATTTTTTCCCTAATTTATTATGTTTTGCTTTTATTTTTAACATATTTTATTTTTTTTTAAATTCAATTAATTATTTTTTTAAATTTATTTATTTAATTATGCATTCATTTATTTTTAGATAAAGCATTTTGAGAGGTGTTTTGACAATTCAGAGCCACCGAATGACGAATATGAAAAAATGCATGTGAATATTTCTGACTCCGAGTGCAATGACCTTTACAGACCGGACACACACACACACACACACACACACTTCTGTTTTGATGTTTTTAGCATCTCTATTGGCTGAATAAACTGTAAGAGAGACTCACACTCCTGCCAGGACCTCGATGGAGCGTGTGTGTGGGCCGTAGTGTGTGTCCGACGCGTCTTCCAGCGGCTCCAGGAGCTCCATACTGACGCCTAGCTCTGAAAAGTCCAGCTCACTAAACATCTTCACATGAGGGGAAGAGAAATCCTGCAAAACAAGCCGATTCAAAGCATTTACAGCCGTCTGTTCCCACTGGAGGACTGTCTCGCGTCGGAAAGGTGAAGGCTGGCGTTTCCTGCCATTGTGATCCAGACCACAAACACTGCAGGTATGTGACGGGGATTGCGTAACGCATAACACAACCTACATTAAAGAATAACACTGCTAAAAATGAAACGCTCCTGTCTTGGTATCCAGCACGAATATCCACACATTCTTAAATCAAATTACATTTACTGGAGAAGCAAAACGACTGAAGATATCGAGTCTTGTTTACGGAAAAATGCATCAAGTTTTCGCTTTATATTGTTTGTTTTTCTGAGATGTTTGAAGATTTTTGTTGAAATTGCTTAATTAATTTTTTTTTTCAGTAAACAAGACTTAATATCTAAAGGCATTTTGCTTCCCCTGCTAATGTATCTTGATTTAAAAATGTGTCCAAAGTAAAAAAAAAACAGGTTAATTTTCTAATAATCTCACCCTTATTTCCTCTCAGTGTCTGAAACGCTTTGTCTCTCTAAGCTCCGCCTCTCTAAGAGCTGCTCTGCTGTGATTGGTCAGATGATACGAACAGTATCAGATTGATACTGTTTGATACGAATCAGATTGATACGAACAGATTGGTCAGTGATACGAACAGTAACGATGGCGTGGGTTTCACCGTATCCATCTCGGAGAACAACACGAGCCCAACTCTCCCAGTCTCAGATACACTACAGTGTTTGAGGGCGGAGCTAAGAGACGCTGCTCAGCCAATCAGGAAGAGAGGCGGGGGTTATGCAAATTAGCTACATTGTGACAGAAAGTGAGACTGGAAGTACTGACGACTCGTTTCTGGCAGTTGAAAATCACTTCTTTCTTTTAGGAGACAGTAACTTAATTTGATCTTTGAAACTTTGCTGCGCTTTTACAAAAAAAAGCATATTTTATTAGTTTTAGTTAATGATAATGAAGCTTCCTCTAGTGAAGAGACTCACCATGAAGACGGGCCTCAGCGAGAGCAGCTTCTGCCCCGTCCCGCCCCAGTCTCTCCAGTCTAAATACTCTCCTTCCTCCAGGACGAACTGGTGCCCGTCGAAACCCTCGTGCTCGTATCCAACCCACCTGAGACGAGTCAGGAGTAAAGCACTCATCAAATGTGTAACCCGGTCCGAAAAATCTTATGTTTTTTTAGAACTTTCTACATCATTGGAATGGTCCGAAACTCTGTACAGGTTGTCACACACATAAATCATGGCCATGATGTGAACAGGTTTAATGCTCCTGTACCAATATTCACACTGGTGCTCATCGACAAAGATATCCATAATAAAGTCTAGATGTCTCGTCCGCGCTGCTGGCCAATGGAGGACCACATCCGCACTGGCGGCCATCTTGCCACAGTCAGCTCGCTCACTCGTAACATTTAATGGTGAATGTACTTTTTAAATAATTATTTTTTAACCGATTTTCAAACGGTTTGGTTTGTTATAAACATCAAAGATGTGGGTATGACACTGTATACTAATGAATAATAAGTGTATAAATAAATAATCATGCAGAATTATAGGCACATAATAACGTTTGTAAGAAACCAAACCGTTAAATCCGTCAAGATTTCAACGAGATAAGAGTATTTGTGTCGATCACTCATCTTACGTCAGGAACCACAGAAAGCTTGCCTGTGCCAAGATGGCTGCCGGTGATGACGATAGAGACTCCATCGTAAGACATCTAGCCTTTATTAAGGAAATCTATGCTCCTCGCGGTTAGAAACGGCGCACTGGAAATGAAGAGCGAGTTTCCTCTAGTGGACGCGTTTGGAACTGCAGCCGAACACGGGAAGATCATTTACTGAGATACGACTCACATTCACTCCGTTTTAGAGGAAAACACATTTCAAATAAAAATTGAAAATAGTATTTTTGTGCATTTTTCATAACAATACACTATTCTATTACTTTTTAAAGTTTATTTTTTAAAACAAGCAATAGTCTACAAGTGTCGTGTTTGAAAAGAGATCAAAAAGCGTTCAAGATTCACCACAGTTTAATTTTCAGGTCTATGCTCAAAAAGTGAATAAATGGATTATAAATACAGTGGAAATATAATCTAGTATACAAATGATTAAATAAAACACGTAATCAAACTAAAATATTGTACATTCATTTCATTGACACACGCAAAGAGCTGCATGTTTGTACTGGAGAGTGTGTGAAAACTCACAGGCCTCCGAGGATCCTCAGCGATTCCACACAGTTCAATCCGTGATGGTCCGGGTCGGAGAAGGAGAACACGTCTCCCTGCACCTCAACACAACGGCCCTCCAGACCGGCTTTCTCGTACAACACCGCCTGGAGGAGGCGAGAGATCAAAACACCACAGTCAAGGTTCTCTACGCGACCATGCAAACAAAATAACCCGTTAGTAATGGGACTGACGGCTCAGTGGGACTGAAGCTCGATCCCGAAGCACAAACAGCGGGAAACATCAACCCGATCACGTTTAACGTTCGTGTAAACACTACATTCAGATTCATCCACCATCAATTGAAACACACGTTGTGCATGTAAACAGCCAATGAAGACGCTCGAGAAGATACTGAAACTTTAACACACCTTCACTGCAGTCGGGTTCTCTACTTTCGGAAGGCCCTGTGAAAAAAGTAGATGTGAGCGGAGACACAGCGTGAAGATGTGTGTGTAACGCGAGTGTGTGAAGGCGTACCATACGCAAGGGCCTCAAAGAGCCCACGATCGGCGACGGGAAACCCCAGTCCTCGGGATACGGATATTCTCCAGCCTCCATCACTGCCAGCAGTCCCTGGAAACCTGGATCACTGTAAACCAGCCACCTGTAGACGAGAAGCCACGCCTGTCAAACATCAACCGGCCAATCGCAGAGCACCGCTGGCTATGGTGGCTCATCTGGACAAATGCCGGACAAGCTACAACCACCAAACTTGTTGGCCTTCAGATTTACGATTCTCGTTAAACGGTTATTGGCCTGCGTGTGAGATCTCTCGCTCGCTTACCTCTCTGCCGCGTGGTTAAGAGCTTTACATCTGTCTTGTATGCACGCTCGCTCTAGATTTAAGGATATTTTAACGAATTTGCGGTTGCTCACGAGTGGCTCAACAGGTAGATCTTATAGGGTGACCAACTGTCCTGTTTTCCCAGGACATATCCTGTTCTCATATAACAATATAACCATTTTCTATCCATACAGAGGAGGCATAACCTACTTTAAATGTATTGAAATTAATGAGGTATCTTTGAGTAAACTTCGAGTCTCATTTGAGTTGGCCCATGTGTTTGCTGGGCCGAGTGTCCTGGTTTTTGGTATTCAAAATATGGTCACCCTACTTTAGATAAACTCATCTTTCTGGCATTTGACGGAGCGGGTTGACACTTCAGCGTGGGGAATCGGGGGTGTGGTGTAAGAATTGGCTCAATTGCATTCAGTGTGAGAGTTGACAGCCCTGTTAAAATATGTCAGCAAAATGCTAACTAATGGTAAACTCATTATATAAATGTGTTAAATAATGCTAACAACATGCTAATTCTGGCTGACAATGTTATTTTAAAACTTTCATACAAGGCTTTGTCAAGCCAGCATCCACGATTTTTCACAAACTTTTCTTTAGTTATTCTTGCCAACAGAATAAACGTTTTCCCTACAGTCTGAGTGGTGGATTAGTGGCTTCTGATATTGTTTATATGGTGCCGTGTGACTAATGCCTCTGACTCAAACACCCCCATAAAGCATAACACACTTATGAATCACCAGGAATGTCATGGCTGTGTTTTCAAAGCGACCTTCCACAACACTGCCACTCTTTCAACACACACATACTTACACTTTCTAAAGAAAATCAGAGTGGTGTCAGGCAAACCTTAGTAGGGTATTCTGGGTTGTTTTTAGCACGCTGCTATTAGGATGATTTCGGAGGTATTCTTTTTCCTTTACAAAGCATCATGAACAGAAAGTGAATCATAACACACAGAAGATAGTCAAGAGCTTCAACTTGACCACACACACCCAACAACAGTGTCCAAACACACACCCCATAAGCGTTCAAGGTCTGAGCAGGGCGTGTTTGTGCACTTACAGACCACTGTGGACTTTGATAGAGCCGGTGTTCTGAGGAAGACTGAAACTGCCCACTTCCTCTGTGATATCCACATAATCAAAGCTTCTGCCCATGCCAGCGGGCTCGGTGAACAGCTCGATCCGGGGAGGGGTGTAGTCCTACACATACAGAAAAACACAGTTACTTTTAGCACTTCAGAATGTTTTAAAGAAGATCCTCTTGAGGTTACCTACTCTGATAGCCAGACGAATTGAGCCAATGACCATCGGTGTTTCTTCGCCCTCTTCCGCCCATTGATTGGGCAGTTCGTTAACGATTTCCTCTTCCAGAGCAATGCATCGTCCCTTAAACCCTGGTTTCTCATACAGTATCCAACTGCAATAGGCCAAAGTGCACAATTAAATCTAAACTACTGAAAGGCACATCATGGAGCGCTTGTGTCCATCCGTATCCGCTTACCATCCTCTGACCACTTTCACTGATATGACACCGGACAGTTGCATGTGTGTAGCATCCGGTTGGTCCCTGAAGAACTCAAAAGACTGACCGCTGAACTGATGTTGCTCAAATATCACAATCTGACGGAAACAAGACGCATTTAATTATCCCAGCACTTTATGAATCTATCTCCCTGTATGGGGGCGTTTTGAGTTATTGCCCGACTGGTACAACAAGTTTTAGCTGATGTACATATTTAAAGCATTAATGAAATTCCAAAAAACGTGGCTCTTGTCATGCAAACGGAACAAGGCAAGCATGCTTCTGATGTTTGAAAATCTCTGTTAGGTCATGACTTTGAAATTTTGGCAAACCTTTGCAGGACGCCGATGGATTCCACGAGCAGTTGGAATCTGAAAAGTAAAACAATAATGCAGAATAATGCAGGTGATTGTTTTGAAAGACAGTCAAAAATATGATGCAATGATGTCCCAAAGATTTAAGCCCTATGAACATGTTAAAACTTAAAATCGGTTGTCATGTACTGGCGTGCAGTTATGAACAAATACATTTCTGGGATTTACAAAGAAAATAGACATTGGTGATGGACACATACATTTGGGAGTTCTCTCTGAGGTTTAGCTTGAGGGATTTGGGCTTCTGGAACTCGAGGTGGAATCGTAACATCTTGGGTTTTCCCGTCAGCTACGTCAACAGCCGCATTCACATCCACTAGACTAGACCTTTCTCTAGCCACCTAACCAACCAAATACACACAAACACTCAAATATGATACGTTTTACACTATGAGAAACACTAGCTGGGTATATGAATATATAAATGCGTGTTGTGATGAATGAATAAATGAGGGATGGCAGACCGTATTTGATGATCGAGTGGTTTCAGGCTCCTTTGGAAGAAATTTGTCCAGGAAACTAGGCATCTTGATGTCTTCAAAGGAAGGAAACGGTGGAGGAGCACTAGCATCTGTTTTCAGGTCAGTCATCAGGGTTGGTCCATCAGGTTGCAGAATAACATCAGAACCAATCTGGATAGTGCTGAGAAGTGGTGGTGTTTTAGTGTCTGTTAACATGGTGACTTGGTCAGGTGTCAGGGTAGGTCCATCAGCCTTAGTAGGTTTTAGAACAGCATGGGAAGTAGTCTGGTTACCATTGGGATGCAAAAGTGCATTAGAGTCTGTAAATATAGTAACTGTGGGATCTTTTAAAGTTGTTTTAAGGTCAGGTGTCATTGTAGGTCCATCAGACTGGGTACAACTAGGTTTAGGAGGATAATTAGTGTCTGTTATCACTGTGACCTGAGGGTTTAATGAAGTTGTTTTCAAGTCAGGTGTTTGCATAGGTCCATCTTCCTTAGTAGGTTTTAGAACAACCTGGGAACCAGTCTGGGTATCACTGAGAGGTGCATTAGAGTCTGTTCCTGTGGGATCTCTCAAAGTTGTTTTAAGGTCAGGTCTATCATTCTTGGTGTGTTTTAGAACCACCTGCGAACCAGACTGGGTACAACCAGATGTTGAAGGAGAATTAGTGCCTGTTAACTTTGTGACCTGGGTGTCTAATGAAGTTGTTTTCAAGTCAGGTGTTTGCGTAAGTCCATCTTCCTCAGTAGGTTTCAGAACAACCTGGGAACCAGTCTTGGAATCACTGGATGGTATATTAGTGTCTATTACTGCATTGACTGTTTGGTCCCTTGAAGTGGTTTTGAGGTCAGGAATCATGGAAGGCACAACATCTTTGCTGGGTTTGAGAATATCCTGAGAACCAGACGGGGTAGAGTGGCCATCGTTCTTTGCAAGGACTTTCTCTATCATGACCTGTTCGGGTGATTCTGCAGTTGGTGCCAGCTGTGATTGTGGATCGCTGGGTGATAACAGTCCATCTGAAGGACTCTCAGTGGGGCTTAAAAACTCCATACGTCTCCCTTTGGTAGGGCTGCGGAGAAGGCTAACAATGGAGCACCTCTCCAAACGAGACCTTGTTTTCACTGGTTCTGTTTTACTTTCATCTGACCCCTCCTCTTTTTCTCCCTCTTCCTTTTCTGACTCCTTCCTGTTCCTCTGGAAGATCAAGGACCTAGTGAGGATGCTCTCACGCTCAGGCTTATTCCACTTAGGTTTGGAGTCCTCCTTCTTGGCGTCTGTGTCTTGGCTCTTGGAAACTGAACTGGGAGCAAGATCCAAAATGAATTCCCTCCTTCTCCTCAAACCACACTGGAACTCCTCCGGATCAAAGGGTTTCTCTAAAAGGTCTTCTCTGATGGCTGGAAGGACGAACGGAGGGGCTTTCGGGCGATGATGGTCGTGTTTGCGTTGGGGAAGATTGAACGGCTTTGCTAGCCTTTTCACATTTACAATGAAGTCATCTGGGTCGATTTCTCCCGATGTATCCAGGTTGGTCTTCCCGAGCTTAGGTTTTGGTTCTGAAATCAACTGCTTCTTCTTTATAGGACGTTGCAGATCCAGATCAAGCCAGCTAGATGGAGAGTCCCTGTCCAGGGAGGAGTTTCCAGGGATTTTTGGAAGGAGGAAGGGTTTGGGGATAAATTCCTTTTTTCTTGTGGCGGGATCTGTAGATTTGCTGGAGGGAGATGGGGATTTCTCACTGACTGAGATATTCTCTTTGGTTGAGGCATCGGGAGGCAAGGTCTTTTCCTTGAATGATGCTGGTGAAGCCGTATTCGTTTCATTAGTTGAAGGCAAAGTGGAGGTTGTCTTATTGGTTGAGGCTTGTGGTGATGTGGTATTTTCTTTAGCTAAGTCTGATGGAGTTTTCTTTTCTTTGGATGAAGAAAGTGAAGTTATATTCCCTCCATTGGTAGAGAGTAACGGGAACGAAGGTGATGCCGCTGGTAGTGATGTCCTCTCATTTTTAGTAGTCTTATCATTGGAGACTGGTGAATCGGTTGTGGCTGGAGGTGGAGCGTTTTCTTTAGTTGAAGATTTTTTATTGGTTGAGGTTGGCAAAGTGGAGGTTGTCTCAATGGTTGAGGCTGGCGGAGGTGTAGTATCTTTATTAGTTGGATTTGCGGGAGTTTTAGGTGCTTCTTTAGTTAAGACTAATGGAGGTGTGGTCTTGTAATCACCTGAGCCTAATAAAGTGGAAGATGTCTCATTGGTTGAGGCTTGTGGAGATGTAGTATTTTCATTAGTTGTGCTTTCATTAGCCAATTCTGATGGAGTTGTGTTCCTATCATTAGTTGAGGCTGGTGGAGGTTTATCACTGGAGCCTAATGAAGCAGAGGTTGTCTCAAGGGTTGATGCTAGTGGAGGCATAGTCTTTTCATTGGTTGAGGCAGGCAAAGTGGAGTTTGTCTCATTGGTGGAGGCTTGTGGAGATGTGGTATTTTCATTAGTTGTGCTTTTAATAGCTGAGTCTGATGGAGGTGTTGCCTTTACATCAGTTGAGGCTGGTAAACTGGAGATCTCATCAGTTGAGGCTGGTGGAAGTGTGGCTTTTGAAGGTGTGGCTATCTCATTGATTGAGTCTGATGGAGTTGTGTTCTTTCCATTAGCTGAGGCTGGTGGAGGTTTGATCATGTCGTCACTGGAGCCTAATGAAGCAGAGATTGTCCCAAGGGTTGATGCTAGTGGGGGGATTGTCGTTTCATTAGTTGAGGCAGGCAAAGTGGAGGTTGTCTTATTGGTGGAGGCTTGTGGAGATGTGGTATTTTCATTAGTTGTGCTTTTATTAGCCAATTCTGATGGAGTTGTGTTCCTATCATTAGTTGAGGCTGGTTTATCATTCGAGCCTAATGAAGCAGAGGTTGTCTCGAGGGTTGATGCTAGTGGAGGGATTGTCATTTCATTAGTTGAGGCAGGCAAAGTGGAGTTTGTCTCATTGGTTGAGGCTTGTGGTGTCTTTTCATTAGCAGGTAAAACTAAAGGTGTGCTCTTGTCATCACTTGAGGCTGGTAAACTGGAGACGGTCTCATTTGTTGATTCTGGTTTAGAGGTCATCTTTTCACCGGCCTGGCCAGACTGCTCGATAGATGCTTCATTGGCGGTGGATGACGATGAAGTGGGCTTCTTTTTCACAGAGCGGAGAGATATATTCTCATTATTGGTTGGTTTAACAGGAGAAGTATTATCAGACAGCTGATCATCTGTCTCTGCAGAATTTATGTCTCCATTTACTATGGATACAATCCCTGCACTAGCGATTTTACTCTTGGTTTTGTGTGTGTCTCCATCTTTAGCTTCAGTGCTGGTCTTTTGATGTTGTTGTAAAACCCTTTCACTGGAAGCTTCTTGGCTCTCCGATTGGCTCTGTTGCCCGGGACTGCCTCTCTCCATAGGTGGAATATGAGGTGAAATTATAGTGTCCGCTTCATCGTTTTGTTTTTTTACCAGTGCAGAGTTCGGTGTTGCCAGTGCCCTACTTGTAGAAGCATCTCTATCCTTGGGCTTATCATTCAAATCAGTAGAAGAGTTTTTCTCTGTATTCTGCGTTTCTTTACCCCGACTGGTTGCCGTAATTGTAGTGTCTCCTTGTTTAATCTCTTTGGGCTTCACGGCTAAGCTGTCCTTTGATTTACCTTGTTTAGTTGTCTTCGTTGTAATTTCACCTCCCAAATATTGCTCGGTTGGCTTTGATGTGTTGACTTCGTTGCTGTAATTGTGTTTCTCAGCTGTTTTCAGTTGTTCTGTACTCTGATTGTCTTTTTCTTTACTCGTATGGTTTGGCTTTGATGGTCTTTGTCTCTCTGGGTCATTTTCAGGGGTATTTTTCGCTTTTTGCACACACGTAGTGGTGTCTTTCTCAGGTAAGACCAACATATCTGTCTCACTCTCTCTGTTCCGCTTGGCATCTTTCCTACTGGCCGGCACCAAGAAGTTTTTAGAGTCCTCCGGGGACGGTGGTTTCTCTTCATTTGTCACAGATGGATCCAGTTTCCCTGACTCTCTAAACAATGTGTTTACAATCGTGTCTCTGTTCTTCCGCCCCTCTCCTCTTGAGCTCTCTTGAACAGGCTGCTTTTTGTTGCTGTTTTTCTGTTGCTCTTCAGTTTTCGAGTCAATGCCTGTCCGCTCTACATTCACTTCATTCGAGCTGTTCTCAGTTTGAGAGACGGATACCTTGTGAGCAGTCACTATCTGTGCTTCAAAGTCATTCCTACTCTCTCTCTCCTTATCCATGCTTTTCACTTCTTTGAGACCTTCTGTGTCCATATGTGGAGACTTTTGTAACCTCTTTGAGTCAGTGTCTTTCTCCAACTTTGGAGGAAATTTAGGCTCATCACCAGAAGGTCTTCGCACGGTCTTTACAACGTCTCCCGCATCTATAAGAGGTTTTGTGTTTATATTGTTGTCCTTGACCTCCTGTTTACCTTGACCCTGGTTCTTGCTGGTGGGGCTGAGCGGTTCTTTGCTTCGTCGTTTTTTAGATCGCGAGCTTGTCCGGTTTGGAGATTTCACCGGCGGGCTCTCGTCAATGGGAGATGAAACGGAACAACTCGCTTTATCCAACTCTTTATTCCCAATGTCCGCATCACCAGTGCTCTCAGGTTTGCTTTGTGTTGCATTGTGGGATTTGGAGTCTGTTTGATCAATGGGCCTGGTATTTGCTGTAGATTTCTCAAAAACTCCAGAACAAGATGCTTCAGTACGATTAGCTGTTTTTAAAAGTCCTTCGCTCAATGCATGACCAGACGACAATGGTAACTTCTCCTCTCTCCTCTGTCCTGCAGAGAAATTCATTGCTCTCTCTTTAACCGTTTTTTTCGGAGGTGCAGAACTGGATCTCGTTCCGGCATCTTTGAGTCGAATAGCCACATTTCGAGCCGGAGAAATATCCAGATGACGCAGGTTTGTGGAGCTGCTGACAGCTTTGGTCGCTCCTCTTTCAAACAGACTGATTTTGTCTGCGATTCGTCCCTTTTGATGACCGGACTTCACATTAGTGCCGTCCACTCTGTCCTCTGGACATCTGTAAAATAAACAATAAAGGTCAAAAGGGCAAAAAAGGTTAATGTGCTTTTGATGCTTTCTATAATGTTTACTTTATTCATATTAGCATCCACTCCCTTCATTAGTTGTGTCTTTCTTTCCGCGTTCTTTATCCTTTGTTCTTTATATTTTTGAAGCAAACCACAGACTGAATGACTTCACGTTCTTCAGCAAATTTTCATTTTCGCTTTTATAGACTAACAAAAACACGTGCTGCAATTATTACATTATTTCAAAAGTTGCAAAGATTATTATTAGATCATTCAAAGCCTGTTTCACTTTTCAGTCTCTTACTTTGAAAGTAAATTAGTTTGCTTTAAAAAAAAAAGCATAAAACATCTATAATGAAAGTGATTCATGTGACTCTTGCAAAGTCTAAAGTATTATGGTAGATTTGTGTAAGGATGTGATTTGCGAGCTGCAACAGAGAGAGAGAGTCCGTTCCGCACCCAAAACTGTCAAATGCAGGAGTCACGTGCAGTGCTGTTATGATATTGTTTTAAAAAAATCTTTAAAATAGATCTTGTTTTTCAGCAAAATAAATGAATCATAGAGGTTTTGGAATGACGTGACGGTGAGTAATTACATTTATTTTTAATTTTTAGGTGAATGTTCTTTTAGGAGTAGAAAAGCACAAAGCTGACATCTAGAAAAACTGGCATTTAACTATGCAAGCACTTAATTGTTATGAAAATGTCTCTTTTAAATGCAGAAAGCTCTTTGAAAAAGGTCAGGAACATTAACCAACAGGAATTACAAGAACCTGATGATGACGAGCACATATTTCACAACATGACGCTTGGACGTTTTATCCTGAGAAAGTTTTCCCACGTTTAGTTAAAGTTTCATTTTAAACATAGACTGATAACACTTCACAATTAGGTTCATTGGTTAACTACATTAGTTAGCATGAACTAAAGCATTTATTAATCCTTCTTAATGTTAATTTCAACATTTACTAATACTTTATTAAAATATTGCTAACATTAATGCACTGTGTGAACTTACATGAAAAAAACAATGAGATTATTTGTGTTATAACTAGCATTAAAAAAGATGAATAAATAAAGTGACAAATGTATTGCTCATGGTTAGTTAATACATTAAGCGTTACCCATAAACGTTTGAGTGTTCACAGATCAAATAAACACCAAAGGGCTTTCAAAAGTATAGTGTTTGTTAGTTATTTCTGTAGCACATGAGCAAAACAAACAGGTTAAACGGGTCCATTTACCTTGCTTTCTCATCAGATCTCGGCCATTTAGGATCCGTGGAGCTTTTAAGCGTCACATGAGGATCTTCATTTGAAACCACCAGCTTTTTAGCAAAGATCTTCTCGCTGTGAGACACTTTGATACTCCTGCGTTTGGATTCAGCGCTCTCGGTCATTCTCACCACTGGTTCCTCGTCCATGATGTCTGATTCAGTGGCCGGTGAGCTCGGGGAATCAGTCTTGTCCTCGCTCAGGTGTGTTTTCACCCATTCTGCCCGGACACAATCCTCACGACTACCTGAGTTTGCCGCTTCTGCTCCGGAGCATTCCTGAACGCCGCTTTCCGCCTCCTCAAAAACTGAGTCAGCACATGCCGGCTGTGGGCTAGTTGCCAAACTGGTTGCTACAGGACTGTCAGGCTGAGGACTGGTTGGTGATTTAGTCTGAGCCCCGCCCACATCTCCATGAGAGCTCCGCCTCCTCCTTCCAGATCTCCTGCGTCCCATTTGCTCTGTGTTATCTTGATCAGAGAAGTCAGGTGTTGATCTGCTTCTGCTACTCTCAAACGAGTGACTACGTTTGCTTCTTTTTACAACGGTCTTGTCGTTTTCACTTCTCCTTTGCTCTCGGCACGCCTGGGTTCTCGGATGTTGGGCATTCTGGCTTGTCTCAGCTGGAGTGGGTTCATCTACTGCAGGACTGTTTCTCTCATGTGCACCAGCAGCAGTTCCTCTGTTGTCCTCGTCAGGCGCCTCCTCTCGTTGCGTTTCGGAGTCGGGATCATCTCCGCTCAGAGCCGGGCCGCTCCAACCCCACGCCAACCAGCTCCCGATGCGACTGAACACCCCTGGGCTGCGCTCCTGTGGACTCTCAGCCTACAAACATACGACACATGCAAAATCATCAGGGATTGATCTGTATCACACTTAATGTTATTCTAAGACTCTACTAGAACAGGTTTTCCTGCTCGAATGTTGATTATTCTCCTCATATTCTCCATTGTTGCAGCTCCTCTCTTCCCAGTCTGTCAGTAACGCTCTGTCTCTATGAAGCCCCTCCTTCTTAAAGCACACTGTGCTCTGATTGGTCGGCTGGATCGGTGTGTTGTGATTGGTCGAGCGTTTCAAGCATAATTGGGAAATGTCCCACACCTTAATTTCAGTTTCAACACACTACTAACTAACTCAACCAGACCCCGCCCCTTTATTCTGAGTATAGATTATTATAATGAGGAATATTGTGACGTGTTCAGAAGAAACTCAAAACTACAATAGAGGCTTTTCAGGGAGACACTCATATAGAGAAGAACTGGCTTCTCTTACACCTAATGCTTGAATCAAATGTCAAAACAACACATTATGAAGGTTTATGCTATAACAGTGAAATAACCATCACTGCCATCAAAGATTTATTTTACACTTTTTGAAGGAGACCCATTTATTTTTAACGAATATTTTAGATTTAGTATGGACAGTTCATGAATTTTTGTCAAATAAACTAAAAGTGTGCCAGAGATTATTTCTCTCTCTCCATAGAAGTGCAGCCAGTCTGAGAGAACATTTAGACACGTTCCCCAGCGAACGTTCTGCCGAGGTTCTCTCTCAGTTATAAACAAACATTCTTCCGTTGACTTTAACAGAACGTTCGTTCAAAGTTACCTCTTTAATAATGCTCTCGGAACGTTAGAACAAAAACATCATTCATTTTTATTTCAAAAACGTTTCAGTTGGATGTTTATCTAACGATTTTTTAATGTTTCGACTTGTATCAGAACGTTCGGATTCAAAATTAACGTTCCATAATGTTTGAAGAATGATACAATCCCTCAACGTTCACACTTTTAACATTTTAAAAATTTAAAAAACAGAGAACATTCAGAAGTAACGTTTTCTTAACTTAATGCCAACGTCACCAGTTACTTGTGTTAGCTAACACAGGATTTGGAAAAATTAAAAAATTGAGAAAAATATGAATAATAAAAAGGAACGGGGAAAGTTTTCATATTCATAATTATATGTCATTAATCTCGCAAAACTCACTGTCCGGATGGTCGGCGCGCGGAACACCCAGAGAAGCGCGTCTTTCGTCCCGCCAGCGAGAGTCGTGAAATGATCCAGCCCTGCGACTCAACGAATCCAGATCGATAAAAGCGATCAGGAATGAACGTCCGGATCAATACAAGAACGTTTCAGGATCGTTAATTATTAGTGGTCTGTTGCAGGACGCGCGCATGCAGCTCTACAGTGACGCGCGCGAGAGGAGAGACGGAGACTGAGAGAGGATTGAGTTTCAGAGGATCAGATGAACCCAATCCAACACAATGAACAAGAGAACAGTCACACACTTCAGTTTTCCAACCTCCCAAAGTGAGTTTAACACAGTGATGCTCGCTGCCGTCATGCTACTCGTTCCATTTTATATTATAAACGTATTTAAAATATGAGCTGTCGTCATGATCATGCATGCATATTTTTAATAGTAAAACACTGTGTGTGCAGCTGTAAACTGTTTTAAAAGTGACTTAGGTTCTCTTCACTTGAAGAAACATCTCAGCTTTCTTCCAAGGTTAGTTATTGGTAACAAAACCTAGACAGAACGTTCCTGGAGTGTCATTAAAATAACATGAGGGGAACCTTCCAATTTCCAATGAGACGTTATTTATAAGCACAATAATCTATATATTTAGGCCAAATCCTATATACTAGGAAAGTCCAATACTCACAGAGTTGAAAGTGTCAGAGATAAACGCACTGATGCTGGAGTCTCGCGTAAAGAAAGAGAAAGCTCAAACGTTTGCTCTAATTATTTACCTGCTTCTACACGCACGTCACACCCACACCTGTCCTGCTCGTGCACAGACCTGTTCACGATCCGAAGGCTTTCTGACCACGCAGTAAAGTGTGTAAACAATGAGGAACTCACCATGATCAGCGTTGAGTTGAGCGTTCGCGTAATCGCGATCACCGGTGAGGACCCATCGGTCAAACTGTGCAGGAACAGGCCGAGAACAGAGGACACGGCAGGTATCAGGACACGACAGGTATAACGACTGTTGTGCAACGGCTTCAGTCTGACAAACACACACAGGCGCTGAATTATTCATGCAATCGAGGGCAACACACACACCTACGGTTAGACTCTGGCCTCTAACACTTTAATGAGCCGAGATAGTTCATGAAAACACATGAAGAGTCTTAGTGTTCTCTCTCTCACACACACACACGTCTGTGGGAACATGCTTTGACTGGATGTTGGTTTATGGGTTTAGTTTTACAACTAACCCGGGCTAGTTATAACACACTCGTTTTGAATATGGGCTACTTCCACACATGCTAGCATGACGTAACTTAGTGTACTTAGCAGGTTAGTTGCCATATATCAACACTATATTAAGAAGAAAATGTGCCAAAATTCAGAAATCTTTGGAAGATAACTTAACATTTATGGCAAAAGTAAAAGTCTTATGTTAATTTTTCATCTCTGTTTTTTTGTTTTTATTTGCAATTAGACAAATCTGATATTATTTTAATCTCATATCTGTTATTCAACAATTAAGATGCTTCGCTGACCAGAAGAAGACACTAAGACTAGAATTAATGCTGCAGGAATGGCTGTTTAACTCAATGCATGCATACGCGTACAGTTGAAGAGAGGAACATTCATGCAAGCGTATATTAACTTAGTTTCCGTAGTTTGACTCAACTGTATGCCTGAAGCCGCTCACTCTGGTCTCTGGGAGTGTTTTGTAATGCCTGCCGTGACTCACTTTAACCGCACATATTCAGTTCCTGCTCTCGGCAATGGAATCCAGATGGCAGAGCAGATTCTCCATGTGCAACCAGCAAACACTGCCATCCTGAGCTGCAGAAAACACTGAAATATGAAACAGAGAATACCCTAGCAACCACCTCAAGTACCCTAGCAAACCACATAGCATCATCCTAGCAAGCACCTCAAGTATCCTAGCAACCGCAAAGCAGCAACCTAGCAACCACCTCAAGTACCCTAGCAACCGCAGAGCAACACCCTAGCAAGCACCCCAAGTACCCTAGGACACTGCAAAGCAACAACCTATCAACCAACTCAAGTAGCCAAGCAACCACAACGCAACACCCTAGCAACCACCTCAAGTACCCAAGCAAAACGCATAACATCACCCTAGCAACCACCTCAAGTAACCTAGCAACTGCAAAGCAACACCCTAGCAACCACCCTGAGGACCATGGCAACCGTATATCAACACTCTTGCAACCACCAAGAATACCCAAGCAATCGCGCAGCAACAACTTAGTAACCACTACAAGTTTTTAAAACTACTAAAATAAAAATAAATCTATTTCATACTTTAAAACTTCAATTATAAAACTACTTCAAACTTAAAAAAAAATGTCTGGCTAAACTTACTGAAAAAGATCTGTAGGTTTGTTTGTTTGGTATTTTGTATGTTTCTTTAAGCAATAAAAAAAACTTTTCAAGCCGCTTCCACGTGCAGGTCATCCACGTCAATTCACTTAAACTTAAGTTTACTGTGTGTCCAATCAGAGCAGCGTGTTTGATCTCACCTCACACACCGAGTGTGTCCTGTACTGCATGGTGAGCAGAGCGCCTCCTGCTGGAGGAACAGCAGCATCACGGGTTTTGATGTTTGTGTGGAAGCTTCATGTCAAGCGAAAAGAAATATGGTGTTATTTAATATACTATTACATTATTTAGTAACATTTAAATAAGCTTTTATTTTTATTTTAGTTTTGTCATTTTTTATTGTTTTATTAATATTTATAATTTTGCTGTAAATATAGGTACCCCTATATATTAGCCACCTTCAGCTAAATTTGATCTTTAATTTTTGGTTCTTTTTGCATGAAGTTTGCAAAGTGACAAAATGAATCATAGCACAACTTGTATCATCACTTGTATTTTCTCAGTTTCTGAGTTTTATGTTATTATTAGAGGCTATATAAATGCAAACAATTTTTCTATCTACTTTTGAGTCGTATTTCATCCAAAGTGATAATGTAATTGCACTTTCTTTTTTCTCTATTTTAAAGTTTTTGATGCCGTTATTGGATGTTAAGTTTTTACAATGTGATGTTAATAAAATACATTAACAGTTAAACTTAAAGCCTAGTTTATTAACATTTTGTTGGGTTGATTGGGGACAGGTGGGGCTCGGAACCCTTTCCTGACTCAGAAGTGGGGAATAAAAGTATCACAATGTATTTCTAATACAAGAACGGCAAATTAGCATGTTACCATTTACAAAAGGAAATGATTCAATGAATAAATAAATATGGTGCGAGTTTAACCCCCCCAATGGTAGACCCAAATTTACAACCTTGAGAACGACCAAATAACACACAGCGCAAACATTTAAGAATTATACATTTTATTTATTTATTTTCAGAATTCAAAAAGTAGAAAAAAAAGTATGCCAGACAGCTGAGCTAGTGCATTTTTTTTTTTGTGAGCTAGTGCGTTTTAAGAAGTGTGGTTTGGTCCGCCTGAATATCTCCTCCAGCTTGGGTGGATCGGGCTTTCCAAAATATGAATGGAGATCCAGTGGGTTGTAATAGTGCTTCATTAAAGACGGCTGCCACGCAACACCTGCACACAACACCACAATCGCTTTAAAATAACACAGAAACATGCTGCAGATAAAGCAAAACTATCATGTGGTTTGTGTGGGCTAAGCAGAGATGTTCATTTAAACGATACTTAATGTTACTTAGTATTGGCTTTGATACTGAACCGCTACATTATATTTCTCATCACCGGGGGGGGGGGGGGGGGGGGGTGTCATATTGCTGTTTTTGAAACTCACACCTCTACTATGCCTTTGGTGTGAGACCCGGGTTATCTTAAACTAATCCTCAAATTCCCTATAAATTTTAGTTTGGGTCAGTTCCATTAATGGCTAAGTTTTTATTTTATGAACAACTCTATTTGTTTTTTATATATTTAGTAATTATAGTTTAGAGTTAACAGCACTATCAGTTAAAGACATATTTCAGCAAAGTTTAATGTTTGCAGTTTACGGTTTGCACAAAAGAACCAAACTAATGCGACTTAAGAGATTCACTCATAAAAATCAAATCTCATTAAAAGTGGAGTATAAGAAGGAAAAAAAAAAAACATATATGATTAGTCTTACGGCTATTTCTAGAATTAATCCTTTAAAAATGATTCTTGTATTGAGCGACTAATGTTTTCTTTTCATACTTTATATGCTTTTACACACAAAAAAACAAACTAGAACAACCTAAAATCCAACTAAAAAATTAAGTCATCTCATTGTGAACTATTCTGTACTTACAAATATCACCCGACACAGTCCTCCTTTAACAATTTAGCTTTAGTACAAATATTCATTAGTAGTAAGCAACTCAATGATTGATTTATATATAAACATACATGCTTGTATAGATTTAAGAAATATTCTCATGTATAAACTCACTGTGTATAGATTTATATTATATATAAATATTGTATACATAAATCATATTTTTTAAGCAGAAAAATCATCATATTAGAGTGATTTCTGGAGGATCATGCGACACTGAAGACTGGAAAATTCAGCTTTGATCACAGGAATAAACTACAACCGTTCTTACTGTATTTTTGATGAAATGGAAAATATTACAAACCCCCACAAGAATAAGTGAAATATATACAAAAACAAATCTTATATTAGCCTTGATATTATTTGCCATTGGTTTGAAAGAAAATAAGTGGTTGCAAAAGAATGACTAATTGACAAATAATTTGAAGTACACTTTCAATGTTGAAGGCTGTCCCATTAACATACTAGCAAAACTTATTTCAACATGGTCACTCCACTTGAAATGTTGACTTACCGCTTGCTGAACTTTCATTAGTCTGGCTATCTCTTCCTCGTCCTTGCGCAGCTGCAGTTCTTCCTCTCGTTCCGCGGCCACCTTCCTCTTGGCTTCCTCCTCTGCCTTTCGCTGAGCTTGCATCTGAGAGAGAAACCCCACAACATAAAAACCTTAAAATCAAACACTGGGTTTCAATTCAGTCTTGAGAACCTCACTACCAACCATATCATTTCTCTCCTCCAGCCGTGCCATCTTTTCTTCAAACTTCTTTTTAATTTCCTGCTCCTTCTCCTTCTCCCCTTTCACTCGAGCCTCAACAGCCCGTTTCAAACGCTCATCCCGCTTTCTAAAGTGGACAGAGTTCACAGTGACTCCTGATTTGCATTCACACTTAAACTAGATTAACTCAATTCAAATTAGTCGACCAATCAAAAGCACCTCCCCACCTTTTCATTTCTTTCCGTTTCTCGAGTCTCTTCTCCTCAATCCTCATCTTTCGTTCATACTCTTGTTGCATCTTCGTGTTCAAGGCGTTCAAATTCTGTCGTTCTAGCTCCTGCAGGAAAAGTGTTCACTTTAGTTTCCACAATTACAGGATTTAAGTGAAGAATGACTGAAGTTAAGAGCAAGGACGGCTTGTTTTCATGCCAAAAGTTCAAAAGATAGAATCCATTTTATTATCTTGTAAAAAAAAAGGTCTGAAAAGTTTGAAATATCAAGAAAAAAAATAATAAATTCACCATTTGTGACGTGGCAGCTAGCTATGACTTACATGCGTGTTCTTTGTATGTTTCTTAGAGGTTGAATTCATATCAAAATCTGCCAAACTTCCCATACTACTTCTGAATAGGATCTCTACTACAGAAATTGTATGAAAATAACGGTTCATATCACTCAAAACACGAATGGAAATGCAGGCGCCCTTATAAGGGCAGTGATGGAGTCTGATTGTGCCCTAGTGAAAAAGTTTGGTACTGCGCCCAAACAAAATCTTAATACTGAAAGCTCATTTTTTTGATATCAACCTAAAATTTGAAACACAACTTGTTCAGATTTTTGGCTTTGATTTTTTTTTTTGCCGTTTTAGAGTAGCCCAGGTTTTGAAAATATGAATATTTTTACATAGTACATTTCCATAAACTCAAACTTACATAACTTTTTTCTGTTTCACTTTCTTAATTTATTTCACTTACACAAAAATCTGCCAAATTTCTTCTTTAAAACAAGACCAATCATGTCTATATTCCAAAGCATTCATGAATTACAACCATTTAAGTTCGAAATGTGCATTTTCATGTCTATTCAAAAAAGGGGGAGTGACAGTTAAGAGGTTAAAAAAACAAAAAATGATTCCATGGGTCTTAAAACATGCACAGAGGAACAGTCTGAAAGGTGCGCCCACCTTGATAAAGGTTTTGCTGGCAGATTGTTTGGAGGAGGACTTCATTCTCTTGCGGTCCAGAGATCCAGGCGTCATCAGCGTCCGGTTCTTCTGCATCGTGTAAATGAACGAGCGCCTGCGTGGAGTAGTCCTCTACACGCACACAACAAAAACATAATGGATGATGGTCTGCACTGATCAAAGATTGGCTAATCCAATCCTCAAGCAAGTCAATGTTTCGCCTTCATAATGGGTTCATTTCAGGCATTACGATGGTCAGAGACACTCATACCGCGAGGAATTTCTTTATAGGCGTTCGCTCATTGATCGGTGTCGAGATCTCTGTAACTGCTCGATGCTTAGGGCCTGAGGGCTTGCGTCTCACAGACACCCATAAGGACCTGTAGAAAACATTTACAGTAATCCACTCACTCTAATGCCTTGCTTTTGTCTTGCTTAGTTGGGGACATTAAATATTGAACAATATTATTGATCTGTGTCGTACTACTTTCATGTTATCACTGTGAATCTGCTTTGATACAATCTGTATTGTAAAAAGCACTATAAATAAAAGTGACTTGACTTAATGAAGGATTGGAGTTGATGATGTGCTTACCGGACGTCGCCTCTCAGGCCGCTACAGTCATCTATTACAGGAAGATAAATGCAGTAAATCAAACCTTATCTTAACTATACACATCCCAATCCCATTTACACCTTCTGTATTTGCTCTGTTAGACTTGTACCGGTGTCTGAAGTATCAGCCATGGGTTGTGTGACGCTGCTGGGAGATTGGGAAATCTCTTCAGGTAGATTGTCGTCTTTTAACTCAGTTTCCTTTTCTTCGGTCTTCTCAGGTTCAGGGATGCAAACACATGTCTGGGCCAAAAAAAAAGAGAGGCAATCGAAGCCTACATTACTTACATTGCCACCAACCCCTGCCATCCGTGGCCCACCCCAAGGCACATAGCAAATATGTTACAGCCTTTAAACCATTTAAAATAAATAAACCCTTAATTTAAACCTTAACTTTGAAATTGCGGGTGGGAAACCGCGTGCATATGGCGATGCAAAAGAGTGTAAAATTCAATGTAGTATGCACTCTAGGTGGCAATGTGGAGCACACAACACCAAGTGTGCCCGCCTGCGTACAACCTTCACTGTCAAGCAGACTTTTGTGTTTTTACCCTTTAGACGAGAACGCGGTCCACTAGAACGACTTCCCCTCTGGAGGGTGGTTTCACTTTTTTGTATTTTTAAGCCCCAAAAACGCCGTCGCCATTTCAAAATAGGCACATCCGATAAAATCTTTTTACGTTTTCACGTGCAAGCGTTCTCGTGTAAACGAAAATCACAGCAGGAATTTCTCACCTCAATTTGGACGATTTCAGGTTCAGGGTTGGTTTCAGTGGGCGGTTCGGCCATCTTTTGCGGTGCATCAATCCTAAATAGAAGCGAGAAATGGCGTTTAAAAGATCTTAAATGATAACCAAAAGGTTGATGGTTTGAATCCCAGAAAAAAACATACATCATATGCTGAAATTTCAAAGCAAACTCACTGTTCCCCTTGGTCCTCTGGTTCAGTGTCCATACTAATGTCCTCTGGAAAAAGCAGTGCAGACATAAACATCATTCAGTTAACATACACACTTATCCCTTTACCTGTCACCCCCCTTTTTGATAATTGATATTAAAATGCACTATACAAACTTAAATGGTTGTAATTCAAGAATGCTTTGGAATATAGACCTAAGTTTTGTCTTGTTTTAAAGAAAACTATGATAAAGTTATGGAAGTTAAGTTACAGTAAATCAAATATACTTTATTAATATATTTTTAATATGAAATATATATATTACAAAATATGTTTTACTATAAAATGAAAGCTATATATACAACCAAGTTGTGTTCCAAATTTGAAGTTGACATCACAAAAATTGAAGTTCCCATGAGATTTTGTTTAGGCGTAGTACCAAAAATAGCCACCGGGTGCCATTGAATTTAGTTGTATGCATTTTGCCATAACAAATTTCTATCCAAATATCACTTCTGTCACTAAATATGGAACCTTGAGACTCAGACCTTTCTGACAAATTGTTTTGTCAAGATTAGAAAAGGTTTTCATAATAAATTGTGAAAGATGATGCCCAAAAGGGGAGGGGCCTAATAAAAAAATACTGTTTCTATAGTAACGCAATGTCCAATTTTAAAACGGTTTTCACAGGATGAATTCTGAGTTCGTAAGCTTTCAAATGATGCCAAATTTATGATAACTACTAAAATATGTGATAATAATGAAAAAAAATACATATACATATATATATATATATACACATACACATATATTATACTTTTTAGAGGACTTCTTACCTTACCTTTTAAAATATAATTTTATCTTTTTTATTGATAAATACTAATTATGTTTTATTATGAACTTTAAACACTAAAAACCAAAGTTTCAATTATTAAAATTGTGTGCGTCGACTTTTTGTGACAAAGGTCAGAAACTCCTGTAATGACGTCGATTTTTTTGAGGCGCACTCTTGTCATAAATTCATATATTAATGTCCATTAATAATTTGTAAGAAAAAAAAACAGACATAAAATATCTATTTAGGAGTCTTAGACCTTTCCAATGATATATATTTTGTCATGACTAGATTAGGATTAAATATTAATATAGTGAAGTAAATTTAGGTTGATCGTATACAGGCAAATGACAGTAAAGGGGTTAATCACTTTAAAAAGCGTGCGTGACTGTCCGAACAAAGCGATAAATCCTATTAAGGCATTCATCACACAGACCGTAGTTATTCATTTCAGTTTTGTGAAGTTCAGTTGTGATGGTGACTGAACGGCCTCACCGCTGTCTGAGCTGCTGCAGGTCGAGTTGCTCAGTTTGGCTTTCTTCTTCAGCAAAGAGCGCCGGCACGCCCTGCGAACAGCTTTCTGGGTCATGCTATGCCCGAGTCCCACCAGAGAGCGCCGCACACCCTGCGTCCGAGACGGGCCCTGGCGTGGCGTCTGTGACCCGGACGCAGCGCTGGGGACTTCGTCGGCGGATCGGCCTGGAGACAAACCAGCGTTCAGCATCTGTTCCGTTCTCATTCGCTCCACGAAGGGAATCACCACCACGGCTTCAGACACCAGGATCTGGTCCTGCACGGGTTCTGGAACGGGAACGTTCTCTGCCACTTCTTCCACCTCTCTGGTCGTGGCACCACCTTTTTTACGGGTGCTGCGCCTAAGGCGTATGGTTTCACCCGGAGCAGGGGTTTTCTTCCGACGTGTGCGGTGAGCAGGACCCTCCATAAGGCTAAAAAACAAATTAAAGATATGTATAATTGCAGAGCTGTGTAACAGAATTAAAGAGCTCTGTAATTGCATTCTTACTAGTAAAAAGCTCTACAATTTAATTATTACAAGTAAGAAATACAATTAGAGAGCTCTTGAATTGAATTAAAGAGCTCTATAATAAGTGTTATTAGTAGGAATTGTAAAGCTCTCTAATTTAGGGTGACCAACTGTCTTGTTTTCCCAGGACATGTCCTGTTTCATATAACAATTTTCTATCCATACAGAGGAGGCATAACCTACTTTAAATGTATTGAAATTAATGAGGTATCTTTGAGTAAACTTCGAGTCTCATTTGAGTTGGCCCATGTGTTTGCTGGGCCGAGTGTCCTGGTTTTTGGTAATCAAAATATGGTCACCCTATCTAATTGAATTCTAACAGTTAAAAATTCAACAGAGACGTGTAAGGTTGGATACAATTTAAACTAAACCGGCTTCGGTCACCTACCTTTTTTCCACGTTATCACACACATTCGCTCCAAAACTGTTTAAGTGGGCCCACATCCCGAGAAAGTGTGGTTGGTACCAGGTGCAACAAATCAACTGGGAATGGGATCATGTTAATTGCGCGTCCACGCAGAGAGAATGAGGAGTCACGTGCTGATTTGGGCGGGGTCTGAGCCGGTCGGCCATAATGGTAGGAGACGCTATTGGTTACCAGCGGCAACGCCTTTAGAACCTCACAGAGACGCGACTAAAGTAAACATTCCAGAGCTCTTTCATTTTCGCGCATTAATTTTTTAGGCATATTATTTTATTATTATTATTTATGTTGTCCATATATATATATATATATATATATATATATATATATATATATATATATATATATATATATATATATATATATTTATTATATTATATATATATATTACATTATATATAATTTCTTGCCATCGCCAAACACGTGGTTTCAAAATATTTAATTTCATTGGCTGCCTGGTACAGACGCTGAGCTTCTCAACGATGGTTGGTCAGGTTACATGTCAGTCAGAAGCATTAGCCTGAGTGGGCGGATCTTGTCGGTTGTGTATGACAATGCAATATATCTTCGGACTTTTTGATGCGAGAGTCGAGAAATATACATTTAATGAATTAAATTCTCTCAGTGATGGTGTGTACAATGCAAGGAAATAAAAACATTCGGGGCTTTACTGTAAAAAAACCCCTTAGCCCACCCCTGTCTGCGATAGGCTATTCTTTTGAAAATGGAGTTTAGTCGCCCTCCTGTGGTGAACTGTGTGAATTACACTGCTGCAACTTATTTCCCCAGCTGTGACTGCAGTTAGAGGAAAATTTTGAGTTGCAATATTTTGTAACATTTAATAAATTTTTGGTTGCCATGTGACGCAATAAAACATCTGGCAATTACCTTTCAAATTTTCTATAAATATATTTTCAGGGGCGGTTCTAGGGCGAGTGGACATCCGGGGCTTAGTCCAGAGAAATCTATGTATGTGCCTCGAATCAAGGAATACATTTTAAAATAAAATTTATATATATATATATTTTTTTTACAATGTGAATATTTCTTGCTAATGAAAATTAAAAATCACAATGTCACACAGCTTCTTGTTTCCTTGCTGACTCATCCCAGACATGGTAAAATAGCTAGCTCGGCTCTATTATTGTTTTAATAAATAAGCATTTACTTTACAACATGATTTTTGTCAGAATAGATAAAAAGAGGTGACTAAAAAATCTCGTTAATAAAAAAAATTATTTACTTCCCGTTCGTTTTTTTTTTTTTTTTTTTGGTGAGAACTTTTATACCATCTTCAATACTCCTTCAGTACTTTTATTTTGGCATCAAAAAACACCTAGCTTCAAAATCATTGAATTTCATTGGCTGCCTGGTACAGACGCTGATCTTCTCAATGATGGTTGGCTAGTTTACATGTCAGTCAAGAAGCATTAGCCTGAGTGGGCGGATCTTGTCGGTTGTGTATGAAAATGCGTTATGTTGACGGACGCTATGATGCGAGAGTCGAGAAATATACATTTAATGAATTAAATTCTCTCAGTGATGGTGTGTACAATGCAAGGAAATAAAAACATTCGGGGCTTTACTGTAAAAAACCCCCTTAGCCCACCCCTGTCTGCGATAGGCTATTCTTTTGAAAATGGAGTATAGTCGCCCTCCTGTGGTGAACTGTGTGAATTACACTGCTGTCATTTTACCCATAAACATTTAAAGATTTGAGTCAGCGAAATAGATAAATCGACTCTGCAAGATTTCTGGTGTGTGTTCAAGTGAAATAAAAAAAAAGTTCAAACGAATATTATTCTCTCCACGAGCCAAAGGTAACGTTAAGTTAGCGTATTAATATTGAACCAAACATGTATGACGAGTCACGCAGGTACTGTACTCCTCCGCAGCGGTGAGACCAGAACCAGTATAAAATAGTCCGAATATAAACACTTATTATAGGTGTACCACAGTGTTTCGGGATAAGACAAAGCACGATTTGGACAATTGATACATGTACTCGCTCATTATATAAACCTTTGAACATTTTGAACTCAAAAAAAAAAAACTAATAAAGCTAATAACCGGAAATCGGAGGTGTATGCCAGTTTTAACTTATTATAATTTTATAATTATACATTAATTTTGTATAATTTTAGTAATTATTTACATAAAATACTTTAAGCAGTAATTATTTTATATTATTCGTTTCAATTCAAGTTCAAACATCATAGACATAAGAAACAAAAAAGCTACACTTGAAATGATGCATTTGTATGTGTATTAATATAACTTATGACTATCCATGTTTGTTAAATAATGAAATACATGTGCATTTATTCCTATGTACCTAAACATTCATTAAACTTAATGAAAATCCTGTCTAAAATATAAAAAGAACATTGTCTCAGTGCCGTTTAAGATCATATTTTGCTATCATTAAGTTCAGTTTTACACTTGCAGTACTTAAAACATTCTTGTATTTGTTTATTAAGCAGCTATAACTTTTTAAATAGGCTTGATATTTATTCTGAAATCAGAATGATCAGCAGTCATGAACAAGATGGTAAAATTCAGATAAAAGTGGCTTGAAAAAGCCTAGCCAGAAAGTTTGAAAAAGTTGTATAATGTTACAGCATGGTTTAACATGATATACCATGTTTCTAGTGTTAGAGGATAACAGTTTAAAGACCCAGTATATGATGAACGACTAGGAGTCACGAGGTTCAATCAAATAAGTAAACATTTACTGAAGAATAGTTTGCAGTTTCATCGGTAGAGCCAGGCGTCAAAAATCTCACAAGGAGATTGTCTAAACAATTCTACACTTATGGATAGATAGCTGCTCAAGTCAACATTAATCAAGATAATTGTCAGAATCCAAAACTTGGTTCGGCGATGACCTTGGAAGTAGAAATGCATCTCGTGGTCTGTTGTTGCATATCACAAGACCTGCATTCAACACACACACACACACACACACACACACACACACACACACACACACACACACACACACACACACACACACACAGTTCCTCCAAGGTTATAGAGGGTTTAGGCTCACCATTATCAGGACAAACTACCAAAACAAACTGATAAAACACTCCCTCCTCTGAAAGTAGTACAATGTTCACTTTATTCATTAAAGAAATACAAAAGTATAATTTTGTGAATCCTATCACATAAGGTAACCTGGTCAGCAGAAAAAAGACTGATGAGGGTGTTCCTCAGACTTGAGCTCTTCTATTAGATTAGCAAAGTTAGAATGAAATAATTTTAGTTAAAGATCATCTTAACAATTTATTGTCAATTACATTAGGGCATCAGTCGACAGTGCAATTTATGAGGAATAAGATCAACAAGAGCATATTTTATAACAAGGCACAGCGGCAGATATCACACAGGAATATAGATAAATAAAAAAGTGTATGAGGCAGAGAATCAATACTAACCAGAAAAAGATGATGTATACTTGAATGTGCTGCAACAATGCAAAGTCCAGTTCATGGTTATCGTAGTTGTTGGGTAGTGTAGTGTTAAGCGAGTGGATTAGGTGAGAAGAGGTAGCCGGGGATGGTGCTTATTCGGCAGTCTAACTGCCTGAGAAGAGGCTGTACCTCTTACCCGATTGAAGCAGGCGGAACAAGCCGTGTGCTGGTTGGAACCAATCTCATGTGTCCTACGCAGTTAGACAAGTTGGATAGTTAAGCAGGCTTTTAGACTGGACCTGGAAGAGTGAATGAATTTTCACTCACCAGCAGCTGACACCAATCACTGCAAAACCCTGGATGGGTGTTCTCCGAGTAAAACCCTTGGATTTCTCCTCGTTTTCCTCTTCCAACATAACCTAGAGGATTCATAAGAAAATGGTGACATTAATATCCAAATTACCTTAATAACAAGACACATGGATGACTATTCTAATTCCATTTTTTCATTAAGCACATTTTCATTCATAATTGATACACCTGGTAAGCAGTTCTTGTAAATGTCATTGCAGTGTCTGCAGGGCTGCAGTGTGTACATTTGATAATACTCTTCACATGTCTTCTCTCTCCAATTTGTTACACCTGAATATTTCAATTTGAGGAGCATAAAAATGAATACGGTTAAAAAATGAACACTATTCAAAAGGGAATAATTGAAGACATGCTGACATAGGCTACCAATACATTTCTCAGTTACCATTTAAACCACATTTAAAACAAATGTGTAAAAGTAAATACATACTGTCAAGCCAGCAGAAGTGTGCAGTCCTCCTAAATGAGTCTGTATCCACCAGACTTCTGAATTTAGAACAAACTAAAGACAGATTCAACAATCCAGATTCCCCTCCTCAAGGACCAAGTGGAGCAGAATTTCAGACAGGACAGCGTCCGGCAACTATTGGGTATTACAAAAAAAAAACAAAAAACAAAATGAATACTACCATTTCCAAACATCATGACCTAACCTCCATTGGTACAAACTATGCATCCTATGGGTGCACGTAATACCTGAAAACATTTAATTCAACAATAATATGTCATCAAGCTACTATGATAGTTTGTGAGATAATAAAGGCTTTGAAATCTGTTCAATCTTAGCTTCTGTCATATTGAATGTACTACTACAACAGGACTACTGTAACAAATACAACTTGCATTTCATTACCAAACATTACTTAGAATAGGTAAATAAAAACTATTTTGGAGACAATATAAAAAAATACCTTCCATGTGTCGATAGAGTTAGTGTTGCATGTGTTGGCTGAGCTTCTCAATAATTCCAATAAATCAACATTACCTTTATTCTAGTTATCATGTTAACTAACGCTAAAATGTAATGGTGATAAGGTAACGTTAAGCTA
Source organism: Cyprinella venusta (assembly GCA_038021265.1). NCBI lineage: Eukaryota > Metazoa > Chordata > Actinopteri > Cypriniformes > Leuciscidae > Cyprinella > Cyprinella venusta. Next base: position 412,954 of record CM075885.1, read on the forward strand.
GCGTATTAATATTGAACCGAACATGTATGACGAGTCACGCAGGTACTGTGCTCCTCCGCAGTGGTGAGACCAGAACCAGTATAAAATAGTCCGAATATAAACACTTATTATAGGTGTACCACAGTGTTTCGGGATAAGACAAAGCACGATTTGGACAACTGATACAAGCACTCGCTCATTATAAAAACCTTTGAACATTTTGAACACAAAACGTTAAGCACTAAAACTTTAAACTACCAGTCGCCCTCCTGTGGTGAACTGTGTGAATTACACTGCTGCAACTTATTTCTACAGCTGTGACTGCAGTTAGAGGAAAATTTTGAGTTACAATATTTTGTAACATTTAATAAATTGTTGGTTGCCATGTGACGCAGTAAAACATCTGGCAATTACCTTTCAAATTTTCTATAAATATATTTTCAGGGGCGATTCTAGGGCGAGTGGACATCCGGGGCTTAGTCCAGAGAAATCCATGTATGTGTCTCGAATCAAGGAATACATTTTAAAATTATATATATATATATATATATATATATATATATATATATATATATATATATATATATATATATATATATATATATATATATATTACAAGGTGAATATTTCTTGCTAATGAAAATTAAAAATCACAATGTCACACAGCCTCTTGTTTCCTTGCTGACTCATCCCAGACATGGTAAAATAGCTAGCTCAGCTCTATTATTGTTTTAATAAATCAGCATTTACTTAACAACATGGTTTTTGTGAGAATAGATAAAAAGAGGTGACTAAAAAATCTCGTTAAAAAACAATAATGATTTACTTCCTGATTTTTTTTTGTTGTTTTTTTTGGGGGGAAGAACTTTGATATCCATTTTCCTCATTCATTACTAATTTCTTGCCATCACCAAACACGTGGTTTCAAAATATTTAATTTCATTGGCTGCCTGGTACAGACGCTGAGCTTCTCAACGATGGTTGGTCAGGTTACATGTCAGTCAGAAGCATTAGCCTGAGTGGGCGGATCTTGTCGGTTGTGTATGAAAATGCGATATATCTTCGGACTTTTTGATGCGAGAGTCGAGAAATATACATTTAATGAATTAAATTCTCTCAGTGATGGTGTGTACAATGCAAGGAAATAAAAACATTCGGGGCTTTACTGTAAAAATCCGCCTTAGCCCACCCCTGTCTGCGATAGGCTATTCTTTTGAAAATGGAGTTTAGTCGCCCTCCTGTGGTGAACTGTGTGAATTACACTGCTGCAACTTATTTCCCCAGCTGTGACTGCAGTTAGAGGAAAATTTTGAGTTACAATATTTTGTAACATTTAATAAATTTTTGGTTGCCATGTGACGCAATAAAACATCTGGCAATTACCTTTCAAATTTTCTATAAATATATTTTCAGGGGCGGTTCTAGGGCGAGTGGACATCCGGGGCTTAGTCCAGAGAAATCTATGTATGTGCCTCGAATCAAGGAATACATTTTAAAATAAAATTTATACATATATATATTTTTTTTTTACAAGGTTAATATTTCTTGCTAATGAAAATTAAAAATCACAATGTCACACAGCTTCTTGTTTCCTTGCTGACTCATCCCAGACATGGTAAAATAGCTAGCTCGGCTCTATTATTGTTTTAATAAATAAGCATTTACTTTACAACATGATTTTTGTGAGAATAGATAAAAAGAGGTGACTAAAAAATCTCGTTAATAACAAAAATTATTTACTTCCCGTTCGTTTTTTTTTTTTTTTTTTGGTGAGAACTTTTATACCATCTTTAATAGTCCTTCAGTACTTTTATTTTGGCATCAAAAAACACCTAGCTTCAAAATCATTGAATTTCATTGGCTGCCTGGTACAGACGCTGATCTTCTCAATGATGGTTGGCTAGTTTACATGTCAGTCAAGAAGCATTAGCCTGAGTGGGCGGATCTTGTCGGTTGTGTATGAAAATGCGTTATGTTGACGGACGCTATGATGCGAGAGTCGAGAAATATACATTTAATGAATTAAATTCTCTCAGTGATGGTGTGTACAATGCAAGGAAATAAAAACATTCGGGGCTTTACTGTAAAAAAAACCCCTTAGCCCACCCCTGTCTGCGATAGGCTATTCTTTTGAAAATGGAGTTTAGTCGCCCTCCTGTGGTGAACTATGTGAATTACACTGCTGCAACTTATTTCCCCAGCTGTGACTGCAGTTAGAGGAAAATTTTGAGTTACAATATTTTGTAACATTTAATAAATTTTTGGTTGCCATGTGACGCAATAAAACATCTGGCAATTACCTTTCAAATTTTCTATAAATATATTTTCAGGGGCGGTTCTAGGGCGAGTGGACATCCGGGGCTTAGTCCAGAGAAATCTATGTATGTGCCTCGAATCAAGGAATACATTTTAAAATAAAATGTATATATATATATATATATATATATTTACAAGGTGAATATTTCTTGCTAATGAAAATTAAAAATCACAATGTCACACAGCCTCTTGTTTCCTTGCTGACTCATCCCAGACATGGTAAAATAGCTAGCTCGGCTCTATTATTGTTTTAATAAATAAGCATTTACTTTACAACATGATTTTTGTGAGAATAGATAAAAAGAGGTGACTAAAAAATCTCGTTAATAACAAAAATTATTTACTTCCCGTTCGTTTTTTTTTTTTTTTTTTTTTTGGTGAGAACTTTTATACCATCTTCAATACTCCTTCAGTACTTTTATTTTGGCATCAAAAAACACCTAGCTTCAAAATCATTGAATTTCATTGGCTGCCTGGTACAGACGCTGATCTTCTCAATGATGGTTGGCTAGTTTACATGTCAGTCAAGAAGCATTAGCCTGAGTGGGCGGATCTTGTCGGTTGTGTATGAAAATGCGTTACGTTGACGGACGCTATGATGCGAGAGTCGAGAAATATACATTTAATGAATTAAATTCTCTCAGTGATGGTGTGTACAATGCAAGGAAATAAAAACATTCGGGGCTTTACTGTAAAAAAACCCCTTAGCCCACCCCTGTCTGCGCTAGGCTATTCTTTTGAAAATGGAGTATAGTCGCCCTCCTGTGGTGAACTGTGTGAATTACACTGCTGTCATTTTACCCATAAACATTTAAAGATTTGAGTCAGCGAAATAGATAAATCGACTCTGCAAGATTTCTGGTGTGTGTTCAAGTGAAATAAAAAAAAGTTCAAACGAATATTATTCTCTCCACGAGCCAAAGGTAACGTTAAGTTAGCGTATTAATATTGAACCAAACATGTATGACGAGTCACGCAGGTACTGTACTCCTCCGCAGCGGTGAGACCAGAACCGGTATAAAATAGTCCGAATATAAACACTTATTATAGGTGTACCACAGTGTTTCGGGATAAGACAAAGCACGATTTGGACAACTGATACATGTACTCGCTCATTATATAAACCTTTGAACATTTTGAACTAAAAAAAAACTAATAAAGCTAATAACCGGAAATCGGAGGTGTATGCCGGTTTTAACTTATTATAATTTTATAATTATACATTAATTTTGTATAATTTTAGTAATTATTTACATAAAATACTTTAAGCAGTAATTATTTTATATTATTCGTTTCAATTCAAGTTCAAACATCATAGACATAAGAAACAAAAAAGCTACACTTGAAATGATGCATTTGTATGTGTATTAATATAACTTATGACTATACATGTTTGTTAAATAATGAAATACATGTGCATTTATTCCTATGTACCTAAACATTCATTAAACTTAATGAAAATCCTGTCTAAAATATAAAAAGAACATTGTCTCAGTGCCGTTTAAGATCATATTTTGCTATCATTAAGTTCAGTTTTACACTTGCAGTACTTAAAACATTCTTGTATTTGTTTATTAAGCAGCTATAACTTTTTAAATAGGCTTGATATTTATTCTGAAATCAGAATGATCAGCAGTCATGAACAAGATGGTAAAATTCAGATAAAAGTGGCTTGAAAAAGCCTAGCCAGAAAGTTTGAAAAAGTTGTATAATGTTACAGCATGGTTTAACATGATATACCATGTTTCTAGTGTTAGAGGATAACAGTTTAAAGACCCAGTATATGATGAACGACTAGGAGTCACGAGGTTCAATCAAATAAGTAAACATTTACTGAAGAATAGTTTGCAGTTTCATCGGTAGAGCCAGGCGTCAAAAATCTCACAAGGAGATTGTCTAAACAATTCTACACTTATGGATAGATAGCTGCTCAAGTCAACATTAATCAAGATAATTGTCAGAATCCAAAACTTGGTTCGGCGATGACCTTGGAAGTAGAAATGCATCTCGTGGTCTGTTGTTGCATATCACAAGACCTGCATTCAACACACACACACACACACACACAGTTCCTCCAAGGTTATAGAGGGTTTAGGCTCACCATTATCAGGACAAACTACCAAAACAAACTGATAAAACACTCCCTCCTCTGAAAGTAGTACAATGTTCACTTTATTCATTAAAGAAATACAAAAGTATAATTTTGTGAATCCTATCACATAAGGTAACCTGGTCAGCAGAAAAAAGACTGATGAGGGTGTTCCTCAGACTTGAGCTCTTCTATTAGATTAGCAAAGTTAGAATGAAATAATTTTAGTTAAAGATCATCTTAACAATTTATTGTCAATTACATTAGGGCATCAGTCGACAGTGCAATTTATGAGGAATAAGATCAACAAGAGCATATTTTATAACAAGGCACAGCGGCAGATATCACACAGGAATATAGATAAATAAAAAAGTGTATGAGGCAGAGAATCAATACTAACCAGAAAAAGATGATGTATACTTGAATGTGCTGCAACAATGCAAAGTCCAGTTCATGGTTATCGTAGTTGTTGGGTAGTGTAGTGTTAAGCGAGTGGATTAGGTGAGAAGAGGTAGCCGGGGATGGTGCTTATTCGGCAGTCTAACTGCCTGAGAAGAGGCTGTACCTCTTACCCGATTGAAGCAGGCGGAACAAGCCGTGTGCTGGTTGGAACCAATCTCATGTGTCCTACGCAGTTAGACAAGTTGGATAGTTAAGCAGGCTTTTAGACTGGACCTGGAAGAGTGAATGAATTTTCACTCACCAGCAGCTGACACCAATCACTGCAAAACCCTGGATGGGTGTTCTCCGAGTAAAACCCTTGGATTTCTCCTCGTTTTCCTCTTCCAACATAACCTAGAGGATTCATAAGAAAATGGTGACATTAATATCCAAATTACCTTAATAACAAGACACATGGATGACTATTCTAATTCCATTTTTTCATTAAGCACATTTTCATTCATAATTGATACACCTGGTAAGCAGTTCTTGTAAATGTCATTGCAGTGTCTGCAGGGCTGCAGTGTGTACATTTGATAATACTCTTCACATGTCTTCTCTCTCCAATTTGTTACACCTGAATATTTCAATTTGAGGAGAATAAAAATGAATACGGTTAAAAAATGAACACTATTCAAAAGGGAATAATTGAAGACATGCTGACATAGGCTACCAATACATTTCTCAGTTACCATTTAAACCACATTTAAAACAAATGTGTAAAAGTAAATACATACTGTCAAGCCAGCAGAAGTGTGCAGTCCTCCTAAATGAGTCTGTATCCACCAGACTTCTGAATTTAGAACAAACTAAAGACAGATTCAACAATCCAGATTCCCCTCCTCAAGGACCACGTGGAGCAGAATTTCAGACAGGACAGCGTCCGGCAACTATTGGGTATTACAAAAAAAAACAAAAAACAAAATGAATACTACCATTTCCAAACATCATGACCTAACCTCCATTGGTACAAACTATGCATCCTATGGGTGCACGTAATACCTGAAAACATTTAATTCAACAATAATATGTCATCAAGCTACTATGATAGTTTGTGAGATAATAAAGGCTTTGAAATCTGTTCAATCTTAGCTTCTGTCATATTGAATGTACTACTACAACAGGACTACTGTAACAAATACAACTTGCATTTCATTACCAAACATTACTTAGAATAGGTAAATAAAAACTATTTTGGAGACAATATAAAAAAATACCTTCCATGTGTCGATAGAGTTAGTGTTGCATGTGTTGGCTGAGCTTCTCAATAATTCCAATAAATCAACATTACCTTTATTCTAGTTATCATGTTAACTAACGCTAAAATGTAATGGTGATAAGGTAACGTTAAGCTAGCGTATTAATATTGAACCGAACATGTATGACGAGTCACGCAGGTACTGTGCTCCTCCGCAGTGGTGAGACCAGAACCAGTATAAAATAGTCCGAATATAAACACTTATTATAGGTGTACCACAGTGTTTCGGGATAAGACAAAGCACGATTTGGACAACTGATACAAGCACTCGCTCATTATATAAACCTTTGAACATTTTGAACACAAAACGTTAAGCACTAAAACTTTAAACTACCAGTCGCCCTCCTGTGGTGAACTGTGTGAATTACACTGCTGCAACTTATTTCTACAGCTGTGACTGCAGTTAGAGGAAAATTTTGAGTTACAATATTTTGTAACATTTAATAAATTGTTGGTTGCCATGTGACGCAGTAAAACATCTGGCAATTACCTTTCAAATTTTCTATAAATATATTTTCAGGGGCGATTCTAGGGCGAGTGGACATCCGGGGCTTAGTCCAGAGAAATCCATGTATGTGTCTCGAATCAAGGAATACATTTTAAAATTATATATATATATATATATATATATATATATATATATATATATATATATTACAAGGTGAACATTTCTTGCTAATGAAAATTAAAAATCACAATGTCACACAGCCTCTTGTTTCCTTGCTGACTCATCCCAGACATGGTAAAATAGCTAGCTCAGCTCTATTATTGTTTTAATAAATAAGCATTTACTTAACAACATGATTTTTGTGAGAATAGATAAAAAGAGGTGACTAAAAAATCTCGTTAATAACAAAAATTATTTACTTCCCGTTCGTTTTTTTTTTTTTTTTTTTTTTTTTGGTGAGAACTTTTATACCATCTTTAATAGTCCTTCAGTACTTTTATGTTGGCATCAAAAAACACCTAGCTTCAAAATCATTGAATTTCATTGGCTGCCTGGTACAGACGCTGATCTTCTCAATGATGGTTGGCTAGTTTACATGTCAGTCAAGAAGCATTAGCCTGAGTGGGCGGATCTTGTCGGTTGTGTATGAAAATGCTTTATGTTGACGGACGCTATGATGCGAGAGTCGAGAAATATACATTTAATGAATTAAATTCTCTCAGTGATGGTGTGTACAATGCAAGGAAATAAAAACATTCGGGGCTTTACTGTAAAAAAACCCCTTAGCCCACCCCTGTCTGCGATAGGCTATTCTTTTGAAAATGGAGTTTAGTCGCCCTCCTGTGGTGAACTATGTGAATTACACTGCTGCAACTTATTTCCCCAGCTGTGACTGCAGTTAGAGGAAAATTTTGAGTTACAATATTTTGTAACATTTAATAAATTTTTGGTTGCCATGTGACGCAATAAAACATCTGGCAATTACCTTTCAAATTTTCTATAAATATATTTTCAGGGGCGGTTCTAGGGCGAGTGGACATCCGGGGCTTAGTCCAGAGAAATCTATGTATGTGCCTCGAATCAAGGAATACATTTTAAAATAAAATGTATATATATATATATATTTACAAGGTGAATATTTCTTGCTAATGAAAATTAAAAATCACAATGTCACACAGCCTCTTGTTTCCTTGCTGACTCATCCCAGACATGGTAAAATAGCTAGCTCGGCTCTATTATTGTTTTAATAAATAAGCATTTACTTTACAACATGATTTTTGTGAGAATAGATAAAAAGAGGTGACTAAAAAATCTCGTTAATAACAAAAATTATTTACTTCCCGTTCGTTTTTTTTTTTTTTTTTTTTTTGGTGAGAACTTTTATACCATCTTCAATACTCCTTCAGTACTTTTATTTTGGCATCAAAAAACACCTAGCTTCAAAATCATTGAATTTCATTGGCTGCCTGGTACAGACGCTGATCTTCTCAATGATGGTTGGCTAGTTTACATGTCAGTCAAGAAGCATTAGCCTGAGTCGGTTGTGTATGAAAATGCGTTATGTTGACGGACGCTATGATGCGAGAGTCGAGAAATATACATTTAATGAATTAAATTCTCTCAGTGATGGTGTGTACAATGCAAGGAAATAAAAACATTCGGGGCTTTACTGTAAAAAAACCCATTAGCCCACCCCTGTCTGCGCTAGGCTATTCTTTTGAAAATGGAGTATAGTCGCCCTCCTGTGGTGAACTGTGTGAATTACACTGCTGTCATTTTACCCATAAACATTTAAAGATTTGAGTCAGCGAAATAGATAAATCGACTCTGCAAGATTTCTGGTGTGTGTTCAAGTGAAATAAAAAAAAGTTCAAACGAATATTATTCTCTCCACGAGCCAAAGGTAACGTTAAGTTAGCGTATTAATATTGAACCAAACATGTATGACGAGTCACGCAGGTACTGTACTCCTCCGCAGCGGTGAGACCAGAACCAGTATAAAATAGTCCGAATATAAACACTTATTATAGGTGTACCACAGTGTTTCGGGATAAGACAAAGCACGATTTGGACAACTGATACATGTACTCGCTCATTATATAAACCTTTTGAACATTTTGAACTCAAAAAAAACTAATAAAGCTAATAACCGGAAATCGGAGGTGTATGCCGGTTTTAACTTATTATAATTTTATAATTATACATTAATTTTGTATAATTTTAGTAATTATTTACATAAAATACTTTAAGCAGTAATTATTTTATATTATTCGTTTCAATTCAAGTTCAAACATCATAGACATAAGAAACAAAAAAGCTACACTTGAAATGATGCATTTGTATGTGTATTAATATAACTTATGACTATACATGTTTGTTAAATAATGAAATACATGTGCATTTATTCCTATGTACCTAAACATTCATTAAACTTAATGAAAATCCTGTCTAAAATATAAAAAGAACATTGTCTCAGTGCCGTTTAAGATCATATTTTGCTATCATTAAGTTCAGTTTTACACTTGCAGTACTTAAAACATTCTTGTATTTGTTTATTAAGCAGCTATAACTTTTTAAATAGGCTTGATATTTATTCTGAAATCAGAATGATCAGCAGTCATGAACAAGATGGTAAAATTCAGATAAAAGTGGCTTGAAAAAGCCTAGCCAGAAAGTTTGAAAAAGTTGTATAATGTTACAGCATGGTTTAACATGATATACCATGTTTCTAGTGTTAGAGGATAACAGTTTAAAGACCCAGTATATGATGAACGACTAGGAGTCACGAGGTTCAATCAAATAAGTAAACATTTACTGAAGAATAGTTTGCAGTTTCATCGGTAGAGCCAGGCGTCAAAAATCTCACAAGGAGATTGTCTAAACAATTCTACACTTATGGATAGATAGCTGCTCAAGTCAACATTAATCAAGATAATTGTCAGAATCCAAAACTTGGTTCGGCGATGACCTTGGAAGTAGAAATGCATCTCGTGGTCTGTTGTTGCATATCACAAGACCTGCATTCAACACACACACACACACACAGTTCCTCCAAGGTTATAGAGGGTTTAGGCTCACCATTATCAGGACAAACTACCAAAACAAACTGATAAAACACTCCCTCCTCTGAAAGTAGTACAATGTTCACTTTATTCATTAAAGAAATACAAAAGTATAATTTTGTGAATCCTATCACATAAGGTAACCTGGTCAGCAGAAAAAAGACTGATGAGGGTGTTCCTCAGACTTGAGCTCTTCTATTAGATTAGCAAAGTTAGAATGAAATAATTTTAGTTAAAGATCATCTTAACAATTTATTGTCAATTACATTAGGGCATCAGTCGACAGTGCAATTTATGAGGAATAAGATCAACAAGAGCATATTTTATAACAAGGCACAGCGGCAGATATCACACAGGAATATAGATAAATAAAAAAGTGTATGAGGCAGAGAATCAATACTAACCAGAAAAAGATGATGTATACTTGAATGTGCTGCAACAATGCAAAGTCCAGTTCATGGTTATCGTAGTTGTTGGGTAGTGTAGTGTTAAGCGAGTGGATTAGGTGAGAAGAGGTAGCCGGGGATGGTGCTTATTCGGCAGTCTAACTGCCTGAGAAGAGGCTGTACCTCTTACCCGATTGAAGCAGGCGGAACAAGCCGTGTGCTGGTTGGAACCAATCTCATGTGTCCTACGCAGTTAGACAAGTTGGATAGTTAAGCAGGCTTTTAGACTGGACCTGGAAGAGTGAATGAATTTTCACTCACCAGCAGCTGACACCAATCACTGCAAAACCCTGGATGGGTGTTCTCCGAGTAAAACCCTTGGATTTCTCCTCGTTTTCCTCTTCCAACATAACCTAGAGGATTCATAAGAAAATGGTGACATTAATATCCAAATTACCTTAATAACAAGACACATGGATGACAATTCTAATTCCATTTTTTCATTAAGCACATTTTCATTCATAATTGATACACCTGGTAAGCAGTTCTTGTAAATGTCATTGCAGTGTCTGCAGGGCTGCAGTGTGTACATTTGATAATACTCTTCACATGTCTTCTCTCTCCAATTTGTTACACCTGAATATTTCAATTTGAGGAGAATAAAAATGAATACGGTTAAAAAATGAACACTATTCAAAAGGGAATAATTGAAGACATGCTGACATAGGCTACCAATACATTTCTCAGTTACCATTTAAACCACATTTAAAACAAATGTGTAAAAGTAAATACATACTGTCAAGCCAGCAGAAGTGTGCAGTCCTCCTAAATGAGTCTGTATCCACCAGACTTCTGAATTTAGAACAAACTAAAGACAGATTCAACAATCCAGATTCCCCTCCTCAAGGACCACGTGGAGCAGAATTTCAGACAGGACAGCGTCCGGCAACTATTGGGTATTACAAAAAAAAAAAAAAAAAAAAATGAATACTACCATTTCCAAACATCATGACCTAACCTCCATTGGTACAAACTATGCATCCTATGGGTGCACGTAATACCTGAAAACATTTAATTCAACAATAATATGTCATCAAGCTACTATGATAGTTTGTGAGATAATAAAGGCTTTGAAATCTGTTCAATCTTAGCTTCTGTCATATTGAATGTACTACTACAACAGGACTACTGTAACAAATACAACTTGGATTTCATTACCAAACATTACTTAGAATAGGTAAATAAAAACTATTTTGGAGACAATATAAAAAAATACCTTCCATGTGTCGATAGAGTTAGTGTTGCATGTGTTGGCTGAGCTTCTCAATAATTCCAATAAATCAACATTACCTTTATTCTAGTTATCATGTTAACTAACGCTAAAATGTAATGGTGATAAGGTAACGTTAAGCTAGCGTATTAATATTGAACCGAACATGTATGACGAGTCACGCAGGTACTGTGCTCCTCCGCAGTGGTGAGACCAGAACCAGTATAAAATAGTCCGAATATAAACACTTATTATAGGTGTACCACAGTGTTTCGGGATAAGACAAAGCACGATTTGGACAACTGATACAAGCACTCGCTCATTATAAAAACCTTTGAACATTTTGAACACAAAACGTTAAGCACTAAAACTTTAAACTACCAGTCGCCCTCCTGTGGTGAACTGTGTGAATTACACTGCTGCAACTTATTTCTACAGCTGTGACTGCAGTTAGAGGAAAATTTTGAGTTACAATATTTTGTAACATTTAATAAATTGTTGGTTGCCATGTGACGCAGTAAAACATCTGGCAATTACCTTTCAAATTTTCTATAAATATATTTTCAGGGGCGATTCTAGGGCGAGTGGACATCCGGGGCTTAGTCCAGAGAAATCCATGTATGTGTCTCGAATCAAGGAATACATTTTAAAATTATATATGTATATATATATATATATATATATATATATATATATATATATATATATATATATATATATATATATATATATACATATATATATATATATATATATATATATATATTACAAGGTGAACATTTCTTGCTAATGAAAATTAAAAATCACAATGTCACACAGCCTCTTGTTTCCTTGCTGACTCATCCCAGACATGGTAAAATAGCTAGCTCAGCTCTATTATTGTTTTAATAAATAAGCATTTACTTAACAACATGATTTTTGTGAGAATAGATAAAAAGAGGTGACTAAAAAATCTCGTTAATAACAAAAATTATTTACTTCCCGTTCGTTTTTTTTTTTTTTTTTTTTGGTGAGAACTTTTATACCATCTTTAATAGTCCTTCAGTACTTTTATTTTGGCATCAAAAAACACCTAGCTTCAAATTCATTGAATTTCATTGGCTGCCTGGTACAGACGCTGATCTTCTCAATGATGGTTGGCTAGTTTACATGTCAGTCAAGAAGCATTAGCCTGAGTGGGCGGATCTTGTCGGTTGTGTATGAAAATGCGTTATGTTGACGGACGCTATGATGCGAGAGTCGAGAAATATACATTTAATGAATTAAATTCTCTCAGTGATGGTGTGTACAATGCAAGGAAATAAAAACATTCGGGGCTTTACTGTAAAAAAACCCCTTAGCCCACCCCTGTCTGCGATAGGCTATTCTTTTGAAAATGGAGTTTAGTCGCCCTCCTGTGGTGAACTGTGTGAATTACACTGCTGCAACTTATTTCCCCAGCTGTGACTGCAGTTAGAGGAAAATTTTGAGTTACAATATTTTGTAACATTTAATAAATTTTTGGTTGCCATGTGACGCAATAAAACATCTGGCAATTACCTTTCAAATTTTCTATAAATATATTTTCAGGGGCGGTTCTAGGGCGAGTGGACATCCGGGGCTTAGTCCAGAGAAATCTATGTATGTGCCTCGAATCAAGGAATACATTTTAAAATAAAATGTATATATATATATTTTTTTTACAAGGTGAATATTTCTTGCTAATGAAAATTAAAAATCACAATGTCACACAGCCTCTTGTTTCCTTGCTGACTCATCCCAGACATGGTAAAATAGCTAGCTCGGCTCTATTATTGTTTTAATAAATAAGCATTTACTTTACAACATGATTTTTGTGAGAATAGATAAAAAGAGGTGACTAAAAAATCTCGTTAATAACAAAAATTATTTACTTCCCGTTCGTTTTTTTTTTGTTTTTGTTTTTTTTGGTGAGAACTTTTATACCATCTTTAATAGTCCTTCAGTACTTTTATTTTGGCATCAAAAAACACCTAGCTTCAAAATCATTGAATTTCATTGGCTGCCTGGTACAGACGCTGATCTTCTCAATGATGGTTGGCTAGTTTACATGTCAGTCAAGATGCATTAGCCTGAGTGGGCGGATCTTGTCGGTTGTGTATGAAAATGCGTTATGTTGACGGACGCTATGATGCGAGAGTCGAGAAATATACATTTAATGAATTAAATTCTCTCAGTGATGGTGTGTACAATGCAAGGAAATAAAAACATTCGGGGCTTTACTGTAAAAAACCCCCTTAGCCCACCCCTGTCTGCGATAGGCTATTCTTTTGAAAATGGAGTTTAGTCGCCCTCCTGTGGTGAACTGTGTGAATTACACTGCTGCAACTTATTTCCCCAGCTGTGACTGCAGTTAGAGGAAAATTTTGAGTTGCAATATTTTGTAACATTTAATAAATTTTTGGTTGCTATGTGACGCAATAAAACATCTGGCAATTACCTTTCAAATTTTCTATAAATATATTTTCAGGGGCGGTTCTAGGGCGAGTGGACATCCGGGGCTTAGTCCAGAGAAATCTATGTATGTGCCTCGAATCAAGGAATACATTTTAAAATAAAATTTATATATATATATATATATATATATATTTTTTTTACAAGGTGAATATTTCTTGCTAATGAAAATTAAAAATCACAATGTCACACAGCTTCTTGTTTCCTTGCTGACTCATCCCAGACATGGTAAAATAGCTAGCTCGGCTCTATTATTGTTTTAATAAATAAGCATTTACTTTACAACATGATTGTTGTGAGAATAGATAAAAAGAGGTGACTAAAAAATCTCGTTAATAAAAAAAATTATTTACTTCCCGTTCGTTTTTTTTTTTTTTTTTTTTTTTTTGGTGAGAACTTTTATACCATCTTCAATACTCCTTCAGTACTTTTATTTTGGCATCAAAAAACACCTAGCTTCAAAATCATTGAATTTCATTGGCTGCCTGGTACAGACGCTGATCTTCTCAATGATTGTTGGCTAGTTTACATGTCAGTCAAGAAGCATTAGCCTGAGTGGGCGGATCTTGTCGGTTGTGTATGAAAATGCGTTATGTTGACGGACGCTATGATGCGAGAGTCGAGAAATATACATTTAATGAATTAAATTCTCTCAGTGATGGTGTGTACAATGCAAGGAAATAAAAACATTCGGGGCTTTACTGTAAAAAACCCCCTTAGCCCACCCCTGTCTGCGATAGGCTATTCTTTTGAAAATGGAGTATAGTCGCCCTCCTGTGGTGAACTGTGGGAATTACACTGCTGTCATTTTACCCATAAACATTTAAAGATTTGAGTCAGCGAAATAGATAAATCGACTCTGCAAGATTTCTGGTGTGTGTTCAAGTGAAATAAAAAAAGTTCAAACGAATATTATTCTCTCCACGAGCCAAAGGTAACGTTAAGTTAGCGTATTAATATTGAACCAAACATGTATGACGAGTCACGCAGGTACTGTACTCCTCCGCAGCGGTGAGACCAGAACCAGTATAAAATAGTCCGAATATAAACACTTATTATAGGTGTACCACAGTGTTTCGGGATAAGACAAAGCACGATTTGGACAATTGATACATGTACTCGCTCATTATATAAACCTTTGAACATTTTGAACTAAAAAAAAAACTAATAAAGCTAATAACCGGAAATCGGAGGTGTATGCCGGTTTTAACTTATTATAATTTTATAATTATACATTACTTTTGTATAATTTTAGTAATTATTTACATAAAATACTTTAAGCAGTAATTATTTTATATTATTCGTTTCAATTCAAGTTCAAACATCATAGACATAAGAAACAAAAAAGCTACACTTGAAATGATGCATTTGTATGTGTATTAATATAACTTATGACTATACATGTTTGTTAAATAATGAAATACATGTGCATTTATTCCTATGTACCTAAACATTCATTAAACTTAATGAAAATCCTGTCTAAAATATAAAAAGAACATTGTCTCAGTGCCGTTTAAGATCATATTTTGCTATCATTAAGTTCAGTTTTACACTTGCAGTACTTAAAACATTCTTGTATTTGTTTATTAAGCAGCTATAACTTTTTAAATAGGCTTGATATTTATTCTGAAATCAGAATGATCAGCAGTCATGAACAAGATGGTAAAATTCAGATAAAAGTGGCTTGAAAAAGCCTAGCCAGAAAGTTTGAAAAAGTTGTATAATGTTACAGCATGGTTTAACATGATATACCATGTTTCTAGTGTTAGAGGATAACAGTTTAAAGACCCAGTATATGATGAACGACTAGGAGTCACGAGGTTCAATCAAATAAGTAAACATTTACTGAAGAATAGTTTGCAGTTTCATCGGTAGAGCCAGGCGTCAAAAATCTCACAAGGAGATTGTCTAAACAATTCTACACTTATGGATAGATAGCTGCTCAAGTCAACATTAATCAAGATAATTGTCAGAATCCAAAACTTGGTTCGGCGATGACCTTGGAAGTAGAAATGCATCTCGTGGTCTGTTGTTGCATATCACAAGACCTGCATTCAACACACACACACACACACAGTTCCTCCAAGGTTATAGAGGGTTTAGGCTCACCATTATCAGGACAAACTACCAAAACAAACTGATAAAACACTCCCTCCTCTGAAAGTAGTACAATGTTCACTTTATTCATTAAAGAAATACAAAAGTATAATTTTGTGAATCCTATCACATAAGGTAACCTGGTCAGCAGAAAAAAGACTGATGAGGGTGTTCCTCAGACTTGAGCTCTTCTATTAGATTAGCAAAGTTAGAATGAAATAATTTTAGTTAAAGATCATCTTAACAATTTATTGTCAATTACATTAGGGCATCAGTCGACAGTGCAATTTATGAGGAATAAGATCAACAAGAGCATATTTTATAACAAGGCACAGCGGCAGATATCACACAGGAATATAGATAAATAAAAAAGTGTATGAGGCAGAGAATCAATACTAACCAGAAAAAGATGATGTATACTTGAATGTGCTGCAACAATGCAAAGTCCAGTTCATGGTTATCGTAGTTGTTGGGTAGTGTAGTGTTAAGCGAGTGGATTAGGTGAGAAGAGGTAGCCGGGGATGGTGCTTATTCGGCAGTCTAACTGCCTGAGAAGAGGCTGTACCTCTTACCCGATTGAAGCAGGCGGAACAAGCCGTGTGCTGGTTGGAACCAATCTCATGTGTCCTACGCAGTTAGACAAGTTGGATAGTTAAGCAGGCTTTTAGACTGGACCTGGAAGAGTGAATGAATTTTCACTCACCAGCAGCTGACACCAATCACTGCAAAACCCTGGATGGGTGTTCTCCGAGTAAAACCCTTGGATTTCTCCTCGTTTTCCTCTTCCAACATAACCTAGAGGATTCATAAGAAAATGGTGACATTAATATCCAAATTACCTTAATAACAAGACACATGGATGACTATTCTAATTCCATTTTTTCATTAAGCACATTTTCATTCATAATTGATACACCTGGTAAGCAGTTCTTGTAAATGTCATTGCAGTGTCTGCAGGGCTGCAGTGTGTACATTTGATAATACTCTTCACATGTCTTCTCTCTCCAATTTGTTACACCTGAATATTTCAATTTGAGGAGCATAAAAATGAATACGGTTAAAAAATGAACACTATTCAAAAGGGAATAATTGAAGACATGCTGACATAGGCTACCAATACATTTCTCAGTTACCATTTAAACCACATTTAAAACAAATGTGTAAAAGTAAATACATACTGTCAAGCCAGCAGAAGTGTGCAGTCCTCCTAAATGAGTCTGTATCCACCAGACTTCTGAATTTAGAACAAACTAAAGACAGATTCAACAATCCAGATTCCCCTCCTCAATGACCACGTGGAGCAGAATTTCAGACAGGACAGCGTCCGGCAACTATTGGGTATTACAAAAAAAACAAAAAAAAACCAAAATGAATACTACCATTTCCAAACATCATGACCTAACCTCCATTGGTACAAACTATGCATCCTATGGGTGCACGTAATACCTGAAAACATTTAATTCAACAATAATATGTCATCAAGCTACTATGATAGTTTGTGAGATAATAAAGGCTTTGAAATCTGTTCAATCTTAGCTTCTGTCATATTGAATGTACTACTACAACAGGACTACTGTAACAAATACAACTTGCATTTCATTACCAAACATTACTTAGAATAGGTAAATAAAAACTATTTTGGAGACAATATAAAAAAATACCTTCCATGTGTCGATAGAGTTAGTGTTGCATGTGTTGGCTGAGCTTCTCAATAATTCCAATAAATCAACATTACCTTTATTCTAGTTATCATGTTAACTAACGCTAAAATGTAATGGTGATAAGGTAACGTTAAGCTAGCGTATTAATATTGAACCGAACATGTATGAGGAGTCACGCAGGTACTGTGCTCCTCCGCAGTGGTGAGACCAGAACCAGTATAAAATAGTCCGAATATAAACACTTATTATAGGTGTACCACAGTGTTTCGGGATAAGACAAAGCACGATTTGGACAACTGATACAAGCACTCGCTCATTATAAAAACCTTTGAACATTTTGAACACAAAACGTTAAGCACTAAAACTTTAAACTACCAGTCGCCCTCCTGTGGTGAACTGTGTGAATTACACTGCTGCAACTTATTTCTACAGCTGTGACTGCAGTTAGAGGAAAATTTTGAGTTACAATATTTTGTAACATTTAATAAATTGTTGGTTGCCATGTGACGCAGTAAAACATCTGGCAATTACCTTTCAAATTTTCTATAAATATATTTTCAGGGGCGATTCTAGGGCGAGTGGACATCCGGGGCTTAGTCCAGAGAAATCCATGTATGTGTCTCGAATCAAGGAATACATTTTAAAATTATATATGTATATATATATATATATATATATATATATTACAAGGTGAACATTTCTTGCTAATGAAAATTAAAAATCACAATGTCACACAGCCTCTTGTTTCCTTGCTGACTCATCCCAGACATGGTAAAATAGCTAGCTCAGCTCTATTATTGTTTTAATAAATAAGCATTTACTTAACAACATGATTTTTGTGAGAATAGATAAAAAGAGGTGACTAAAAAATCTCGTTAAAAACAATAATGATTTACTTCCTGATTTTTTTGTTGTTGTTTTTTTTGGGGGGAAGAACTTTGATATCCATTTTCCTCATTCATTACTAATTTCTTGCCATCACCAAACACGTGGTTTCAAAATATTTAATTTCATTGGCTGCCTGGTACAGACGCTGAGCTTCTCAACGATGGTTGGTCAGGTTACATGTCAGTCAGAAGCATTAGCCTGAGTGGGCGGATCTTGTCGGTTGTGTATGAAAATGCGATATATCTTCGGACTTTTTGATGCGAGAGTCGAGAAATATACATTTAATGAATTAAATTCTCTCAGTGATGGTGTGTACAATGCAAGGAAATTAAAACATTCGGGGCTTTACTGTAAAAATCCGCCTTAGCCCACCCCTGTCTGCGATAGGCTATTCTTTTGAAAATGGAGTTTAGTCGCCCTCCTGTGGTGAACTGTGTGAATTACACTGCTGCAACTTATTTCCCCAGCTGTGACTGCAGTTAGAGGAAAATTTTGAGTTACAATATTTTGTAACATTTAATAAATTTTTGGTTGCCATGTGACGCAATAAAACATCTGGCAATTACCTTTCAAATTTTCTATAAATATATTTTCAGGGGCGGTTCTAGGGCGAGTGGACATCCGGGGCTTAGTCCAGAGAAATCTATGTATGTGCCTCGAATCAAGGAATACATTTTAAAATAAAATGTATATATATATATATTTTTTTTACAAGGTGAATATTTCTTGCTAATGAAAATTAAAAATCACAATGTCACACAGCCTCTTGTTTCCTTGCTGACTCATCCCAGACATGGTAAAATAGCTAGCTCGGCTCTATTATTGTTTTAATAAATAAGCATTTACTTTACAACATGATTTTTGTGAGAATAGATAAAAAGAGGTGACTAAAAAATCTCGTTAATAACAAAAATTATTTACTTCCCGTTCGTTTTTTTTTTTTTTTTTTGGTGAGAACTTTTATACCATCTTCAATACTCCTTCAGTACTTTTATTTTGGCATCAAAAAACACCTAGCTTCAAAATCATTGAATTTCATTGGCTGCCTGGTACAGACGCTGATCTTCTCAATGATGGTTGGCTAGTTTACATGTCAGTCAAGAAGCATTAGCCTGAGTCGGTTGTGTATGAAAATGCGTTATGTTGACGGACGCTATGATGCGAGAGTCGAGAAATATACATTTAATGAATTAAATTCTCTCAGTGATGGTGTGTACAATGCAAGGAAATAAAAACATTCGGGGCTTTACTGTAAAAAACCCCCTTAGCCCACCCCTGTCTGCGATAGGCTATTCTTTTGAAAATGGAGTATAGTCGCCCTCCTGTGGTGAACTGTGGGAATTACACTGCTGTCATTTTACCCATAAACATTTAAAGATTTGAGTCAGCGAAATAGATAAATCGACTCTGCAAGATTTCTGGTGTGTGTTCAAGTGAAATAAAAAAAAGTTCAAACGAATATTATTCTCTCCACGAGCCAAAGGTAACGTTAAGTTAGCGTATTAATATTGAACCAAACATGTATGACGAGTCACGCAGGTACTGTACTCCTCCGCAGCGGTGAGACCAGAACCAGTATAAAATAGTTCGAATATAAACACTTATTATAGGTGTACCACAGTGTTTCGGGATAAGACAAAGCACGATTTGGACAACTGATACATGTACTCGCTCATTATATAAACCTTTGAACATTTTGAACTAAAAAAAAACTAATAAAGCTAATAACCGGAAATCGGAGGTGTATGCCGGTTTTAACTTATTATAATTTTATAATTATACATTAATTTTGTATAATTTTAGTAATTATTTACATAAAATACTTTAAGCAGTAATTATTTTATATTATTCGTTTCAATTCAAGTTCAAACATCATAGACATAAGAAACAAAAAAGCTACACTTGAAATGATGCATTTGTATGTGTATTAATATAACTTATGACTATACATGTTTGTTAAATAATGAAATACATGTGCATTTATTCCTATGTACCTAAACATTCATTAAACTTAATGAAAATCCTGTCTAAAATATAAAAAGAACATTGTCTCAGTGCCGTTTAAGATCATATTTTGCTATCATTAAGTTCAGTTTTACACTTGCAGTACTTAAAACATTCTTGTATTTGTTTATTAAGCAGCTATAACTTTTTAAATAGGCTTGATATTTATTCTGAAATCAGAATGATCAGCAGTCATGAACAAGATGGTAAAATTCAGATAAAAGTGGCTTGAAAAAGCCTAGCCAGAAAGTTTGAAAAAGTTGTATAATGTTACAGCATGGTTTAACATGATATACCATGTTTCTAGTGTTAGAGGATAACAGTTTAAAGACCCAGTATATGATGAACGACTAGGAGTCACGAGGTTCAATCAAATAAGTAAACATTTACTGAAGAATAGTTTGCAGTTTCATCGGTAGAGCCAGGCGTCAAAAATCTCACAAGGAGATTGTCTAAACAATTCTACACTTATGGATAGATAGCTGCTCAAGTCAACATTAATCAAGATAATTGTCAGAATCCAAAACTTGGTTCGGCGATGACCTTGGAAGTAGAAATGCATCTCGTGGTCTGTTGTTGCATATCACAAGACCTGCATTCAACACACACACACACACACAGTTCCTCCAAGGTTATAGAGGGTTTAGGCTCACCATTATCAGGACAAACTACCAAAACAAACTGATAAAACACTCCCTCCTCTGAAAGTAGTACAATGTTCACTTTATTCATTAAAGAAATACAAAAGTATAATTTTGTGAATCCTATCACATAAGGTAACCTGGTCAGCAGAAAAAAGACTGATGAGGGTGTTCCTCAGACTTGAGCTCTTCTATTAGATTAGCAAAGTTAGAATGAAATAATTTTAGTTAAAGATCATCTTAACAATTTATTGTCAATTACATTAGGGCATCAGTCGACAGTGCAATTTATGAGGAATAAGATCAACAAGAGCATATTTTATAACAAGGCACAGCGGCAGATATCACACAGGAATATAGATAAATAAAAAAGTGTATGAGGCAGAGAATCAATACTAACCAGAAAAAGATGATGTATACTTGAATGTGCTGCAACAATGCAAAGTCCAGTTCATGGTTATCGTAGTTGTTGGGTAGTGTAGTGTTAAGCGAGTGGATTAGGTGAGAAGAGGTAGCCGGGGATGGTGCTTATTCGGCAGTCTAACTGCCTGAGAAGAGGCTGTACCTCTTACCCGATTGAAGCAGGCGGAACAAGCCGTGTGCTGGTTGGAACCAATCTCATGTGTCCTACGCAGTTAGACAAGTTGGATAGTTAAGCAGGCTTTTAGACTGGACCTGGAAGAGTGAATGAATTTTCACTCACCAGCAGCTGACACCAATCACTGCAAAACCCTGGATGGGTGTTCTCCGAGTAAAACCCTTGGATTTCTCCTCGTTTTCCTCTTCCAACATAACCTAGAGGATTCATAAGAAAATGGTGACATTAATATCCAAATTACCTTAATAACAAGACACATGGATGACTATTCTAATTCCATTTTTTCATTAAGCACATTTTCATTCATAATTGATACACCTGGTAAGCAGTTCTTGTAAATGTCATTGCAGTGTCTGCAGGGCTGCAGTGTGTACATTTGATAATACTCTTCACATGTCTTCTCTCTCCAATTTGTTACACCTGAATATTTCAATTTGAGGAGCATAAAAATGAATACGGTTAAAAAATGAACACTATTCAAAAGGGAATAATTGAAGACATGCTGACATAGGCTACCAATACATTTCTCAGTTACCATTTAAACCACATTTAAAACAAATGTGTAAAAGTAAATACATACTGTCAAGCCAGCAGAAGTGTGCAGTCCTCCTAAATGAGTCTGTATCCACCAGACTTCTGAATTTAGAACAAACTAAAGACAGATTCAACAATCCAGATTCCCCTCCTCAAGGACCACGTGGAGCAGAATTTCAGACAGGACAGCGTCCGGCAACTATTGGGTATTACAAAAAAAACAAAAAAAAAACCAAAATGAATACTACCATTTCCAAACATCATGACCTAACCTCCATTGGTACAAACTATGCATCCTATGGGTGCACGTAATACCTGAAAACATTTAATTCAACAATAATATGTCATCAAGCTACTATGATAGTTTGTGAGATAATAAAGGCTTTGAAATCTGTTCAATCTTAGCTTCTGTCATATTGAATGTACTACTACAACAGGACTACTGTAACAAATACAACTTGCATTTCATTACCAAACATTACTTAGAATAGGTAAATAAAAACTATTTTGGAGACAATATAAAAAAATACCTTCCATGTGTCGATAGAGTTAGTGTTGCATGTGTTGGCTGAGCTTCTCAATAATTCCAATAAATCAACATTACCTTTATTCTAGTTATCATGTTAACTAACGCTAAAATGTAATGGTGATAAGGTAACGTTAAGCTAGCGTATTAATATTGAACCGAACATGTATGACGAGTCACGCAGGTACTGTGCTCCTCCGCAGTGGTGAGACCAGAACCAGTATAAAATAGTCCGAATATAAACACTTATTATAGGTGTACCACAGTGTTTCGGGATAAGACAAAGCACGATTTGGACAACTGATACAAGCACTCGCTCATTATATAAACCTTTGAACATTTTGAACACAAAACGTTAAGCACTAAAACTTTAAACTACCAGTCGCCCTCCTGTGGTGAACTGTGTGAATTACACTGCTGCAACTTATTTCTACAGCTGTGACTGCAGTTAGAGGAAAATTTTGAGTTACAATATTTTGTAACATTTAATAAATTGTTGGTTGCCATGTGACGCAGTAAAACATCTGGCAATTACCTTTCAAATTTTCTATAAATATATTTTCAGGGGCGATTCTAGGGCGAGTGGACATCCGGGGCTTAGTCCAGAGAAATCCATGTATGTGTCTCGAATCAAGGAATACATTTTAAAATTATATATATATATATATATATATATATATATATATATATATATATATATATATATATATATTACAAGGTGAACATTTCTTGCTAATGAAAATTAAAAATCACAATGTCACACAGCCTCTTGTTTCCTTGCTGACTCATCCCAGACATGGTAAAATAGCTAGCTCAGCTCTATTATTGTTTTAATAAATAAGCATTTACTTAACAACATGATTTTTGTGAGAATAGATAAAAAGAGGTGACTAAAAAATCTCGTTAATAACAAAAATTATTTACTTCCCGTTCGTTTTTTTTTTTTTTTTTTTTTTTTGGTGAGAACTTTTATACCATCTTTAATAGTCCTTCAGTACTTTTATTTTGGCATCAAAAAACACCTAGCTTCAAAATCATTGAATTTCATTGGCTGCCTGGTACAGACGCTGATCTTCTCAATGATGGTTGGCTAGTTTACATGTCAGTCAAGAAGCATTAGCCTGAGTGGGCGGATCTTGTCGGTTGTGTATGAAAATGCTTTATGTTGACGGACGCTATGATGCGAGAGTCGAGAAATATACATTTAATGAATTAAATTCTCTCAGTGATGGTGTGTACAATGCAAGGAAATAAAAACATTCGGGGCTTTACTGTAAAAAAACCCCTTAGCCCACCCCTGTCTGCGATAGGCTATTCTTTTGAAAATGGAGTTTAGTCGCCCTCCTGTGGTGAACTATGTGAATTACACTGCTGCAACTTATTTCCCCAGCTGTGACTGCAGTTAGAGGAAAATTTTGAGTTACAATATTTTGTAACATTTAATAAATTTTTGGTTGCCATGTGACGCAATAAAACATCTGGCAATTACCTTTCAAATTTTCTATAAATATATTTTCAGGGGCGGTTCTAGGGCGAGTGGACATCCGGGGCTTAGTCCAGAGAAATCTATGTATGTGCCTCGAATCAAGGAATACATTTTAAAATAAAATGTATATATATATATATATATTTACAAGGTGAATATTTCTTGCTAATGAAAATTAAAAATCACAATGTCACACAGCCTCTTGTTTCCTTGCTGACTCATCCCAGACATGGTAAAATAGCTAGCTCGGCTCTATTATTGTTTTAATAAATAAGCATTTACTTTACAACATGATTTTTGTGAGAATAGATAAAAAGAGGTGACTAAAAAATCTCGTTAATAACAAAAATTATTTACTTCCCGTTCGTTTTTTTTTTTTTTTTTTTTTTTTGGTGAGAACTTTTATACCATCTTCAATACTCCTTCAGTACTTTTATTTTGGCATCAAAAAACACCTAGCTTCAAAATCATTGAATTTCATTGGCTGCCTGGTACAGACGCTGATCTTCTCAATGATGGTTGGCTAGTTTACATGTCAGTCAAGAAGCATTAGCCTGAGTGGGCGGATCTTGTCGGTTGTGTATGAAAATGCGTTATGTTGACGGACGCTATGATGCGAGAGACGAGAAATATACATTTAATGAATTAAATTCTCTCAGTGATGGTGTGTACAATGCAAGGAAATAAAAACATTCGGGGCTTTACTGTAAAAAAACCCCTTAGCCCACCCCTGTCTGCGCTAGGCTATTCTTTTGAAAATGGAGTATAGTCGCCCTCCTGTGGTGAACTGTGTGAATTACACTGCTGTCATTTTACCCATAAACATTTAAAGATTTGAGTCAGCGAAATAGATAAATCGACTCTGCAAGATTTCTGGTGTGTGTTCAAGTGAAATAAAAAAAAGTTCAAACGAATATTATTCTCTCCACGAGCCAAAGGTAACGTTAAGTTAGCGTATTAATATTGAACCAAACATGTATGACGAGTCACGCAGGTACTGTACTCCTCCGCAGCGGTGAGACCAGAACCGGTATAAAATAGTCCGAATATAAACACTTATTATAGGTGTACCACAGTGTTTCGGGATAAGACAAAGCACGATTTGGACAACTGATACATGTACTCGCTCATTATATAAACCTTTGAACATTTTGAACTCAAAAAAAACTAATAAAGCTAATAACCGGAAATCGGAGGTGTATGCCGGTTTTAACTTATTATAATTTTATAATTATACATTAATTTTGTATAATTTTAGTAATTATTTACATAAAATACTTTAAGCAGTAATTATTTTATATTATTCGTTTCAATTCAAGTTCAAACATCATAGACATAAGAAACAAAAAAGCTACACTTGAAATGATGCATTTGTATGTGTATTAATATAACTTATGACTATACATGTTTGTTAAATAATGAAATACATGTGCATTTATTCCTATGTACCTAAACATTCATTAAACTTAATGAAAATCCTGTCTAAAATATAAAAAGAACATTGTCTCAGTGCCGTTTAAGATCATATTTTGCTATCATTAAGTTCAGTTTTACACTTGCAGTACTTAAAACATTCTTGTATTTGTTTATTAAGCAGCTATAACTTTTTAAATAGGCTTGATATTTATTCTGAAATCAGAATGATCAGCAGTCATGAACAAGATGGTAAAATTCAGATAAAAGTGGCTTGAAAAAGCCTAGCCAGAAAGTTTGAAAAAGTTGTATAATGTTACAGCATGGTTTAACATGATATACCATGTTTCTAGTGTTAGAGGATAACAGTTTAAAGACCCAGTATATGATGAACGACTAGGAGTCACGAGGTTCAATCAAATAAGTAAACATTTACTGAAGAATAGTTTGCAGTTTCATCGGTAGAGCCAGGCGTCAAAAATCTCACAAGGAGATTGTCTAAACAATTCTACACTTATGGATAGATAGCTGCTCAAGTCAACATTAATCAAGATAATTGTCAGAATCCAAAACTTGGTTCGGCGATGACCTTGGAAGTAGAAATGCATCTCGTGGTCTGTTGTTGCATATCACAAGACCTGCATTCAACACACACACACACACACACACACACACACACACACACACACACACACACACACACACACAGTTCCTCCAAGGTTATAGAGGGTTTAGGCTCACCATTATCAGGACAAACTACCAAAACAAACTGATAAAACACTCCCTCCTCTGAAAGTAGTACAATGTTCACTTTATTCATTAAAGAAATACAAAAGTATAATTTTGTGAATCCTATCACATAAGGTAACCTGGTCAGCAGAAAAAAGACTGATGAGGGTGTTCCTCAGACTTGAGCTCTTCTATTAGATTAGCAAAGTTAGAATGAAATAATTTTAGTTAAAGATCATCTTAACAATTTATTGTCAATTACATTAGGGCATCAGTCGACAGTGCAATTTATGAGGAATAAGATCAACAAGAGCATATTTTATAACAAGGCACAGCGGCAGATATCACACAGGAATATAGATAAATAAAAAAGTGTATGAGGCAGAGAATCAATACTAACCAGAAAAAGATGATGTATACTTGAATGTGCTGCAACAATGCAAAGTCCAGTTCATGGTTATCGTAGTTGTTGGGTAGTGTAGTGTTAAGCGAGTGGATTAGGTGAGAAGAGGTAGCCGGGGATGGTGCTTATTCGGCAGTCTAACTGCCTGAGAAGAGGCTGTACCTCTTACCCGATTGAAGCAGGCGGAACAAGCCGTGTGCTGGTTGGAACCAATCTCATGTGTCCTACGCAGTTAGACAAGTTGGATAGTTAAGCAGGCTTTTAGACTGGACCTGGAAGAGTGAATGAATTTTCACTCACCAGCAGCTGACACCAATCACTGCAAAACCCTGGATGGGTGTTTTCCGAGTAAAACCCTTGGATTTCTCCTCGTTTTCCTCTTCCAACATAACCTAGAGGATTCATAAGAAAATGGTGACATTAATATCCAAATTACCTTAATAACAAGACACATGGATGACTATTCTAATTCCATTTTTTCATTAAGCACATTTTCATTCATAATTGATACACCTGGTAAGCAGTTCTTGTAAATGTCATTGCAGTGTCTGCAGGGCTGCAGTGTGTACATTTGATAATACTCTTCACATGTCTTCTCTCTCCAATTTGTTACACCTGAATATTTCAATTTGAGGAGCATAAAAATGAATACGGTTAAAAAATGAACACTATTCAAAAGGGAATAATTGAAGACATGCTGACATAGGCTACCAATACATTTCTCAGTTACCATTTAAACCACATTTAAAACAAATGTGTAAAAGTAAATACATACTGTCAAGCCAGCAGAAGTGTGCAGTCCTCCTAAATGAGTCTGTATCCACCAGACTTCTGAATTTAGAACAAACTAAAGACAGATTCAACAATCCAGATTCCCCTCCTCAAGGACCACGTGGAGCAGAATTTCAGACAGGACAGCGTCCGGCAACTATTGGGTATTACAAAAAAAACAAAAAAAAACAAAAATGAATACTACCATTTCCAAACATCATGACCTAACCTCCATTGGTACAAACTATGCATCCTATGGGTGCACGTAATACCTGAAAACATTTAATTCAACAATAATATGTCATCAAGCTACTATGATAGTTTGTGAGATAATAAAGGCTTTGAAATCTGTTCAATCTTAGCTTCTGTCATATTGAATGTACTACTACAACAGGACTACTGTAACAAATACAACTTGCATTTCATTACCAAACATTACTTAGAATAGGTAAATAAAAACTATTTTGGAGACAATATAAAAAAATACCTTCCATGTGTCGATAGAGTTAGTGTTGCATGTGTTGGCTGAGCTTCTCAATAATTCCAATAAATCAACATTACCTTTATTCTAGTTATCATGTTAACTAACGCTAAAATGTAATGGTGATAAGGTAACGTTAAGCTAGCGTATTAATATTGAACCGAACATGTATGACGAGTCACGCAGGTACTGTGCTCCTCCGCAGTGGTGAGACCAGAACCAGTATAAAATAGTCCGAATATAAACACTTATTATAGGTGTACCACAGTGTTTCGGGATAAGACAAAGCACGATTTGGACAACTGATACATGTACTCGCTCATTATAAAAACCTTTGAACATTTTGAACACAAAACGTTAAGCACTAAAACTTTAAACTACCAGTCGCCCTCCTGTGGTGAACTGTGTGAATTACACTGCTGCAACTTATTTCTACAGCTGTGACTGCAGTTAGAGGAAAATTTTGAGTTACAATATTTTGTAACATTTAATAAATTGTTGGTTGCCATGTGACGCAGTAAAACATCTGGCAATTACCTTTCAAATTTTCTATAAATATATTTTCAGGGGCGATTCTAGGGCGAGTGGACATCCGGGGCTTAGTCCAGAGAAATCCATGTATGTGTCTCGAATCAAGGAATACATTTTAAAATTATATATGTATATATATATATATATGTATATATATATATATATATATATATATATATATATTACAAGGTGAACATTTCTTGCTAATGAAAATTAAAAATCACAATGTCACACAGCCTCTTGTTTCCTTGCTGACTCATCCCAGACATGGTAAAATAGCTAGCTCAGCTCTATTATTGTTTTAATAAATAAGCATTTACTTAACAACATGATTTTTGTGAGAATAGATAAAAAGAGGTGACTAAAAAATCTCGTTAATAACAAAAATTATTTACTTCCCGTTCGTTTTTTTTTTTTTTTTTTTTTTGGTGAGAACTTTTATACCATCTTTAATAGTCCTTCAGTACTTTTATTTTGGCATCAAAAAACACCTAGCTTCAAATTCATTGAATTTCATTGGCTGCCTGGTACAGACGCTGATCTTCTCAATGATGGTTGGCTAGTTTACATGTCAGTCAAGAAGCATTAGCCTGAGTGGGCGGATCTTGTCGGTTGTGTATGAAAATGCGTTATGTTGACGGACGCTATGATGCGAGAGTCGAGAAATATACATTTAATGAATTAAATTCTCTCAGTGATGGTGTGTACAATGCAAGGAAATAAAAACATTCGGGGCTTTACTGTAAAAAAACCCCTTAGCCCACCCCTGTCTGCGATAGGCCATTCTTTTGAAAATGGAGTTTAGTCGCCCTCCTGTGGTGAACTGTGTGAATTACACTGCTGCAACTTATTTCCCCAGCTGTGACTGCAGTTAGAGGAAAATTTTGAGTTACAATATTTTGTAACATTTAATAAATTTTTGGTTGCCATGTGACGCAATAAAACATCTGGCAATTACCTTTCAAATTTTCTATAAATATATTTTCAGGGGCGGTTCTAGGGCGAGTGGACATCCGGGGCTTAGTCCAGAGAAATCTATGTATGTGCCTCGAATCAAGGAATACATTTTAAAATAAAATGTATATATATATATATTTTTTTTACAAGGTGAATATTTCTTGCTAATGAAAATTAAAAATCACAATGTCACACAGCCTCTTGTTTCCTTGCTGACTCATCCCAGACATGGTAAAATAGCTAGCTCGGCTCTATTATTGTTTTAATAAATAAGCATTTACTTTACAACATGATTTTTGTGAGAATAGATAAAAAGAGGTGACTAAAAAATCTCGTTAATAACAAAAATTATTTACTTCCCGTTCGTTTTTTTTTTTTTTTTTTTTTTTTTGGTGAGAACTTTTATACCATCTTCAATACTCCTTCAGTACTTTTATTTTGGCATCAAAAAACACCTAGCTTCAAAATCATTGAATTTCATTGGCTGCCTGGTACAGACGCTGATCTTCTCAATGATGGTTGGCTAGTTTACATGTCAGTCAAGAAGCATTAGCCTGAGTGGGCGGATCTTGTCGGTTGTGTATGAAAATGCGTTATGTTGACGGACGCTATGATGCGAGAGTCGAGAAATATACATTTAATGAATTAAATTCTCTCAGTGATGGTGTGTACAATGCAAGGAAATAAAAACATTCGGGGCTTTACTGTAAAAAAACCCCTTAGCCCACCCCTGTCTGCGCTAGGCTATTCTTTTGAAAATGGAGTATAGTCGCCCTCCTGTGGTGAACTGTGTGAATTACACTGCTGTCATTTTACCCATAAACATTTAAAGATTTGAGTCAGCGAAATAGATAAATCGACTCTGCAAGATTTCTGGTGTGTGTTCAAGTGAAATAAAAAAAAGTTCAAACGAATATTATTCTCTCCACGAGCCAAAGGTAACGTTAAGTTAGCGTATTAATATTGAACCAAACATGTATGACGAGTCACGCAGGTACTGTACTCCTCCGCAGCGGTGAGACCAGAACCGGTATAAAATAGTCCGAATATAAACACTTATTATAGGTGTACCACAGTGTTTCGGGATAAGACAAAGCACGATTTGGACAACTGATACATGTACTCGCTCATTATATAAACCTTTGAACATTTTGAACTCAAAAAAAACTAATAAAGCTAATAACCGGAAATCGGAGGTGTATGCCGGTTTTAACTTATTATAATTTTATAATTATACATTAATTTTGTATAATTTTAGTAATTATTTACATAAAATACTTTAAGCAGTAATTATTTTATATTATTCGTTTCAATTCAAGTTCAAACATCATAGACATAAGAAACAAAAAAGCTACACTTGAAATGATGCATTTGTATGTGTATTAATATAACTTATGACTATACATGTTTGTTAAATAATGAAATACATGTGCATTTATTCCTATGTACCTAAACATTCATTAAACTTAATGAAAATCCTGTCTAAAATATAAAAAGAACATTGTCTCAGTGCCGTTTAAGATCATATTTTGCTATCATTAAGTTCAGTTTTACACTTGCAGTACTTAAAACATTCTTGTATTTGTTTATTAAGCAGCTATAACTTTTTAAATAGGCTTGATATTTATTCTGAAATCAGAATGATCAGCAGTCATGAACAAGATGGTAAAATTCAGATAAAAGTGGCTTGAAAAAGCCTAGCCAGAAAGTTTGAAAAAGTTGTATAATGTTACAGCATGGTTTAACATGATATACCATGTTTCTAGTGTTAGAGGATAACAGTTTAAAGACCCAGTATATGATGAACGACTAGGAGTCACGAGGTTCAATCAAATAAGTAAACATTTACTGAAGAATAGTTTGCAGTTTCATCGGTAGAGCCAGGCGTCAAAAATCTCACAAGGAGATTGTCTAAACAATTCTACACTTATGGATAGATAGCTGCTCAAGTCAACATTAATCAAGATAATTGTCAGAATCCAAAACTTGGTTCGGCGATGACCTTGGAAGTAGAAATGCATCTCGTGGTCTGTTGTTGCATATCACAAGACCTGCATTCAACACACACACACACACACACACACACACACACACACACACACACACACACACACACACAGTTCCTCCAAGGTTATAGAGGGTTTAGGCTCACCATTATCAGGACAAACTACCAAAACAAACTGATAAAACACTCCCTCCTCTGAAAGTAGTACAATGTTCACTTTATTCATTAAAGAAATACAAAAGTATAATTTTGTGAATCCTATCACATAAGGTAACCTGGTCAGCAGAAAAAAGACTGATGAGGGTGTTCCTCAGACTTGAGCTCTTCTATTAGATTAGCAAAGTTAGAATGAAATAATTTTAGTTAAAGATCATCTTAACAATTTATTGTCAATTACATTAGGGCATCAGTCGACAGTGCAATTTATGAGGAATAAGATCAACAAGAGCATATTTTATAACAAGGCACAGCGGCAGATATCACACAGGAATATAGATAAATAAAAAAGTGTATGAGGCAGAGAATCAATACTAACCAGAAAAAGATGATGTATACTTGAATGTGCTGCAACAATGCAAAGTCCAGTTCATGGTTATCGTAGTTGTTGGGTAGTGTAGTGTTAAGCGAGTGGATTAGGTGAGAAGAGGTAGCCGGGGATGGTGCTTATTCGGCAGTCTAACTGCCTGAGAAGAGGCTGTACCTCTTACCCGATTGAAGCAGGCGGAACAAGCCGTGTGCTGGTTGGAACCAATCTCATGTGTCCTACGCAGTTAGACAAGTTGGATAGTTAAGCAGGCTTTTAGACTGGACCTGGAAGAGTGAATGAATTTTCACTCACCAGCAGCTGACACCAATCACTGCAAAACCCTGGATGGGTGTTTTCCGAGTAAAACCCTTGGATTTCTCCTCGTTTTCCTCTTCCAACATAACCTAGAGGATTCATAAGAAAATGGTGACATTAATATCCAAATTACCTTAATAACAAGACACATGGATGACTATTCTAATTCCATTTTTTCATTAAGCACATTTTCATTCATAATTGATACACCTGGTAAGCAGTTCTTGTAAATGTCATTGCAGTGTCTGCAGGGCTGCAGTGTGTACATTTGATAATACTCTTCACATGTCTTCTCTCTCCAATTTGTTACACCTGAATATTTCAATTTGAGGAGCATAAAAATGAATACGGTTAAAAAATGAACACTATTCAAAAGGGAATAATTGAAGACATGCTGACATAGGCTACCAATACATTTCTCAGTTACCATTTAAACCACATTTAAAACAAATGTGTAAAAGTAAATACATACTGTCAAGCCAGCAGAAGTGTGCAGTCCTCCTAAATGAGTCTGTATCCACCAGACTTCTGAATTTAGAACAAACTAAAGACAGATTCAACAATCCAGATTCCCCTCCTCAAGGACCACGTGGAGCAGAATTTCAGACAGGACAGCGTCCGGCAACTATTGGGTATTACAAAAAAAACAAAAAAAAACAAAAATGAATACTACCATTTCCAAACATCATGACCTAACCTCCATTGGTACAAACTATGCATCCTATGGGTGCACGTAATACCTGAAAACATTTAATTCAACAATAATATGTCATCAAGCTACTATGATAGTTTGTGAGATAATAAAGGCTTTGAAATCTGTTCAATCTTAGCTTCTGTCATATTGAATGTACTACTACAACAGGACTACTGTAACAAATACAACTTGCATTTCATTACCAAACATTACTTAGAATAGGTAAATAAAAACTATTTTGGAGACAATATAAAAAAATACCTTCCATGTGTCGATAGAGTTAGTGTTGCATGTGTTGGCTGAGCTTCTCAATAATTCCAATAAATCAACATTACCTTTATTCTAGTTATCATGTTAACTAACGCTAAAATGTAATGGTGATAAGGTAACGTTAAGCTAGCGTATTAATATTGAACCGAACATGTATGACGAGTCACGCAGGTACTGTGCTCCTCCGCAGTGGTGAGACCAGAACCAGTATAAAATAGTCCGAATATAAACACTTATTATAGGTGTACCACAGTGTTTCGGGATAAGACAAAGCACGATTTGGACAACTGATACATGTACTCGCTCATTATAAAAACCTTTGAACATTTTGAACACAAAACGTTAAGCACTAAAACTTTAAACTACCAGTCGCCCTCCTGTGGTGAACTGTGTGAATTACACTGCTGCAACTTATTTCTACAGCTGTGACTGCAGTTAGAGGAAAATTTTGAGTTACAATATTTTGTAACATTTAATAAATTGTTGGTTGCCATGTGACGCAGTAAAACATCTGGCAATTACCTTTCAAATTTTCTATAAATATATTTTCAGGGGCGATTCTAGGGCGAGTGGACATCCGGGGCTTAGTCCAGAGAAATCCATGTATGTGTCTCGAATCAAGGAATACATTTTAAAATTATATATGTATATATATATATATATATGTATATATATATATATATATATATATATATATATTACAAGGTGAACATTTCTTGCTAATGAAAATTAAAAATCACAATGTCACACAGCCTCTTGTTTCCTTGCTGACTCATCCCAGACATGGTAAAATAGCTAGCTCAGCTCTATTATTGTTTTAATAAATAAGCATTTACTTAACAACATGATTTTTGTGAGAATAGATAAAAAGAGGTGACTAAAAAATCTCGTTAATAACAAAAATTATTTACTTCCCGTTCGTTTTTTTTTTTTTTTTTTTTTTTGGTGAGAACTTTTATACCATCTTTAATAGTCCTTCAGTACTTTTATTTTGGCATCAAAAAACACCTAGCTTCAAATTCATTGAATTTCATTGGCTGCCTGGTACAGACGCTGATCTTCTCAATGATGGTTGGCTAGTTTACATGTCAGTCAAGAAGCATTAGCCTGAGTGGGCGGATCTTGTCGGTTGTGTATGAAAATGCGTTATGTTGACGGACGCTATGATGCGAGAGTCGAGAAATATACATTTAATGAATTAAATTCTCTCAGTGATGGTGTGTACAATGCAAGGAAATAAAAACATTCGGGGCTTTACTGTAAAAAAACCCCTTAGCCCACCCCTGTCTGCGATAGGCCATTCTTTTGAAAATGGAGTTTAGTCGCCCTCCTGTGGTGAACTGTGTGAATTACACTGCTGCAACTTATTTCCCCAGCTGTGACTGCAGTTAGAGGAAAATTTTGAGTTACAATATTTTGTAACATTTAATAAATTTTTGGTTGCCATGTGACGCAATAAAACATCTGGCAATTACCTTTCAAATTTTCTATAAATATATTTTCAGGGGCGGTTCTAGGGCGAGTGGACATCCGGGGCTTAGTCCAGAGAAATCTATGTATGTGCCTCGAATCAAGGAATACATTTTAAAATAAAATGTATATATATATATATTTTTTTTACAAGGTGAATATTTCTTGCTAATGAAAATTAAAAATCACAATGTCACACAGCCTCTTGTTTCCTTGCTGACTCATCCCAGACATGGTAAAATAGCTAGCTCGGCTCTATTATTGTTTTAATAAATAAGCATTTACTTTACAACATGATTTTTGTGAGAATAGATAAAAAGAGGTGACTAAAAAATCTCGTTAATAACAAAAATTATTTACTTCCCGTTCGTTTTTTTTTTTTTTTTTTTTTTTTTTTGGTGAGAACTTTTATACCATCTTCAATACTCCTTCAGTACTTTTATTTTGGCATCAAAAAACACCTAGCTTCAAAATCATTGAATTTCATTGGCTGCCTGGTACAGACGCTGATCTTCTCAATGATGGTTGGCTAGTTTACATGTCAGTCAAGAAGCATTAGCCTGAGTGGGCGGATCTTGTCGGTTGTGTATGAAAATGCGTTATGTTGACGGACGCTATGATGCGAGAGTCGAGAAATATACATTTAATGAATTAAATTCTCTCAGTGATGGTGTGTACAATGCAAGGAAATAAAAACATTCGGGGCTTTACTGTAAAAAAACCCCTTAGCCCACCCCTGTCTGCGCTAGGCTATTCTTTTGAAAATGGAGTATAGTCGCCCTCCTGTGGTGAACTGTGTGAATTACACTGCTGTCATTTTACCCATAAACATTTAAAGATTTGAGTCAGCGAAATAGATAAATCGACTCTGCAAGATTTCTGGTGCGTGTTCAAGTGAAATAAAAAAAAGTTCAAACGAATATTATTCTCTCCACGAGCCAAAGGTAACGTTAAGTTAGCGTATTAATATTGAACCAAACATGTATGACGAGTCACGCAGGTACTGTACTCCTCCGCAGCGGTGAGACCAGAACCGGTATAAAATAGTCCGAATATAAACACTTATTATAGGTGTACCACAGTGTTTCGGGATAAGACAAAGCACGATTTGGACAACTGATACATGTACTCGCTCATTATATAAACCTTTGAACATTTTGAACTCAAAAAAAACTAATAAAGCTAATAACCGGAAATCGGAGGTGTATGCCGGTTTTAACTTATTATAATTTTATAATTATACATTAATTTTGTATAATTTTAGTAATTATTTACATAAAATACTTTAAGCAGTAATTATTTTATATTATTCGTTTCAATTCAAGTTCAAACATCATAGACATAAGAAACAAAAAAGCTACACTTGAAATGATGCATTTGTATGTGTATTAATATAACTTATGACTATACATGTTTGTTAAATAATGAAATACATGTGCATTTATTCCTATGTACCTAAACATTCATTAAACTTAATGAAAATCCTGTCTAAAATATAAAAAGAACATTGTCTCAGTGCCGTTTAAGATCATATTTTGCTATCATTAAGTTCAGTTTTACACTTGCAGTACTTAAAACATTCTTGTATTTGTTTATTAAGCAGCTATAACTTTTTAAATAGGCTTGATATTTATTCTGAAATCAGAATGATCAGCAGTCATGAACAAGATGGTAAAATTCAGATAAAAGTGGCTTGAAAAAGCCTAGCCAGAAAGTTTGAAAAAGTTGTATAATGTTACAGCATGGTTTAACATGATATACCATGTTTCTAGTGTTAGAGGATAACAGTTTAAAGACCCAGTATATGATGAACGACTAGGAGTCACGAGGTTCAATCAAATAAGTAAACATTTACTGAAGAATAGTTTGCAGTTTCATCGGTAGAGCCAGGCGTCAAAAATCTCACAAGGAGATTGTCTAAACAATTCTACACTTATGGATAGATAGCTGCTCAAGTCAACATTAATCAAGATAATTGTCAGAATCCAAAACTTGGTTCGGCGATGACCTTGGAAGTAGAAATGCATCTCGTGGTCTGTTGTTGCATATCACAAGACCTGCATTCAACACACACACACACACACAGTTCCTCCAAGGTTATAGAGGGTTTAGGCTCACCATTATCAGGACAAACTACCAAAACAAACTGATAAAACACTCCCTCCTCTGAAAGTAGTACAATGTTCACTTTATTCATTAAAGAAATACAAAAGTATAATTTTGTGAATCCTATCACATAAGGTAACCTGGTCAGCAGAAAAAAGACTGATGAGGGTGTTCCTCAGACTTGAGCTCTTCTATTAGATTAGCAAAGTTAGAATGAAATAATTTTAGTTAAAGATCATCTTAACAATTTATTGTCAATTACATTAGGGCATCAGTCGACAGTGCAATTTATGAGGAATAAGATCAACAAGAGCATATTTTATAACAAGGCACAGCGGCAGATATCACACAGGAATATAGATAAATAAAAAAGTGTATGAGGCAGAGAATCAATACTAACCAGAAAAAGATGATGTATACTTGAATGTGCTGCAACAATGCAAAGTCCAGTTCATGGTTATCGTAGTTGTTGGGTAGTGTAGTGTTAAGCGAGTGGATTAGGTGAGAAGAGGTAGCCGGGGATGGTGCTTATTCGGCAGTCTAACTGCCTGAGAAGAGGCTGTACCTCTTACCCGATTGAAGCAGGCGGAACAAGCCGTGTGCTGGTTGGAACCAATCTCATGTGTCCTACGCAGTTAGACAAGTTGGATAGTTAAGCAGGCTTTTAGACTGGACCTGGAAGAGTGAATGAATTTTCACTCACCAGCAGCTGACACCAATCACTGCAAAACCCTGGATGGGTGTTCTCCGAGTAAAACCCTTGGATTTCTCCTCGTTTTCCTCTTCCAACATAACCTAGAGGATTCATAAGAAAATGGTGACATTAATATCCAAATTACCTTAATAACAAGACACATGGATGACTATTCTAATTCCATTTTTTCATTAAGCACATTTTCATTCATAATTGATACACCTGGTAAGCAGTTCTTGTAAATGTCATTGCAGTGTCTGCAGGGCTGCAGTGTGTACATTTGATAATACTCTTCACATGTCTTCTCTCTCCAATTTGTTACACCTGAATATTTCAATTTGAGGAGCATAAAAATGAATACGGTTAAAAAATGAACACTATTCAAAAGGGAATAATTGAAGACATGCTGACATAGGCTACCAATACATTTCTCAGTTACCATTTAAACCACATTTAAAACAAATGTGTAAAAGTAAATACATACTGTCAAGCCAGCAGAAGTGTGCAGTCCTCCTAAATGAGTCTGTATCCACCAGACTTCTGAATTTAGAACAAACTAAAGACAGATTCAACAATCCAGATTCCCCTCCTCAAGGACCACGTGGAGCAGAATTTCAGACAGGACAGCGTCCGGCAACTATTGGGTATTACAAAAAAAAAAAAAAAAAAAAAAAAATGAATACTACCATTTCCAAACATCATGACCTAACCTCCATTGGTACAAACTATGCATCCTATGGGTGCACGTAATACCTGAAAACATTTAATTCAACAATAATATGTCATCAAGCAACTATGATAGTTTGTGAGATAATAAAGGCTTTGAAATCTGTTCAATCTTAGCTTCTGTCATATTGAATGTACTACTACAACAGGACTACTGTAACAAATACAACTTGCATTTCATTACCAAACATTACTTAGAATAGGTAAATAAAAACTATTTTGGAGACAATATAAAAAAATACCTTCCATGTGTCGATAGAGTTAGTGTTGCATGTGTTGGCTGAGCTTCTCAATAATTCCAATAAATCAACATTACCTTTATTCTAGTTATCATGTTAACTAACGCTAAAATGTAATGGTGATAAGGTAACGTTAAGCTAGCGTATTAATATTGAACCGAACATGTATGACGAGTCACCCCAGCTAACACAGTTACGTTGTGAAGACGTAACCGGACCAGACCATATTCGTCGCAGCGACGTACCACATAACGTTCCAGCGACGTAACTTTGTGATTCCCATAATCGTCGTGGCGACGTTATATTGATACGTCGCAAGAACGTGATGATTACGTCTCAATGACCAAACTGGAATGTTGTGAGGACGTAACGTCAAGGGACCGTGTAAGTCGCAGCGACGTACCACATAACGTTCCAGCGACGTAACTTTGTGATTCCCATAATCGTCGTGGCGACGTTATAGCGGTATGTCGCAAGAACGTGATGATTACGTCTCAGTGACCAAACTGGTATGTTGTGAGGACCGAACATCAAAGGACCGTGTTAGTCGCAGCAATGACCGAAATAGGCTACCAAGTAGCCTAAAAAATAAAAACTCTGCGGCTACATTTAATCAGCATTTAAAATAATAACATTCAGTGTGTTACCTGTGTGTAGCATCGCATGCATCAATGTGTCACACGTGCCTCAAGAATCAATCAACTATGGAAAACATTTATATAATTTATTAATCAGCAGTTAGTTAGTTAGTTAATTACATTTTCCGCAGTAAGATAATAAATAAACATATAATTTTAACACACAAACGCACACACAGTTATTTTACAAAATTATTGAGAAATGAAAATTTGGCATATACATTCATTTTAATAATCTGATTTTACTTTAAGGGAAAAATAATGAAAACCAATCATAATGAATCAAAAAAAAAAGTCTCATTCTTCTTCAAAAAGGATGAGTGTTTCATCGTTGTCTTCCCGCACACCTTTTCTCTGTTCCTGCTGCTGCAAAATGAAAAGTATATTTCAGTGTCATACAATTAATTGTACATCATTTTTCCATTGATTTTTCATTTGTTGAAATTAAATGTTAGATTCAGTTGGTCAATATTCTTTCTTTAAAATTATGGTTTCATTACATTAAGATAACTAAACATAGCCTACTATAAATCTAGTAATTTTATTTACTCAAATGCAGGAAACAAATAAATGCACTAGTGATTTGGAGATTAGTGGGTTTAGGATTACTGGATTAAAAAATAATTTTACGTGAGAAAACCAGTTCTCATCACACTCCATCAGTAAGCCTATGTTCACTCGCAACCCGCTATTAATTCACTTTCGCTCCGACATGCTTAGTAAGATAACATTAGTTATCTGTAGGCTATAACCAAAAATAATGTTTAAATATGATTCGGGTGTGTGAAGGAACGTTTGAACGGACGTTCATTTAGTTTCTGCTCATATGATTTTCTTTTCAAGATGTTTTAAACTCTAACTTTGAACCAATTCTAAATGGCACTCTTTGATCAGGATTTGTTTCCAGGTATGACTAAAATGTTTTTTGACTTTCATTTAAACTTTGATTTTTATACATATAGCCTATATGAAGAGTTCAGATGCAAAAGTGCCATTTGAAATTTTCTTCTAGAATGATAATTTTTAGAATGATCATTTTTATCAAGCTTGTATAATTAACCTCCTGGGGACCAATAACGCGTCCCTGCGTTTTGATGTTTTTTTTTTTTTTTTCACATAGCTGCAACATAGACTTAAAATACTCCGCCATTAATGGTCATATAAATAAAATCAATTCATGATTATAAACTATAGAGGGTCTTCTTTTTTGCGTACACTCTTAGTAATATCAACACCTTGCTGCGCTGTGAGGAGATCCTGGAACAAAATTGCCAGTTTCATTTTGAGGAGCAAGATTCAGCTGATGCAGTAAGTCATTATTCTTAAGTGCTTTGTTCTAATCGCGTTATTAAATAATGTCTGTAAACTCCACAAAGACTGTTTAAATATTAAATGCACGTCTTATAGGAAGGAATAGGCGAATTCACAGACGCGCGCGCCGTGCGTTAAATCAAATGAAGAAGAACTGACGGTTGTTCGGCAGTTATTGAACGATAAGAAAAAACTACAGCTGCACTCTATGTGAGTAACCATTAATCATATCTTTCCTTTTTATATTTTATTGTTATGAATGTTGTTGTTTTGTTGTTATGAATGTTATATGTCAACTATAGCCTAAATTATGACGATCGAGGTGAGATGCGCTATAATCATGTAGGCGGTGCGCTATAATCGTGTTGTTAGCTTTTAGCACGAGATCCAAACTTTTGTTCGTTAGTTAGATTTGAATGAGCGAAATTGGAATAGTTAAAATTTAAACCTAAGCCGATCTGACCTAAACGACAGACTGTGAAATGTTCCACTCACATCTGCAGTCAGATGTTCTTTAAGTAAATCAAACCAGTGATTAAATGGTTAACACAACTTAACATTTTTTCTACTTTTACTAAGTTAACTGAACATGTTATCTCCGTTTTTTAAATAATATAATTAGAATATGATAATATCTGTTTTACAGAAAACTGCACCAAAGGAGCTTACATTCTTACACCTTGCTGGAGCATGCTTAAGTGTGTCTGCCACAATGTCCTCCACTGTTGCTTGCTGGATTCTAGGATTGGACATCATCACTGCCTCTGTAATATTAAGTTCCGTGATAATGCAGTGGTTCAAGTACTGGTAAACAGTACTGTATCGTTGGTAATACAGTTTTTTTGAGTCACTAACATATTGTACTTACTTTTTATGACCTTCATAATGTTCATGTTTTGCAGTGGTCTCTTCCCTTTCTTCCCCTTGAGACTAAACTCCTTCCAGACACTGTAGGAGGCCAGTGCCCGCATCACCCGCCGGGTGTTTTCCCCAGGGTTTGGACCTCCAACAAGACTTAAATGGTGTATCTACAAGATGGAATACATTTTCAAAATAGTAATAACTTTTGTTATTTAACTTAATTCTAACACTTTTTTTGCATTTCACGGAGAGTTCACAATTAACACACCACTCTATTCCGAAATGTCTCCTCTTTCATTTTTTCATCGAGAGAGAGGAGTTCCTCCACAGTGCCACACACATCAAGACTCATCTCCTCCACTCGCTGACTATTCCCATCACCCAGGGCACGAGCATAGAGTTCATACAGGGCTGCTGTTGAGCTCCTCATCGCCTTCATCTCACTCTCTATGCTGATTATTCTCTGAGTGAGTAGGCTCAGGAGGTGATCTGGGAGAATCGATATTGATTCATTCAAATAAAGGTAAACACTAAGTTTCAAATTATGTTTTGCATTTACCATTCTTGTTCTGGATGTCTCTAGGAGGCGCTGGTCTTAATGATGCATCAAGAATGTGATGCCCATCAGGTCTTGATGGGGTTGTGGATTGTTTAGTTGCTTTAAATGCTGGGGGAAATGGCAGCTGAGGTTCCACTGTAAATTAGAATTTAATTACTAAAAAATAGGAACAAAAGAAAAACAATGAAATGTACTGGTATTGGTATCAATCAACTAATGATATTTTGGTTTTCTGGAAACCCCCAAACACTTTTTTTTTAATATGAAAATGTGCACAAGTGGTAAAGTAAAAGAATTAAAACTAAGAAAGGCGTACCAGCTGTTGTACTGTTCACCCGGCTTTTCTTTTTAGGGTGAGGTACTGAAGAAGTATCTTTAAAAAGAAAAAGAATCAAAATTATTTTTAGAATTACTTTAATTGTTTATTTGTAAACTTATTTCACATGCTCAGGTTCATACCTTCATCAGAGCTGCTGAGACACACTGGTCGTTTTTTTCTCTTGGGAACGTCATCAGAGCTCTCCACAGAAGACTGCACAGCTGCTCTTTTGGACCACTTTTTAGCAGTTTCATAGTCACCTGAAGTAAAATATACAGTGAGTATAATTCAGCATTCCTTAACAGTAATTGCACTAACATTTTGTTTGAATGATCCTTTAAAGTAAAATGAAATACCTGTTTTTGCAAACACTCTGACCCTGTGCCTGGTCCAATTTTTTTTATCAGGTTGTTCAAGCCTTTTAATTTTTTTGGTCACATTATTTGTTGGCCAGTAACAGTATTGAACCTGCATTAAAATAGTACAATTACATTGTTGGATAAATATTGTAGAATTAGAAAATTAATTCAAACTGTAATATGAAAGCATGAGTAACTGAAAATCTAACTCAAGTAAAAAGTTAGATGTAAATGTTAATAATTGAGAATTGTACTCAAAACATGCTAAATGGAACCAACAGATGTGGTAAATTTGAAAAGGAAAACTTTGAAAAAAGAGAGAGAAGAGTTGTCTTTACAAGGAGGGCATGTAAATAATTTGTAGTAAAAAGATTAAATGGGCTTTACAAAAAAAAGTGCATGGATAATTTTAATGATTATGTTTACTGTTATGTTCCATAAAAAGAAAGAATTGTCCATTTTGTTTTTCATGGTGACTGTGAATATATTTGTTAATGTATGTTGTTGATACAAGTGAGATTTCATACCTCATCTTCTTCAAAAAGCCAGGTCTGTAGTACCAAATCACAAGTCCCCTCCTCCAAAAATTCAACTATTGCATACATTCTACAAGAAGCAAGAAAAATCATTATAAATGGAAAAGAAGCTGACTATATTTACCAATCGCTTCATATCACATCATATGACAACCTATTACCTTTAATTATAACTTGTGGAGCAATGACAGAAAAATCACATTCCTGTCTTCTGCATTAATCTTTATAGCATGCTTTGTGAGTTCTGATGTTGGAATCCATTTGATAGTGTTGTTTTTTTGGTTGTACTTGTAGGCACCAATCAAAAATGACGTACATGGGCTATGGAACAGAGGGTACGGTTTACTGTACACACGGCAAAGCACTCTTTCTTCCTTGTCTGGCTCTTGAAGAATCTCACAGCATTGGCCCCCACTGAGGATGTATGCACAATCTCTGGCTTTTGTAGAGATTTTCTGTTCACTTGAATTGTTTGGAATTTGTTTCTGTTTGCTCATCTCTTCCAGTCTCTTAGAAACCTGAATCAGTGGGTGTCTGCCAGAACGCACCATCTTCTTCAGTGACTGCAGGTAGTTTTCAAACATGAAGCCACTAAAATTTTCCAGACAACCAAAGTTTTCTGCATCACTTGCAATGTGCAGCATGGAATGGGTATTGTAAACCAGGAACTCCTGTCCATAGAGTGTCCTACCTTTTTCCACAAAGTATTGCAGCAGGTCATTGGCATATTTGGAATGTTCCTGCACAAGACTTGGACATACTAGGATTGCCATGGCCACATTGAAAGAAAGGAAGTGCAGGTACACGTCATCTGGCAGTATTCCCTTTAACACAATCTTCCCTGTGTATAAAAGGAACTGACGAAACTCGGTTGCTTTCCATCTGTCCAGCTCCTCAAGACCCCTAGGCTTTCGCACAAATGCAGAGGGTATGCAGTTTCGAAGAGACAGCAGTCTTGCACTAATCTCTTTATTTTGGCTGGCCGAAACCCTTACACCTCTGTCTCCTCTTGTCCAGATGAGCAGGAGCCTTTTCATTACACCGAGACAAGCCTGGTGCATGTAATCAATGGGAAAGCACCTCACCATGTCAATGGGGAGGTGAGACACAGGTGTGTTCCCATGGTGATGCTGAAATTGCGTTTGATTTCTGAATGCTTCATCTGTCCGTAGGATGAGGTCAGCAGTCTCTTGGTATGTGACTCTG
Organism: Cyprinella venusta; assembly: GCA_038021265.1. Taxonomy (NCBI): domain Eukaryota; kingdom Metazoa; phylum Chordata; class Actinopteri; order Cypriniformes; family Leuciscidae; genus Cyprinella; species Cyprinella venusta. The sequence goes on from CM075885.1 coordinate 457,229, forward strand.
TTTAACCACACACCTTTTTGCTCACATCGGTCACAGCCAAAGTACCCGGAATACAGTTTGATATTTTTCACTAATGCACGAGCTGGAGCATCACACACAAAGCACCTCAGATTGACTTTTATTTTTCTACCCATAAAGGTAATCCCGTCATTCATCAGATGTCCCAGGTCCCTTACTGTGTCTTCTAAAAAGCCAAGATCTGTTGGTCGACTTGCACCACATGTCAGAGCTGTGGGGAAAATGGTAACAGGATCTAGCATGACTGCGCAAAGGACTGGCCACATACACGTTTTGGAGCTTTTGTACAGTGGTAATCCATCAACGTTCAGGGATAAATCAACACAGTCGAGTTTGACTACTTCATCAAGTGGGTAACTTTCTAATGTTTCTTGTAATTTCTGCTTTAGTGGAAAGTAAACGTATTCCATTCCAGATGATTGCTGTGTGTCAAGTTGCCGGGGAGTGTGCAAAAGGGTCCGGGCAGTTGAGGGTAATTCACTGTGTCCATGCCTTTTTAACAATTTAAGAAGGTTGTCAAGTGCATTGTGTTTTATCTGGTATTCAATAGCCCAAGCGGACAGCTCTTCTGCCAGTGACATGTGCTCACTGTCATCGTCTTCAAGGTAAAAGGCCAAGGATTCATTCAAGCTGTTAATTACCTCCCATGTTGTTGCTATTGCCTGTTCTCTTGCATTTTCAGAGTGCAAATGGTGGTCAGTGTCTGATGGATATTCCCCACAATTCTGCTCCATATCAACTGACATTACTACTCCATCAGCGCATTCTGGTTGTTCTTCAAGTGCAAGATCAAGTGATTGTACTTCAACGGCTGGATTAGTCTCCAGGTGAGATGGCAATCTGGACAATGCCTGCCTTGTGGTTCTCCAAGCATGCACATATTTCCTGTGTATCTCTCTCTTTTCAGAGCTCATTCTAGGAGAGTAGCATATATTTAATTTATTTTTAATTTGTACACCCTTTTTTAATACACTCAATCTGAGCTTTCAAGTCAGTGAAATTAATGTCAAGCTTATTTTTCTAAAATATTTAGAGACCGCTGATTAACAGATTTTAATTTTAAGTATTGTATTTTTTTAATTTTTAAATGTTTGGTCCTTTTGTGATCTTTCGGCACTAAAACCAAAACCTACTAGAAAGAACATGTTAATTTCATTTGTAAATGTCTTAACACTCATTGTAGTGTTGAAGGCAAAATTATAGAACTAGTGAACAATAACTGTAACACATCAATGTGAATGGCTTGTTATTTTTAGGCACGTACAATGGAAATTAATTGGTAAAATGTTACTTTGCTATATATTGAACAATTCACATGAAATTAAACATGAAATTTGATATGTATCAAGTTGGAAGTTTTGTTTAAATTGTTACGGAGAACACATTTAAGTGAAACTAAGGAAATTACTTGCCTTGGAAAAAAAACTCAGAACAGGCAGCAGGGGCGGATGATCTAAAATTAAAGAAATCAAGGATGTCAATTATCTGTTTGCAGACAAGGAAAAGAGAAATTAACTGTTAATTGAGTGAATGACTGAATATTTCAGTATCAGATATTACATGAGTTTGAATTGATAGACTTGCTGGAAAACTGTTAAATGCCATCAAATAGAAGAATTTAAAAAATATATGTCTGATTGTTAGTCAAACATATACTTACAAGTCCAAAGACAATGCTTGAGCCCTTAAAAGAGCTTTTGGGGTGTGCTTGAGTTAGCTGCTGTTGACAAGGAAAGGGGGAGAAAAAATTTAAACATGAATATGAGTGAGATATATGTTTTAAAATGCATTGTTTTATCAATGATATTTATTTAAACGAGATGACTGCTTGATAGCCTTCTGCTTGCTCACTTACAATAATCAGATGACAGTTGATAATGGAAAAGAGAAGAGAATAAATTGTATGGTTTACATTCCGAAAATTAATAAAGGCTTTTCATCTAATACAATGCTAAGCAATCTACAATATATGAAGAGTTCAGATGCAAAAGCCTCTAAATGCCATTTGAAATTTTCTTCTAAAATGACCATTTTTATCAAGCTTGTATATTTAAGTTCAGTAATTTCACTTATTTGACAATTAAAAGGAAATTCCAAATGGCAAAGAAAATTCCAAATGGCACTTAGAGGCTTTTGCATCTAAACTCTTCATATGTTATATAATAATATAACGTAACAATATCCAAACTAAACGGTCATTGGATAAATGCTGTGATGACCCATGCTTAGCGTCTGGGGGTGAATGAGGAGGGGGCTGGCCCGGACTCCCGTGATGATTGGGGGGGTCTTTTGATTGACAGCAATCGCAGATTTTTCAAGTGTTGTCGAAAAGACAAACTGCAACCTATTTCTTGATATTTGCTTTGGCAAAATTGCTAGCCAATTTTCATAATACATTTCACTCAATTAGGCTATACACAACGTTCCTTGTTTCAACTTTCCACCGTCAAATTTAATATCTTTTTTTAATCGTTATTTATTATTATAGGTTTTTTGTTTTGTTTTTTATCAAACCCGAAAATATTCATTATTAGTGGTTCAACATTGAACATTGAAAATAAGGGAGATTTCCCGGAATCCATCGCCAAAATAAGGGATTTTTTTTTTTACATTATTAAGAGCATATTGTTTAAAAAAAATGACATGAATATATATATATATATATATATATATATATATATATATATATATATATATATATATATATATATATATAGGCAAAAATAATGGAATTAAATATAAACATCGTTTTTTTTTCTTCGTTTTTTTCTGAACGCTTCCAACACGCTTTTGCGTGTCGCGTAAAAAATAGGCATCTCTGGTTGCTGGTTCAATTTCTAGCATGCACGCGTTTGCGCGTGTCACGCAGACAGTGTGCAAGCTCTAATCTGTTAACATGGGAGCCAAAATAAAAACCATAGACAGTAAAATAAAAACTGTCACGTCACGCAGCTGAGACGCACGCAGCCAGTGTGTCTCCGGCCAGCGCGCGCGGCGCTGCATCCGAGTATGAACGACTTCAAGCCGAATAGGTCCGAACTTGTAGCGTACGTCTCACACAATCAGAGCGTAAAAATACGGGATATTTTACGGGAAAATACTAAAACGGGAAGACAGCGGGAACAGACATAAAATACGTATTACGTAAGAAACCCGAAAAAAACGGGAGGGTTGAGTCAACCCGGTTGACAGCTATGGTTCAAATAATCATATGTAACGTTAACGGTATTTAACAGACCTGACAAGTGGACGGTAGAAAAGAAGACGGAAAATATTGTTATGTGAACAGTAACATAGTGGTAAATTTACTGAAAAAGACACAATTTTATAAGAGGTTACATGTTCATCAGGTGAAAGCAGCATTTATTTACAAGTGGACGGTAAAAAAGACGGAAAATCATTATGTGAACTATAACGTTAAATTTTCTGGAAAAGACACAATATAAGAGGTTTATATAGTAGCCTACATCTTATTTTACTTTCTTCAGTGCTAAATACCATTTACCCAATGGGCTCATACGTTTTAAAAAGTAATTTACCTTAAAAGAAATATAACTTACCAATAAAAAAGTAGCTGTATGCCGGGTGTGCCGGTTTCCACAACAAACGGTCGCTGCGCGCGGTAGTCATGACAACAGCTGCAGCTGGCTTGTTCGCGTGCTTGGCACGCGAGGAAGAATGTAGCCATATTATGCGAGTCGTCAATGCTGAAATACTGTTACAACTCTCACAGCCTATTTCTTTTCGTTTGGAATAGTTTCGTGTAAAGACTTAGTTGCAAGCTTTCTGGGGCGCCTCCATGTCATGTTAATATTGTCTGCAATTATCTTGGCAATTAGTTGATGAATTAAAAAAATGATTAAGATACAATTTATACAAATTAAAAGTACAATTATACTTTAAAGAAAGGCTTTCTACAAAAGAATGAGTCCAAATCAACCTTCATGTCTTTAGATAGGTATAATTGCTTATCCTATCTCACTCATGCTCACTTTTCATAATTAACATGGGGGAAAATATAATATTTATAATATTATAATATTTCAACAAATATGAAACTAAATGTGCTTATTTAATGGCTACAACATGTAGGCCTACAGATTTGATTTGAACAGTTTGCTGTATATTAATTTAATTCTGAATTTTACACGTTGAAAGACATTTTTCATGCATAGTAAAACATACCTGGACCATTTATCAAATTCACCAATAATTGTGTGTGCATTTATTAATCATTATGATACTAAAATCATTAGCCTATAAAGTAGATTATACTACACAAAATCAGATGAGCCCAGAATATAAACGCAACATGTTTTTTTATTTAGTTTATTTTTAATTTTTTATTTTTCAAAGCATTAACAGAAATCATTAACAAAGCAGAAACACTTAAAGCTTTCCCCCCCATAATAACCCGTTCCATCAAAATAATACATTACTTTGCCTACAAGTGAAAACAATAGTTATAATATTCAAAAAAGGGGAAAAAATAAAAAATAAATAAATATACATACATAGCCAATAATGAAATTCTGACATATTCGTGGTCAATAATTATAAAATAAAACCCCAAGTGACAATCTTAACATATGATCATATGATTGACATATGACATAATATGTAATCATGGGTTGCCAAGTGTTATTTATTAAATCTAGGCAATTTTTTAATGAAACATCATTTGACATTAATTTAGCTACAATTAGAAATAGCAAATCAGTGTTTGTTTGTTTGTTTTTTAGAGCACATAGCGAAAATTTAGGCTAAGTTAACTTTAATAGTCATGTATGCTATTCAATGAAGAGTCGTGAAGTGAAACTTACCAGAAAAAAGTCAATGTCTTCAGGCTGGAGAAGGCATTTTGCGCATGATAATTATAGCCTATTGTTATTATTAATTCAATCTCCGATCATTATTTTACAGGGCATTCATTATGTTTAAAGATGTCCTCGTTTGGCTGGTTTGGAAGGACCAATTGTCGGCATGAATGACAGATTTGAAGATGAATGATACACGAGTGTTTTGCTTTTTATCTCCCCCCCCCCCCCCCCTGCTCTTTTATTGTTCATGCTTTTAATGCTATTTGCTCAGTTATTCATTATTTTTATAATGGTGTAAAAATCTTTGTTCTGTTTTTCCTATTTTAATAAAACTTTTATAGCCTGTTTGTGGAGTTGCATTGTTTTATTTAGTCATTAGGACACGTTGTGAGGACGTCGTGGTAAAGTTCCATTTTTTAAGATCTTTGCTAACGTTCCAGAAACGTTGTGGGCACGTCCTCAAAAGATGTCGCTAGTTTATCCCATGGAGAACGTTGTAGAGACGTGGTCAACTGGTCTCCAGATAACTTTCCAGAAAATCGCGTTACAAGTCCTAGTAATATTATATGCCATTTGGATATTATATGGGAAATGTAATTATAATTCATCAAAGATTTGATTAAATTATCTGGTGACCAGTTGACCACGTCTCTACAACGTTTTCCATGGGATAAACTAGCGACCTCTTTTAAGGACGTACCCACAACGTTTCTGGAACGTTAGCAAAGATCTTAAAAAATGGAACTTTACCACGACGTCCTCACAACGTTGCCACAAAGTAATGTCACGCTGACCAAATGACGACTAACTGACGACGTCGTCACAACGTACTGTGTTAGCTGGGACGCAGGTACTGTGCTCCTCCGCAGTGGTGAGACTAGAACCAGTATAAAATAGTCCGAATATAAACACTTATTATAGGTGTACCACAGTGTTTCGGGATAAGACAAAGCACGATTTGGACAACTGATACAAGCACTCGCTCATTATAAAAACCTTTGAACATTTTGAACACAAAACGTTAAGCACTAAAACTTTAAACTACCAGTCGCCCTCCTGTGGTGAACTGTGTGAATTACACTGCTGCAACTTATTTCTACAGCTGTGACTGCAGTTAGAGGAAAATTTTGAGTTACAATATTTTGTAACATTTAATAAATTGTTGGTTGCCATGTGACGCAGTAAAACATCTGGCAATTACCTTTCAAATTTTCTATAAATATATTTTCAGGGGCGATTCTAGGGCGAGTGGACATCCGGGGCTTAGTCCAGAGAAATCCATGTATGTGTCTCGAATCAAGGAATACATTTTAAAATTATATATATATATATATATATATATATATATATATATATATATATATATATATATATATATATATATATATATATATATATATATATATATATATATATATATATATATATATTACAAGGTGAACATTTCTTGCTAATGAAAATTAAAAATCACAATGTCACACAGCCTCTTGTTTCCTTGCTGACTCATCCCAGACATGGTAAAATAGCTAGCTCAGCTCTATTATTGTTTTAATAAATAAGCATTTACTTAACAACATGATTTTTGTGAGAATAGATAAAAAGAGGTGACTAAAAAATCTCGTTAATAACAAAAATTATTTACTTCCCGTTCGTTTTTTTTTTTTTTTTTTTTGGTGAGAACTTTTATACCATCTTTAATAGTCCTTCAGTACTTTTATTTTGGCATCAAAAAACACCTAGCTTCAAAATCATTGAATTTCATTGGCTGCCTGGTACAGACGCTGATCTTCTCAATGATGGTTGGCTAGTTTACATGTCAGTCAAGAAGCATTAGCCTGAGTGGGCGGATCTTGTCGGTTGTGTATGAAAATGCGTTATGTTGACGGACGCTATGATGCGAGAGTCGAGAAATATACATTTAATGAATTAAATTCTCTCAGTGATGGTGTGTACAATGCAAGGAAATAAAAACATTCGGGGCTTTACTGTAAAAAAACCCCTTAGCCCACCCCTGTCTGCGATAGGCTATTCTTTTGAAAATGGAGTTTAGTCGCCCTCCTGTGGTGAACTGTGTGAATTACACTGCTGCAACTTATTTCCCCAGCTGTGACTGCAGTTAGAGGAAAATTTTGAGTTACAATATTTTGTAACATTTAATAAATTTTTGGTTGCCATGTGACGCAATAAAACATCTGGCAATTACCTTTCAAATTTTCTATAAATATATTTTCAGGGGCGGTTCTAGGGCGAGTGGACATCCGGGGCTTAGTCCAGAGAAATCTATGTATGTGCCTCGAATCAAGGAATACATTTTAAAATAAAATTTATATATATATATATATATATATATATATATATATATTTTTTTTTTTTTTTACAAGGTGAATATTTCTTGCTAATGAAAATTAAAAATCACAATGTCACACAGCTTCTTGTTTCCTTGCTGACTCATCCCAGACATGGTAAAATAGCTAGCTCGGCTCTATTATTGTTTTAATAAATAAGCATTTACTTTACAACATGATTTTTGTGAGAATAGATAAAAAGAGGTGACTAAAAAATCTCGTTAATAAAAAAAATTATTTACTTCCCGTTCGTTTTTTTTTTTTTTTTTTTTTTTTTGGTGAGAACTTTTATACCATCTTCAATACTCCTTCAGTACTTTTATTTTGGCATCAAAAAACACCTAGCTTCAAAATCATTGAATTTCATTGGCTGCCTGGTACAGACGCTGATCTTCTCAATGATTGTTGGCTAGTTTACATGTCAGTCAAGAAGCATTAGCCTGAGTGGGCGGATCTTGTCGGTTGTGTATAAAAATGCGTTATGTTGACGGACGCTATGATGCGAGAGTCGAGAAATATACATTTAATGAATTAAATTCTCTCAGTGATGGTGTGTACAATGCAAGGAAATAAAAACATTCGGGGCTTTACTGTAAAAAACTCCCTTAGCCCACCCCTGTCTGCGATAGGCTATTCTTTTGAAAATGGAGTATAGTCGCCCTCCTGTGGTGAACTGTGGGAATTACACTGCTGTCATTTTACCCATAAACATTTAAAGATTTGAGTCAGCGAAATAGATAAATCGACTCTGCAAGATTTCTGGTGTGTGTTCAAGTGAAATAAAAAAAAGTTCAAACGAATATTATTCTCTCCACGAGCCAAAGGTAACGTTAAGTTAGCGTATTAATATTGAACCAAACATGTATGACGAGTCACGCAGGTACTGTACTCCTCCGCAGCGGTGAGACCAGAACCGGTATAAAATAGTCCGAATATAAACACTTATTATAGGTGTACCACAGTGTTTCGGGATAAGACAAAGCACGATTTGGACAATTGATACATGTACTCGCTCATTATATAAACCTTTGAACATTTTGAACTAAAAAAAAAACTAATAAAGCTAATAACCGGAAATCGGAGGTGTATGCCGGTTTTAACTTATTATAATTTTATAATTATACATTAATTTTGTATAATTTTAGTAATTATTTACATAAAATACTTTAAGCAGTAATTATTTTATATTATTCGTTTCAATTCAAGTTCAAACATCATAGACATAAGAAACAAAAAAGCTACACTTGAAATGATGCATTTGTATGTGTATTAATATAACTTATGACTATACATGTTTGTTAAATAATGAAATACATGTGCATTTATTCCTATGTACCTAAACATTCATTAAACTTAATGAAAATCCTGTCTAAAATATAAAAAGAACATTGTCTCAGTGCCGTTTAAGATCATATTTTGCTATCATTAAGTTCAGTTTTACACTTGCAGTACTTAAAACATTCTTGTATTTGTTTATTAAGCAGCTATAACTTTTTAAATAGGCTTGATATTTATTCTGAAATCAGAATGATCAGCAGTCATGAACAAGATGGTAAAATTCAGATAAAAGTGGCTTGAAAAAGCCTAGCCAGAAAGTTTGAAAAAGTTGTATAATGTTACAGCATGGTTTAACATGATATACCATGTTTCTAGTGTTAGAGGATAACAGTTTAAAGACCCAGTATATGATGAACGACTAGGAGTCACGAGGTTCAATCAAATAAGTAAACATTTACTGAAGAATAGTTTGCAGTTTCATCGGTAGAGCCAGGCGTCAAAAATCTCACAAGGAGATTGTCTAAACAATTCTACACTTATGGATAGATAGCTGCTCAAGTCAACATTAATCAAGATAATTGTCAGAATCCAAAACTTGGTTCGGCGATGACCTTGGAAGTAGAAATGCATCTCGTGGTCTGTTGTTGCATATCACAAGACCTGCATTCAACACACACACACACACACTCACACACAGTTTCTCCAAGGTTATAGAGGGTTTAGGCTCACCATTATCAGGACAAACTACCAAAACAAACTGATAAAACACTCCCTCCTCTGAAAGTAGTACAATGTTCACTTTATTCATTAAAGAAATACAAAAGTATAATTTTGTGAATCCTATCACATAAGGTAACCTGGTCAGCAGAAAAAAGACTGATGAGGGTGTTCCTCAGACTTGAGCTCTTCTATTAGATTAGCAAAGTTAGAATGAAATAATTTTAGTTAAAGATCATCTTAACAATTTATTGTCAATTACATTAGGGCATCAGTCGACAGTGCAATTTATGAGGAATAAGATCAACAAGAGCATATTTTATAACAAGGCACAGCGGCAGATATCACACAGGAATATAGATAAATAAAAAAGTGTATGAGGCAGAGAATCAATACTAACCAGAAAAAGATGATGTATACTTGAATGTGCTGCAACAATGCAAAGTCCAGTTCATGGTTATCGTAGTTGTTGGGTAGTGTAGTGTTAAGCGAGTGGATTAGGTGAGAAGAGGTAGCCGGGGATGGTGCTTATTCGGCAGTCTAACTGCCTGAGAAGAGGCTGTACCTCTTACCCGATTGAAGCAGGCGGAACAAGCCGTGTGCTGGTTGGAACCAATCTCATGTGTCCTACGCAGTTAGACAAGTTGGATAGTTAAGCAGGCTTTTAGACTGGACCTGGAAGAGTGAATGAATTTTCACTCACCAGCAGCTGACACCAATCACTGCAAAACCCTGGATGGGTGTTCTCCGAGTAAAACCCTTGGATTTCTCCTCGTTTTCCTCTTCCAACATAACCTAGAGGATTCATAAGAAAATGGTGACATTAATATCCAAATTACCTTAATAACAAGACACATGGATGACTATTCTAATTCCATTTTTTCATTAAGCACATTTTCATTCATAATTGATACACCTGGTAAGCAGTTCTTGTAAATGTCATTGCAGTGTCTGCAGGGCTGCAGTGTGTACATTTGATAATACTCTTCACATGTCTTCTCTCTCCAATTTGTTACACCTGAATATTTCAATTTGAGGAGCATAAAAATGAATACGGTTAAAAAATGAACACTATTCAAAAGGGAATAATTGAAGACATGCTGACATAGGCTACCAATACATTTCTCAGTTACCATTTAAACCACATTTAAAACAAATGTGTAAAAGTAAATACATACTGTCAAGCCAGCAGAAGTGTGCAGTCCTCCTAAATGAGTCTGTATCCACCAGACTTCTGAATTTAGAACAAACTAAAGACAGATTCAACAATCCAGATTCCCCTCCTCAAGGACCACGTGGAGCAGAATTTCAGACAGGACAGCGTCCGGCAACTATTGGGTATTACAAAAAACAAAACAAAAAAACAAAATGAATACTACCATTTCCAAACATCATGACCTAACCTCCATTGGTACAAACTATGCATCCTATGGGTGCACGTAATACCTGAAAACATTTAATTCAACAATAATATGTCATCAAGCTACTATGATAGTTTGTGAGATAATAAAGGCTTTGAAATCTGTTCAATCTTAGCTTCTGTCATATTGAATGTACTACTACAACAGGACTACTGTAACAAATACAACTTGCATTTCATTACCAAACATTACTTAGAATAGGTAAATAAAAACTATTTTGGAGACAATATAAAAAAATACCTTCCATGTGTCGATAGAGTTAGTGTTGCATGTGTTGGCTGAGCTTCTCAATAATTCCAATAAATCAACATTACCTTTATTCTAGTTATCATGTTAACTAACGCTAAAATGTAATGGTGATAAGGTAACGTTAAGCTAGCGTATTAATATTGAACCGAACATGTATGACGAGTCACGCAGGTACTGTGCTCCTCCGCAGTGGTGAGACCAGAACCAGTATAAAATAGTCCGAATATAAACACTTATTATAGGTGTACCACAGTGTTTCGGGATAAGACAAAGCACGATTTGGACAACTGATACAAGCACTCGCTCATTATAAAAACCTTTGAACATTTTGAACACAAAACGTTAAGCACTAAAACTTTAAACAACAAGTCGCCCTCCTGTGGTGAATTGTGTGAATTACACTGCTGCAACTTATTTCTACAGCTGTGACTGCAGTTAGAGGAAAATTTTGAGTTACAATATTTTGTAACATTTAATAAATTGTTGGTTGCCATGTGACGCAGTAAAACATCTGGCAATTACCTTTCAAATTTTCTAGAAATATATTTTCAGGGGCGGTTCTAGGGCGAGTGGACATCCGGGGCTTAGTCCAGAGAAATCCATGTATGTGTCTCGAATCAAGGAATACATTTTAAAATAATATATATATATATATATATATATATATATATATATATATATTACAAGGTGAACATTTCTTGCTAATGAAAATTAAAAATCACAATGTCACACAGCATCTTGTTTCCTTGCTGACTCATCCCAGACATGGTAAAATAGCTAGCTCGGCTCTATTATTGTTTTAATAAATAAGCATTTACTTTACAACATGATTTTTGTGAGAATAGATAAAAAGAGGTGACTAAAAAATCTCGTTAAAAACAAAAATGATTTACTTCCTGATTTTTTTGTTGTTGTTGTTTTTTTTGGGAAGAACTTTGATATTCATTTTCCTCATTCATTACTAATTTCTTGCCATCACCAAACACGTGGTTTCAAAATATTTAATTTCATTGGCTGCCTGGTACAGACGCTGAGCTTCTCAACGATGGTTGGTCAGGTTACATGTCAGTCAGAAGCATTAGCCTGAGTGGGCGGATCTTGTCGGTTGTGTATGAAAATGCGATATATCTTCGGACTTTTTGATGCGAGAGTCGAGAAATATACATTTAATGAATTAAATTCTCTCAGTGATGGTGTGTACAATGCAAGGAAATAAAAACATTCTGGGCTTTACTGTAAAAAGCCGCCTTAGCCCACCCCTGTCTGCGATAGGCTATTCTTTTGAAAATGGAGTTTAGTCGCCCTCCTGTGGTGAACTGTGTGAATTACACTGCTGTCATTTTACCCATAAACATTTAAAGATTTGAGTCAGCGAAATAGATAAATCCACTCTGCAAGATTTCTGGTGTGTGTTCAAGTGAAATAAAAAAAAGTTCAAACGAATATTATTCTCTCCACGAGCCAAAGGTAACGTTAAGTTAGCGTATTAATATTGAACCAAACATGTATGACGAGTCACGCAGGTACTGTGCTCCTCCGCAGTGGTGAGACCAGAACCAGTATAAAATAGTCCGAATATAAACACTTATTATAGGTGTACCACACTGTTTCGGGATAAGACAAAGCACGATTTGGACAACTGATACAAGTACTCGCTCATTATAAAAACCTTTGAACATTTTGAACACAAAACGTTAAGCACTAAAACTTTAAATAAACAGTCGCCCTCCTGTGGTGAACTGTGTGAATTACACTGCTGCAACTTATTTCTACAGCTGTGACTGCAGTTAGAGGAAAATTTTGAGTTACAATATTTTGTAACATTTAATAAATTGTTGGTTGCCATGTGACGCAGTAAAACATCTGGCAATTACCTTTCAAATTTTCTATAAATATATTTTCAGGGGCGGTTCTAGGGCGAGTGGACATCCGGGGCTTAGTCCAGAGAAATCCATGTATGTGTCTCGAATCAAGGAATACATTATATATATATATATATATATATATATATATATATATATATATATATATATATATATATATTACATGGTGAATATTTCTTGCTAATGAAAATTAAAAATCACAATGCCACATAGCCTCTTGTTTCCTTGCTGACTCATCCCAGACATGGTAAAATAGCTAGCTCAGCTCTATTATTGTTTTAATAAATAATCATTTACTTTACAACATGATTTTTGTGAGAATAGATAAAAAGAGGTGACTAAAATCTCGTTAAAAACAAAAACGATTTACTTCCTGTTTTTTTTTTTTTTTTTTTTTTTTTTTGGGAAGAACTTTGATATCCATTTTCCTCATTCATTACTAATTTCTTGCCATCAACAAACACCTGGTTTCAAAATATTTAATTTCATTGGCTGCCTGGTACGGACGCTGAGCTTCTCAACGATGGTTGGTCAAGTTACATGTCAGTCAGAAGCATTAGCCTGAGTGGGCGGATCTTATCGGTTGTGTATGACAATGCGTTATGTTGACGGACGCTATGATGCGAGAGTCGAGAAATATACATTTAATGAATTAAATTCTCTCAGTGATGGTGTGTACAATGCAAGGAAATAAAAACATTCGGGGCTTTACTGTAAAAAACCCCCTTAGCCCACCCCTGTCTGCGATAGGCTATTCTTTTGAAAATGGAGTATAGTCGCCCTCCTGTGGTGAACTGTGTGAATTACACTGCTGTCATTTTACCCATAAACATTTAAAGATTTGAGTCAGCGAAATAGATAAATCCACTCTGCAAGATTTCTGGTGTGTGTTCAAGTGAAATAAAAAAAGTTCAAACGAATATTATTCTCTCCACGAGCCAAAGGTAACGTTAAGTTAGCGTATTAATATTGAACCAAACATGTATGACGAGTCACGCAGGTACTGTGCTCCTCCGCAGTGGTAAGACCAGAACCAGTATGAAATAGTCCGAATATAAACACTTATTATAGGTGTACCACAGTGTTTCGGGATAAGACAAAGCACGATTTGGACAACTGATACATGTACTCGCTCATTATATAACCTTTGAACATTTTGAAAACAAAATGTTAAGCACTAAAACTTTTTTTTTACTAAAACTTTAAAACAAGACAACTTAGCTTAGCCAGCCATTGTGTGAATTACACTGCTGCAACTTATTTCTACAGCTGTTACTCTAGTCAGAGGAAAACTTTCAGTTACAATATTTTGCAATAAACTATTTGTTAAAAACAGTTCTTGAATCTAAAAATAGTTTTTGTTTCTTAAAAATCAAGTGAATTTAATTTAATGCACGGTGTTCTTCAGACTTTTAATTAACTTAGGGTTAGGGTTAGTTAAGATTATTCAATTAATTCACCACAGGGGGGCGCCAACGTACTTAATTTTAATAATTAACAAGTCAAGTACTTTAATCATATTTTATCCTTGTATTTTAAATTGCATAGAACTGAGAAGCATAAAAAACCCAAGAGAAAATAGTTTAATGCAAGCAACAAAAAATAATAGAAAATTGCACACATCAGCTTGGAATAAAAGAAATAAATCTGGAAATCTGTTTGTTAGTAATATGCACTTAATATGTGTTTTTAAAACATGATTAAGTAGATTAATGCCTCCTGTCTTAATATAAACCCTGTCTGGGAAACCACCCCTAAAGGTTTACCAAAGTTATTCTTGCCACTATAACTTATGGCTAACAACAAATCAACTTAGGAAGATTCATTTATCGTATTACAGATTTATTACATGCATGCTCATTTTATAAAAGCAAAACTAAACCATTACATTGCTTAAACAGTATTAAATATTTTATGACAATAACAATACCATTACCAATCATGACTATGCACACACGAGTCCACTATCAGAGAACAGATGTAGGCTACAAAATAACCCTTCAGAGACGTTATTATTTTTGTACATGTTATCTTGTACATCTGTTCTCTGATAGTGGACTCTTTTGTTTGCATATTTAGTCATGATTGTTTCATAAAAAGCATCTGTATAAGCAAGGCTGGACAGTTGGATTAATATTAGAATATTTCTCACTGCACATGAACATTACGGAAATCAAATACTTTCATTTTCCTGCAAGTTTTCATTTTCCTGCAAACTGTGCTTTTCGGGTTGGTGTGACAGTAGTTTTCCATTCACAGAAATTGAATAAAGTAAGCGTATTAATCAATTTGACATCACTATGCAAAATGTAATTTAATATTCATTCAACGTTTTATTCATTTTATTTATTTTATTTATTTTTTTTTTTGGGAGGGGGGGGGGGGGGGTAAATAAAATAACATAGATATGAGATTCACATTTACATGTGTCCATGGGATAAACAATCATTATTTGTAATATAATTTCACAACACATAATAATTTAAAATAATTTGTACGTTGCGTTCAACCATTTTATTCACAAACGATGATAAGGCTTCTGCCACAAGAGGGCGCAACATCTACATTAATGTTGTTTACAACAAAGTAAACATTACTGACAATACACAGATTTACTCTGATAAAGACACAAACATTTCCCTGCCAAACCCCGCCTAGTGTTTATCAATTATTAAAGTCTTGGAAACGTTTGCTTAGAAAATGAGGAGGAAAACCTTATTTTTCTGTATTTAAAAAAGACTTGATATGTAATTTTTTTCCAGCTTTGGAATGTATGAAAAGAAAAAAGGCCCAGAAACTGACTAGAATTATAAGAGACCTTGAGCTCTTAAAAGAAGAATAAAGTGACCCCTTTGTAACTTATTATTATTATTTATTTATTTTTCTTCTTTTTAATGTAATTATTTTTATTTATTTGTACCCTGTGATAGTGATATGTGCCTTGCTTGATACTCATTTACCTGTATTTCTCAATGCCACTGTAGATGCATATTCTATTTTTGTTTTGTTCTTATTGTTCAATAAAAAAAGAAAAAAAAAAAGAAAATGAGGAGGAAGTCGGTGTTCGTCATAGCGAGCGCGCGCTCCCGTAGAACCTGATGAGCCAGTTCACGCGCACAGACTCATTTAAAGCACATTCACTCTCCGCGTACAGAAACACAACTGGAATGACACTCGGTTTATTCGTTTAACTTGCTCTGGTCAGATGTTTCATGATGTTTTGGTAAGTTAAAGTTTTCCCCCTCTAAATGCCTTATCATCTTAGACTCGTGTGTAGATCTCATTCAAAACGGACACAGGTCATTATTTCACCGCAAAGAAATTTATTTGAATATGATTTCATCATTATTATTTACATGCCATTGAAGTCAATTTGAAAACTACGTATCTCACTGTAGTATTTATTTGTACCGACTAGTTTAACGATAAACACAAGTCATTTTAATTAAGTTAAAGTCATAATGCAAAAAAAGGACATTGTCCTAAAAAAAAACATACATTTATGTAACAATAGCTTTTTTATTTTTATTTTAATATTATATAATTTGTTTCTCTTTCTAGATAACCAATTAAAAATAAATAAATAAATAAATAAATAAAATATATTAAATAATTCTAAGAACGTTTGCTAACATTCCAAATAAATTATGAAAACGCTATTTCTGAATGTTCCCTGAACTGCGTCCAGTTGTTTAAAACGTTTAATAGTACTTAAAATGATCACTTTACAAACTTTATTGGAACATGTTACATTTTAAACAAGTTTTATCGATCAGAATCATGTTACTGGAAAAACGTTTGTTCACAACTTTGAAAGAACCTTGCCAGAACGTTCTGTTACCATGTTTATTTGTTTGCGTCACTATCTTGTATAAGTAAATATTTTCAGATTGTATAATTATCTAGCATTCATGACACTATTAAAGCTGTGTGGTGTTGATAAGTGCTGTAGTCAGACCTCAGGAGATCTGTGTGAGCAAACATAATATTCCTCAGTGATCTGAGAACAGCAGTTAGGACGGAGGACTGATTTTGACTGTGTGTTGTGTGTGTGTGTGTTCCAGGTGCATCATGTGAAACAAGTCAATCGGGTACGTGGGAATGTTTGGACCATTTCACACGACCCCTGACCTTTTCCACTCTACCTTTTGTTCACAAGACGCCGTGGCCTGGATGTGGTAATGGATGTTCACATGCACAACAGTCGGACGCTTCACTACGGCCGGAACGATGGTCCGAATGGCTTCTCTGTGAGTATTAAAACACAACACTTAACCTGAACCATTTAAGCCGATAATAATGACTACAGCTAAGCCTGACCCCACCTTATTTAGGATTAAAATAGATTTATGAAACACTTTTTCGGTCAGCAAAAGGAAATGAACCCACGCGTTTACACACACACACTGATTGATGCAGGGAAACCAGTTCCTTCAGTTCAAAGCATGACAGGACAGTCATTGTGTTTCGGTCCTCAGACAGGTGTGGTGTGTGTGTGTGTGTGTGGTGTGTGTGTGAAACTCACTGCATCCCTATAAAGCGCTGAACTCTCTCAGAGGAATGTGCTTCTGTAGTAAAGACAAGAATGTAGTCGAGCAGCATGTGAAACATTAACACGACATGATCTATACAAAACCAGCAGGTTCTGGATGGCACAGTCATTTTCAGATGGATGATGCATGATTAATTGTTTAAAGATCGCAATCTCAATTCAAACGCATGAATCATTCCTAAATCACAGTGACTCGGCTCTAAGTACGATCACACTGATTCAGATCTGTGTTCTGGTCCAGTGAGTCGTCATGTTCATTGTGAAACAGCTTCACTAACAGTCTTTTCAACCACAGTATCATTATTTCTGTCTTATAATAATTCTAAATATCACAGAAATACTGCCATACAAGTTTATAGTTGGAATATAAACACTGATGTCTACAGTAGTGATCAAAATAGAGTGAATCACCTTATGAATGTAACTTGACGCTTCAAGTTAAGATTGTATCAATTACTTCGTTACACCAGTAGACAAGAGACTGTTCGTCATTGAATCGTTTAAAAATGTTGATTCATCCAGTAATGAAACGTGAAGTCTCTGAGTGAGTCATTGAATCATTCAAAAGATTCAATCAAAAATGCTGATTCATCCAGTAATGAAACAAGTGAAGCCTTTATGAGTGAGTCATTCTTTCAAAGCGAATCAATATTTGAATTGAATTCGTCACTTCTAGTAAATTACACGTTATTGTTTAGTTGTCAATTCAGATCCTTGGGATAATCATGATCTCGATTAAACAAAAAGCATAATTGTCAGATTATCCAGAGTCGTTCAGCTCTACTATTATTACAGCCTCTAAGTATGTGTCCATTTGACATGAATGACTCCTCAAATCGTGTGTTTTAAGAAGAGATGCACTGTTACCAAATTATTAAAATTAGGTCTGTATTTAAATTGATGTGATAAAATACAATTAATATCTTTATAGACGCATTTAAAAAATATAAAATAATGGAAGTGACAAAACAAAATGACAAAACTTTTAAATTAAAATCAACTAAGCAAGTGTATAGTATCACAGTTTCCACACATATGAATTGGCACAACTGTTTAACACTGATAATAATCATAAATGAATCTTGATCATCAGATCCTCATATTAGAGTGATTTGTGAAGGGTCATGTGACTCTGAAGACTGGAGTAATGATGATAAATTCAGCTTTGATCACAGGAATAAATGACACTTTCTGTATATTATTCACATAGAAAATAGCAAATAAAATTATTTCACTATTTCTAAAAATAAAACAAACTTTTTTCCCAAAACATTAAAAATCTAATCAACCCCCCAAATAAAACATTTTCTTTACTATAGTAAAAGAATGAGCAGAATGCTGTTTTTTTTTATTTAAAATGACCTCAGATTTTAACTCAGAAGTTCACTATTCTGTATTTATATGCCACAATCAGTTCGTTCTTCTCTCTTTCACACAATCATTTCCTCATGACATCATTGTGCTGTTTGTAATTTGATCCAAACCTGTGCGTTTGATAAAGGAGTGACACACACACACACAAACCATCAGCTGTTCTCAACAAACAGAGAGGAAAAGCCGGTCCTGCTTCTGTTGTTTTCTGAAAACTGAATGGCACAGACCAAAGCCAGCCCACAAAAGTGATGCAATGTGTGTGTGTGTGTGTGTGTGTGTGTGTGTGAGCTGCCTGGACATTACTTACAGTGGGGCTGTTCAGAGTGAAGGGTGTGTACACCGGTGGTGAACAAGCAGCCCACTGTTCACACACACACACACACACCTGTGAGAGGAGCTGCTGTACATGAGTAGAGTCTGTGTTGGGCTGTTTGAGCAGGGAGAGGCTCCTCACTAAATCCTCACACTGATCGGTCTCTGGAGGTCACAAAGCTCATGCGCCATCGTTACATGGCCCACTTTATACATTCGACTATATTAGGAACTACTAGGGGTGTAACAATACCCTCGTGTCACGATACGATATTACTGCGATACTGCAAAAAATGAACTGTTGATTAAAATGCTAAATTTGATATTACATTATGGGTGTAAATGAATAGACTTGGACTTGGTGCAATAACAACATTCATGATCCCGAAGCTGAAAATATCATTATTTTAGACGAATGCTTGCACTATTTCACTGCGTACATTTATTTACAATAATGTATGTGGCATTATGAGGACACACTATTATAATATACATTATATACAGTCGTTTAATGGCGTACTGACACTAAAACTTCAATTTTTTTTCCTCTCACACTGTAATTTTTATGTTGGGTGAACTATTCATGACACATATTGTATTGTGACATGCATGATATACTATGTGCAGTCATTCAAAGTTTTCTTTAACTTTCTCTCTCTAGGAAGATGATCTGCAGTTCCTCAGTCTCGAGGAAAGGGAGTGTATTCTGTTCTTTGAGGAGACCATCGGCTCCCTGGAGGAGGACGATGAGAGGACAGGACTCACGGTGGGGCGCCCGCCCTCACACACACAAACGGCACGACATCACAGCCCGGTAGATCATGACATCATTGACCTGGTCCACCCTACACCCGATGCCAACAAACATAAAGACACGCTGCCCTTCATGTCAGGTACCTGAAAACAACACAAATCCACCCATCTTACCGACCGAACCTCTAATGAAACCGCAACTCCATGTAAACAACAGAAAACATTCAAATTCTGATCTTAGTCAACGATTGTAACCCTGCTTCAATGTGAGTTATGTTTAAGTTAAAGCACTAAAATTATCAACTGAAAATAAATAACTTAAAGGAGTAGTTCACTTTAAAAAAACTTTGCTGATGATATATTCACCCCCATGTCATCCAAGATGTCCACGACATACTCGAAAAGAAATGAAGGTTTTTGATGGAAACATTCCAGGATTTTCTCCATATAATGGACTTCAATGGGGACCAAACGGTTCAAGGTCCAAATGAGAGTTTCAGTACAAACTGTTCAAAGAGCTTTAAACGATTCCAGACGATTAATAACGGTCTTATCTAGGACCCTTCGAGTCATGACTCGAAGATGAACGAGTTTGAACAAGAGAGTCACGAACGTTCATCACTGAACAGAGCAAGGCGAGCATTTGTGCTTATAAACCTTAAAGGGATACTCCACTTTTTTTTGGAAATAGGCTCATTTTACCACTCCCCCAGAGTTGAGTTTTACCGTTTTCTAATGTATTCAGCCGATTTTCTGATATTTAGAAGAATATCAGTAAACAGACAGTTTCTGCTCTCATTTACTATACTATGGAAAACCCAACTGTTTAACTCTGGGGGAATAGGCTCTATGCACAGCTCCACTACTTCCTGTACTTCAGCCAGCTTCTTGTTTCCTGACTGGCATTATTGGACACATTGATTAATTCAGGTGTGTTTGATTATTGTTGCCGTGACTACTGAGGTCAAGCACACCTGAATTAATCAAATTGTCCAATAATGGTATACAGGCAACAAGGAGCTGGCTGAAGTTCAGGAAGTAGTGCAGTTGTGCATAGAGCCCATTGTAAAATGAGTCTGTTTCCAAAAAAAGTGGAGTATACCTTTAAACCTTTTTATTTATTTATTAAATGAGCGCTCGTTTCGCTTGATAAGACCCTTATTCATCGTCTGGTGTCGTTTAAAGCCCCTTGAGGCTGCACTGAAACTCTCATTTGGACCTTGAACCGTTTGGACCCCATTGAAGTCCATTATATGGAGAAAAATCCTGGAATGTTTTCATCAAAAACCTTCATTTCTTTTCGACTGAAGAAAGAAAGACATGGACATCTTGGATGATTACATGGGGGTGAGGAAATCATCAACAAACGTTTATTTTTAAAAGTGAACTACTCCTTTAAAGATAAGAAATTCTTCGCTTATGAGGATAAGTCAGATCATTGGCTGAGGTAATTGTACACCAATGAGGACATATTTATGAATAAAGACACTGATTTTAACGAAGTGATTTGAAGTTTGTTTTTTCTCAGTTAAGAAGGATTGCGAGGATTGGTTCTTTTGAATTAAATGTTGTTGTCAGAATAAAACTATTTGTTCTTGTACTACAGTAGTCAACATTTGAAGTGGATCAAAACCTTTCATCCAAGTTATACATGGATTTTGAACAAACACGTTCTTGTCTTTGGACAACTTTGATAAACGTTTTTGATCCACTTTACTGTATTTGAGATTCATTAAGCAGTTGTGAATGTGTTTTCTTCATCAGATTTCCAAGCAGCCCCGGATACTCATTACGAGCTAAAGGCGAAACGAGACCCACCACAAGAAGTTGGACAGCGTCCGCCTTCAGCTTCATCAATAATCGGCAACAAGACTGTCGAGCCCGAGAGCATCACGTCCTCTTCACCGCCTCTCCAGCGCAGAAGCAGTCTGGATTTGCCCTTGGTCAAACACGGCCCTCCTCTTCACGCCAAGCCCACGCGTCTCCCTGGCGGCATTAGCATGTTACTGGGCAGCCGCGAACACATTCCCCATTCAATCGCCACCGAAGCCGTGAGCGTGCAGGAGCGCCGGGCGCTAATGCTCTCGAACCTCTCCGGTTCTGCGCACCCTCTGGACGGCGGAGAGCCAGCCTGCGTTCGCAAGCTTCCGACGCGAAGCATATCGTTTCGAGATCCCACACCGGACATATCTAGGATGGAGGCGCTTTCGAAACTCGGACTTGCACAGAAGCGATCACAACCCATCATGCACACTTCTACGAGGGAGACCGAAGACATTAAAACCACCACCACATTCAAAACTAGCTCACCAGCTAACGCTAGTGTTGATGTCCGCGCTACGGACACTACAGACCACTGCCCAACCAAGAAATCCCAATCCATCACACACACTTCTCCAAGGGAGACAGAAAGTGTGAAAGCCACCACCACATTTAAAACTAGCGTACCAGCAAACACTCGTCAGACCGAAAGCACGAAAACCACCACCACATTCAAAACTAGCTTACCAGCAAACACTCGTCAGACCGAAAGCACGAAAACCACCTCCACATTCAAAACTAGCTTACCAGCAAACGCTAATCCTGTCGCCCGCGCAATGGACACCACAGATCACTGCCAAACCAAAGCAAGCCCTGCACCAATTTTGACGAGCGCCGAAGTCTCGCATAGTGATTTTAACTGCTATGGCGGGAAGAGCATAAAGTTGAACTCCTCAATGTCCTTTAGGACTGAGCACGCCTCAAGTGTACCCAAAACAGAGGCTTCGGAGGTCCAGCTCAACAACTATGGGGGCAGATCAAGAATCATGAGTACACCTGAGCCAAACCACGGAGCCCGATCCAGAACCTCCTTCCCTGTGAAAGAGGACAGGACTGTGAAGGAGGACTTACCCAAGAGGAATGCATCACTCTGTGAAAACAGAACCAATGCTAATCCGCCCATCGCGGCTCCAAGACCCGCGCGTCACCCGAGTCCACTGAGTCCCACCGGGTCACGGCCAAAGCCATCGTTCCGTGCTCAGGGAATAACGGTCCAGTTTTCTGGGAAAGGAGCCACAGACGAGGCCAGACGTAACGCGCTACGCAAACTAGGACTGCTGAGAGACTCGTCTTAAACGCTCACATGACGCCTTTTGATGCGAGTACAAAAACATCAGCGAAGTTGTAATTCAACCATTGCTGGGTAGATTACTTACAATACTTAGTCTGTTGCTAAATGCATTGTACATGACTAAATTGTATCTTTAGACCTAACTTCTAAACACTTAGATTTGAATATAATACCATATTATACCAAATTTTGTCCTATTACCTGATGTCAGGGTTTCCCAAACCAGGGTTTGTGAAGGAATTTCAGGGAGTGTCTAAGTTCATGAAAAATTAATAGTTAGTTCAATAAAAAAGTTAAAGAGATTTAAAACAAACTAAAACACTTAATAATGATGCAATGCTTTCTTTACTTGCGTCATACTACGTCAGAGAAACATGAACATGCTAAATAATGTTAAATTATTGACTTGAGAGATTCTTCAAATTTCAGGGCGACTTCAAGCAAATATATTACATCAAAAGAGGATTACTGACCAAAAAAAAAAAAAAAAGATAAATTATGTTCGTCAGGAGCTGTAATGTTGAGAAAATACTAATCATTTCTGTAAATCAAACTATTTAAGTAACTATAATCTGATTATGATTTTTTAAAGCACAAGATTTATTAGGTAAAAATTACATGTAATCAGTTACTACCCAGCACTGACATATATATATATATATATATATTCACAAAAACAAACAGTATTGGCATTACCTTGTTTGATGATGTTCAGAAGGGTTAGGGATGTTCCACAGATTTAAGTCAACTAGCACTTGTTTAGACTGAGCTTTAAACTGAGTTTTGGTTAAAAACCAATCAGACCTGATATCTTTATCAAACACTAACTCATGATTCACATTCATCTCAAGCTCCACATGCTGCTTTGGAAGCACATGGCCTGGTTTCGGCCATCTTTACTTCATGGTCACATGGTTCCAGAACATTGAGCCAATCGCCTGAGACCTAATTGTCATGATTAATCACTCCATATTTGAAGTCCTAAAACACTGTTAAGATTCCTCCATAAAGATAAACGTATGAAGAGAAGTGTCAGAACAGAGTCTGTTTCAGAAGCGTGCCGTCTTCCCAAAAAAAAAAAACAAAAAAAAACTTAAATGCTTAAAAAACCTTAAAAGTAGTGTGTGTCCCTCCCGAGGTTTCGGCCCGGCCGTCGCTGCGGTTATGCGTCAACGTTAATTTTCGCTATATATATTAATATAATAAGCAACTCTATTTCAAACCTTCGCAAAACTTTCACTTTTCAATTTCCATTTTGAAACTAATTGATTGATTGATTAATTAGTTAATTTTTTTTTACTAAGTATGTTTCTTTTAAAGCATGTTCATATGATAATGTTGTGTTTTATATTCTCTTGATGTTGACTTGTTGGTTTTCTAGATGATCGTCTTGTCCTTTCTTTCTCTCCCAGCATGCAACACTGCAGAAGCTCTCGTAATTGTAAGTTTAGTTCCTCCCACACTAAACCACACACATTCAAATGGAGAGCCTGCAGATCTGGGACATGTTCAAATTACCACCACCAACCCTTAATCACGTTGTGTTTTCACCTGTAGTGTGTGTTGTGAGTTTCACAATGAATGAGTCAGTGTGTTATGCATGTAGAATGTGTGTTTTTGAGATGTGTGCATTGTTTTTTGTTTTTGTTTTTTTGACTCCGGTTTTTTGCTTCAAGAGAAGCAGTTATTGAAGGACATGGAATGTATGATTGTGAACATGTGATACCACTACACACACACAAACACACACAACAACATTGTTTATAACCACCTCTTTATATAAATGACAACATTGCTGGACATAAAAATGTATATTTTCGTGCATTGGTTAAGAGCTTGAATTATAGACTTGTTTCTGAATAAATACAATGAAACCATCAGTTATAATGTAATGCAGAAGTGTTTTTTGTCAATGAATGTTCTTTTGCAGCTCTTCAGTGAAGCAATGCCTTATGGGGTGTGCGCCAAACTCAATGATTCACTCAGACACCTTCAACAAGAGACAGTTTAATCAGTTAAATTGATGAAAAGACTAGCAAAAGTCTTTTTACACCACAAATTCAAAGCACAATACAAACATAAAACAGAATTGAGAACAACTGAATCAGAAACAAAAGAACGGTGAAAACATCAGAATAAAACCCAGAAAAAAACAAACATTTTGGCATTGAGAAATTATTTAAATGACAATTAACCCCCTAAATGTTGTCCTAAAAACATTTAAATATGAAAGTACATTGAATGTGTGCCAATCTTTCATGTTCTTGTCGCTGTTTTCCTGGTGAATTAAATGACGACGTGAGCAGTTTTGGCGCTTAAACCCAACCCAACTAATCATCCAGGCCTTTTCTGTGGGTTTGATCTTACCTGTCCCGGTCCGCAGGCGTGTGTGTGTCTGCTTTCGACTGATCAGCTGCTCTAGTCATTGAGTTCACTGACAGAAAACAAGCTGGTGAGTGTTTGAGAGCACAGAGACAAAAAGAGACATTCTCACGGTCACACGAAGTCACTTTTACTGCAACAGCGAACGAGTTAGCGGCTGCGTTCAGCCCATGCACGTCTCGCTCAGGAACCTTCGCTGAGGTTAGAGAGAATAAACATCAGGAGAGGAAACAACGCAAAAACACGGAGTTTTCCACCGTCTCTTCGGCACTGGACACTATCCAACCATCAAACTCTATCAGCCAAAGTAAGATCACCTCCATCCTGTGTGTGTGTGTGTGGGGGGGTTGATGGAGCTCCTCTCTGGTTGCCGTGGTGACCCTCAGTCAGGTGTCTCCGTCTCGAGTCCAAAGCACCGCTTGTCCATCTCTCTGTCTGTCTTTGACTCGTCGTTACCTCAGTCTGACATCATCAGCGTCTCCTGCGGTGCACAGGGTCAAGGGTCAGTGAGTGTGTTAAGGGTCAGTGAGCAGGATGTGTGATGCAGAAGAACTTCATGCAAAAATTCAATTACATTTTTATGTACTTTAAAAAACATATATATATATATATATATTTACATTAGGGCTGTGCAAAAGTTAATTGCGATTAATCGCATCCAAAATAAAAGTAAAAAAAAAGTCAAATGAAAAGTTTTCATAATATATTTGTGTGTGCTGTATATAATTATTTTGTATATATAAATGCCTATGCATGCATGTATATATTTAAGAATTATTTACGCTTTAATTCTGTAAATATATATAAAATACATAATCTACATTATATAAATATAAATATTTTATATATGTATAACACATTTTCTTAAATATATACATGCATGTGTGTGTATTTATATATACAAAATAATTATATACAGCACACACAAATATATTATGTAAACACAGACTTTTATTTTGGATGCGATTAATTGCACTTAATTTTTGCACAGCCCTAATATATATATATATATATATATATATATATAGAGAGAGAGAGAGAGAGAGAGAGAGAGAGAGAGAGATTAAAAAGGTCCAGGTTTGCTGTGCTTGTTTGTATGGCTATTATTATATATTTTCAAAATAATATATAACAGTATAAAATAGTAATATAACAATATAAAAAGTACAAAACAAAAGTATATAATAAATATAATAATCAAAATAATTTTAGTTGTAGTGTAATATAATATAATAATATAGTAAAGTATAATAAATAAATATATAAATAAATACTGTATGTCTCAAAAAAAAATAATGATTCGATTTTAAGAAAAAATTATTTACATATTATCTAATACCCACACTGGTGTAGATTACTAAATAAAAATATGAAGCAAATAAAGAATATTACTACTGTAATATAACATGTAACACTATAAGATAATACAATGAATGCAATCATAAGAATTCAAAATATAATAAATACTACTCAAAAATTTAAAACAATATAAGGAATATTACTACTGCGATATTTCCCTATAAAATCAAATGCATTGCACTAAGGCGTATCACAACTTTAGTTTTATTCTGACTGATCGTTAGAGCAACCGAAATATTTTACCAGTCAAATGGATTTAGAAAGTTGTGTGAAAGTTTTCAGATGAATGTCCTCTTCTACTTGATCAGTGTGTGTGTGTGTGTGTGTGTGTGTGTGTCTGACCTGCCGCCGGTCTTGAATATGAGGTCAGCGTTGGGCGCTCCTTTAGGGTGCTGGTAGCGGGGCCGGCGCTCTCGGTTGGTGTTGGCAGGAGCCGGTCTCTGAGCGAGGGATTGCAGCATCTCTGAAACATCATCATCATCATCATGATGGATCAGAATGAATCACAACTTGTGTTTATTGTTGAATCTGAATCTGAATGTAGTGTTTACATGAACGCTAAACATGTGACCGGGTTCATGTGTGTGTTTATACGTCACAAGCTTCAAATCGGGATACATTTTTTGACATGCGCACGCTGCAGAAATATAGGCCACAGTTTCCTGATGTATGCGTATGATAATTATTCTCCTACATCGACTATATACATTTCGAGCTTTTTCAATATAAAAGTCTTCTTTACTGACTCACTCATAAAGGCGTCTAAACAATATAATAGTTTTAAACACACTAGTTCCTTAGTTAATTACAGTAATCCAGCTGCTTTTCACACCAGCTTTAACTAAATCTAAGACTAAAACCATAAAATAACATTCCTTAAACATTAATAGCGAAAATAAATATAATAAATATAATTATCAAAATAATTTTATAATATAATAATATAGTAAAGAATAATAAATAAAATATATAAATAAATACTGTATGTATATGCCTCAGGGACTATTTTTCCCAGCGGAAGGAACGCTTTTGGTAAGTTTACTTCATGCAAGTTGCATCTGTCTCTAATATTTGTATTGTGTACTCGCGGCCCGTCTCACCCTGATAGTCCTCCTGCTCCTGTCTCTCGTTGATGTCCAGCGTGAGCTTCTTCATGCGCATGCGCTCCTCCTGCTCCGCCTGCTGCTGGTTAAAGTGATTGGCTGCCAGATGAGACGACAGCGGCACGTTCAGGATCTTAAACTGGACAGACAGAGACAACACACTCATTACAGATCAGCTTACATGTGAACAAGGACTTTAAAATACAATTAAAACAACAAAAATCACATTCACTCTTCGTGTAAATAACATAATAATAGTTACATTTTATTCTACTTTCTTAGTTCCGAGTTCTTAATTCTATTTTGCACCAGTTCATTTAAAATCTACTTAATTTGTAAGGAGTAGAACGACTGAAATACAGTATTTGTTGTTAACACACTCCAGTGCACACAGCTGTGGTTAAAACACACACACACACACACACACTCTGAACGAGAGACACAGAAAACAGGCACAGAATATCAGATGGATGTTTCTGAAAGACTGGACAGTTAAAGTGGGTCACTGAGACACCGGCAGAATGAAAACAAAGACTCTCTCTCTCTCTGTGTGTGTGTGTGTGTGTGTGTGTGCCCACTTAACTATAATTTAGGGACAAATTTGTAACCCAAACCTGAAAAAAAATCTCCAAAAACCTCGTCCTCATTTGTAAATCTGGTATAAAGATAAAGTAATTAAAGGGTTTTTTAAGTTTTATGTGATGGGCAGGTTTAGTGTAAGAGGAAAGAAGTTTGTACAGTATAAAAACTCTGGACAGTCTATGGACTGTCCCCATTTAGAGTGTGTGTGTGCTGTAGTTTACACACCCAAAGCCACATCCTGAACACACCCTGCAGACCCAAACCATTCCAACACACACACACACACTCTGGTACCTGCTGCTTGTTGCCCTTGCGTGTGAGCATGACGAACTGCATGGTGTCGCTGATGTCGGAGTCGGTGTCTGCAGTGCATGATGGGACGGGGCTTTTCTTCAGCTGACTCTTCAACTGCAGAGGAATCGCCACATCCAACTGGTGGACCTTCACTGCCTCTCCACTGCGCTGCTGCTCACACACACACACACACACACACACACACACACACACACACACACACACACACACACCGTCTTATGTACATGCACATAAATCGGACGGGTGAAGATGACATCATACAGGTGACTTTGGGCTGAACAGATGCTTTCATCAAGAAACTTACAAATGAAGATATTCAAGCAGAAGTGATTCATCCGATCTAAAAATGACTAATATATAATGATCTTTTTTGTAGATGCAGCTGCTTTCACACCAGGTGTGACTAAATCTAAGAGTAAAACCATTAAAAACATTACTTCAATGTTAACTTCACTTAAAACTTGAACTTATTTTACTGCAGTATTTTTTTTATTTCTTAATTTCTTACTTTGTTAAACATTTTGGAACATTAAGAAAACCTAACTAATAAAAATTTCTAACAAAATGACTATGATTTTTTGGTAACACTTTACAATAAAGTTCATTAGTTAACTACATTAGTTAACATGTACAATATGTGAACAATACATCTTCAGCATTTATTAATCTTAGTTAATATTAATTCCAACACTTACTAATACGTTAATAAAATCAAAGGTTGTATTAGTTAACGTTAGTTAATGGACTGTGAACTAACAAGAACACACAATGAACAGCTGTATTTGTATTAACTAACATTAACAAAGATTAATAAACACTGTAACTAATGCATTGCTCATCATTAGTTCATGTTAGTTAATGCATTTACTAATGTTAACTATTGAACCTTATTGTAAAGTGTTACCGATTTTTTTTTAATGAAAACTTTTTTCTTTTTAAACTAGGCAACACTACAATACGCTTCCATTAGTTGACATGAACTAACAATGAACATTATTTTATTTCAACATTCACTAATACATTGTTTAAATCAAAAGTTGATTCTGTAAATATTATATGATGGACCTGAGATGATCTGAACTAACGATGAACAGATGTATTTTTATTAACTAACATTAACAAAAGATTAATAAACACTGTAACAAATTACTCCTCATTTTTAATTAATTTTATGTCTGTTTATGTAAAATATTATGTCTGTATTTCTCTATACATGCTTAATTTCTAAATGTTTGTAGTGCTTTGGTTTTTTGACAAAGTGGCTTTTGGGTATGAGAAAGTGCATCTTCATCATTATTATTATTATTATGTAAGTTAATGCACTAACAAATGTTAACTAATGGCACCTGACTGTAAAGTGCAACAAAAAACTCTAATAGCATCTCAATGATATTAAAATAATATAAAACCCCCAAAATCACAAAAACAAACCATAAAAGTATATGAAAATTGCGCACCTGCAGGTTCTCCAGCATCATTTTGTCCAGCGCCTGTATGAAGTCCTCGTCCTCGGCACACGCCACGTGTTTGAGTCCTCCACCGCGGATCGTGACCTCCTGACCCAGAGAAACGGCAGCGTTAGCTCAAACCACACCTACACACTCACACACTCACACACACACACTCACGTTGTTCTCTTCATCCGTTTCGTTCTCTTTGTTGGAGTCGGTCAGATAGTCTGTGTTCTCCTCTTCCTCCTCACGCTCCTCTTCCTCATTCTCCGAGCCGTCCTACACAACACACACAAACACTTCAAACACTCAGTGTATACATCAACAAAACCTCATCATATATTAAACACAGTCAAACCGTAATGTATTCAGACACCTTTCTCACATCATCGGTTTATTCGCTATAGTTCATGAGGATATTTGACTGGTTTTGTCCGTCCTTCTGTTGGACTCTCACACATTAATTATGTTGAGTATCTGTCAGCTGTTAAAGTGAACTCCACAATTAGATAATAGCAGTTTAGCTCAGCCAGTGACCAAGCAATGCTTCATGTTGTTCAGTGTGTGTGTGTAAGAAGAGCAGAAAACACACTGAAGAAAACATCATCAGCTCAAAGTGGAGGAAGAATATTTGGTGGCGTATTTTTCACTGGCAGTCGCTGTATGAAGAATATCTGGGTGTAATATGTCCCGGTTTACATTATTTTGCTCTCCTCACGCACAGAAATGAAACGCACACACTAGTAAAGAAACATCAAACATTATATCTGGTGTCTGAATCATTTTTGGTTCTGATATTTTTTTGAGTGTATATATTTTTTAATTATTTCGATTTTGCAGTGACTCATGCTGCTGTGTTTCTGTTCTCCATTTCTATTAGTCGACTGTATGCAAACAACAGAGAAGGCGGAGTTTCCAGCTGTCAATCACACCTCCTCCTCGGGTTCATTCATCTCGCTCTCGTTTCCAGACTGTTCCTCAGTCTCTGCTCCTCCCTCGTCTTCATCATCATCATCATCCTCATCCAGAGGCTCGTTCTCATCCATCGCACTGGAGGAGCGGCCATCTTTCTCCAGGCCTGGACACAAGTCAAGTCAGCTTTATTTATATAGCGCTTTATACAGAGTGTTTCGAAGCAGCTTTACAGGAAAATAATGCAACTAAGTTTGTGTCCAGTAGAAATAGCATCACAGTCCAGCTTATATATATATATAAATATATATATATATTTATTAGGGCTGTGCAAAACTTAACTGCGATTAATCGCATCCAAAATAAAAGTCTGTTTTTACATAATATATTTGTGTGTATGTTCTATTTTGGATGCGATTAATCGCAATTAATTTTTGCACAGCCCTAATATATATATATATATATATATAGTCGCTCTGGAGAAAAACGTGATGCCATCATCCAGCTCAGTTCAGTTCTCATATAATGGTGTCAATGCAGGAGGTCAATAATATTGTACCTAGAATGAAATGTACCCAAACTAAGGGTTAAACTTACTAAAAACTTACTAAACTAGGCGACAGACACACAGGAATGTTGTTACTGACCAAACCAGACCGAAACAGCAGCAAAAATAAACCGGCACTACAGAATTGCTGGTTTAAAACCAGACAGACAACACACACACACACACACACACGACAGCATTCCTGGGTCTGTGCTGCTTTAACACTGATACTATTACACTCTCTGCAGGAATGTGTGTCTTTCTCTCGGCACACGTCAGGAATGAAGGCCGGATGACTGAACGCATGAAACAAACCAGTGTGTCGTTGGGAGGAATGCTGCTCGACAGGGAAAGATGAGTGGAACAACTAGAAAAACAAACACACAAACACACACACACACACACAAGGGCTGGGCGGTGTGACCACATGTGGGTGTTTCCTCAACTAAACACACACACCGTCACTGGATCATTTCACTGCTCTACTGCAGTTGACAAATAGAAATAAAATGGTATTTATGCTGACACTATGACATCATGTCTTCAATGTGTCTCATCTGATCAATAATATTAGTGGTGAACCTTTTTTATAATGTGAAGCACACACACTCACTCACTCACTCAACTGGTTTACTGTCTTTGTGAGGACTCTCCATAGAGGTAATGGTTTTTATACTGTACAAACTGTATATTCTGTCTCCTTACACTAACCCTACCCCTAAACCTAAGCATCACACAACAGAGATGTTCACTAGTCATTTTTTGTCAAGTCTTTGAGGGGCAAGCTCAAGTCAAGTCTCAAGTCTTTTGCCACGAGTCCAAGTCAAGTCTCAAGTCTTAAACTATTAGGCATTGCCTAATTAAATAAGTGCGAATTTGCATCTATATATAATAAAAAACGAAATCTGAGTAGCCTATTGGAAAAAACCAGGTTTAAAATATTATTTTCATTGTGATCACATACAGTAATAGATGGGGGGAAATAGATATTTATGGATATCTACTTTTGTTATCCTGTAATCAGATAGCCTAAAATAGATTTCTGCCATGTTTTTAGAAAAACAATGTTATATAAATCAAGCTAGGAATAATATATTTACAAATCCATCTGTAATAGTCTTCATAATAAAAGTAGGTAAAAGACTGGACAGTTTGGTGTATTAAGTTTGGTATATAGGAGCTACTGAAGAAGTGGAGATTTCAGACTTGGAGTTTGAGAAAAGTCATTTGAGAAACCGCAAAACGGGATCTAAAGATTTCCATCAGGCCAATGAGATTGCTCATTTAGAGTTAAATCCCCCTTTTACTTTCGCGATTGGTTGCTGATTAAAAGGAAACGACCATATTTGGATCCGACAACATTGAACTGGAGAGAGAGAGAGAGAGAGAGAGAGAGAGAGAGAGAGAGAGAGAGAGAGAGAGAGAGAGAGAGAGAGAGAGAGAGTGAGAAATCTACAGACGCAAAGTCAATGGAGACGGTTGGATGTGGGCGTGGCCTAAACACGCTCTGTCTCATGCACAGTATGATAAAGGGCGGGGGACATGCAGCTCATCATACGCTTCCCCAGCGTATGTGCCAATAAAAGAAAATAGAAATCCATTAAAATGAATTCAGATCTAAAAAGCAATAATTGCTTGAAAAGAGGTTGCTGACAAGTCTTTTAGGTCGAGTCATGAGTC
The DNA here is from genome assembly GCA_038021265.1 of Cyprinella venusta. Lineage (NCBI taxonomy): Eukaryota > Metazoa > Chordata > Actinopteri > Cypriniformes > Leuciscidae > Cyprinella > Cyprinella venusta. The sequence continues at coordinate 490,394 of CM075885.1, forward strand.
GAGACTGAAGTCAGCTGTTTATGTGACTCAAGTGCGACTCGAGTCCGAGTCTCTGTCACACACACACTCTTAGTAGCTTAGTAGTGTCCCACTCAAAGTAAATATGATCAGTATTAGATCATTTGAGACACACACACACACACACACACACACACACACACACACACACACACACAAGTGTTTTACCCAGTTTGACGAGGAACTCTCTCTCCAGCAGTGTGACGTGAGCACAGGCCTCCTCCAGAGACGAGCACAGCTTCATCTTGGGCCGCAGGAGCTCCAGTGTGTCTGTGATCATGTATTCGATGTCGATGGGGAACGGCTGGTCTTTGGTCCACACATCAACACTCTTCTTCCACCAGATGTACCTCTACAACACACACACACGACACCAACATGATTCACTGCACTGAACCTCACATCTGCAGTTACCAGATATTCCTACTTCTCAGTCTCTTCTGCATTTATTCGATCAAAAATACTGTAAAAACAGTCAAATATGGTTCCAATGTATGTGAATATATAGTGAAGTGTAATTTATTCCTGTGATCAAAGCTGAATTTATCATCATTACTCCAGTCTTCAGTGTCACATGACCCTTCATAAACCTGATACTAAAGAAACTTCAAGCTTATTCTTAAAAATGTTTGATACAGAGCAGTTTTATTAATATTTAGAATTAGGTTTTATTTTTCATGTTCATTTTTGTTTAGTCTTAAGCCATTTCTATTAGTTTTCTGTTTTGGAAATAATTCATTTCCACTTCAGGGTTCCTACAGGTTTCTTAAAGTTAAATTCAAGTCTTTTTAAGACCATTTATATAAAAAAATTAATACCAATTTCCCGTCCCTACCAGCAAAGAAAAACAAAATCCTTCAACTTGTGTTGATTTATTTTTCAAATGTGGAATGGGTAAAAGATGATAAGTCAAGCAGGTAAAATAAAAACATTTCAGTCGGCCACAAGAAAGTTTGTGTTTTAACATTAGCTAAACACACACAGGACATCAGTTCCGACTGGATCGCTTCCCAGATCCACACTATCCAACATTTACATCTAGTTTTTTTTTTCCTTGATGAAAATGTCAATAGATTTTCGTCATTCAAAACTAGCGTCTCGTTTTCATCAGTGAAAAAAATGAAAAGTTTTCATCATTATTTTCGTCAATGAAATTAACACTGACATACAGCACAATTTTTAAGACCCAGATATCAAAATTCAAGACTTTTTACAGACTTTTTAAGGTATTATTTCCAAACTCATAAATTCAATGCTTTTAAGGCTTTTTAAGACCCTGTAGGAACTCTGCACTTAATAATTTCTGAGCTTCAACTTAAAAATGTAACTAAAGGTTATTTAGAAATAAACTGAAGACATTATTATTTTAAGTTCATGATATAACCCTGGATTGTAAACAAATTACATTTTTTTTAAATTCAGCTCAACACACCAAACATGTATGACTTCAATCTATCAACAGCCCAAGTTCGAGCACAAATCTCAGTGTTTATAGAGCCGTCAGTCTGTGATTGGCTGTGAAAAGCTGACCTTGAAGTAAATGAGGAAGCAGTCGAGCTTCTTCTTGCTGGATCCGCGGTCGAAGTATTGCCCACAGGTGTCCAGGAGGGTGCAGACCATGCGGATGCGGAACAGGTGTTCGGGCGGGTCCAGTGGACTCGGGGAACCGTCCGTGTTCACGCCGAACGAGATGAAGGAGAAGAGCGTGCGGAAGATGACTGCAGACTCCACCATACGATAGTTGTAAAGCTCCCCCAGGAACTTGGCGCTGCTGATCCTCCGCTGGTTAAACTTGGGCTGGTTCACCTGAGAGTGAAACACACATCAACACAAACGTCTCACGTTCACAGTCAGCTAGCATGACTAACAATGAGAACTTTTCTTGCTAAGGTTCATCAGTTACTGTATTTACTAACAAAGAGCTATCCATTTGTTGCATTATTGATTGATCTTTGTTTATGCTAGTCGTTCGTTGTTTGTTCCCGATGCATTAACTAATGTTGACACATGCAACCTTTGATTTTAATAAACTAAGATTAATAAAAGCTGTACTAGTAGTGTTCATTCTAAGTTCACGTTAACTACCTCATTGAACTTCATTGTTAGTGTCAGCTTTTTCTCGTCAGGTAACACTGATTTTCACCTTTCTATAAAGGGAATGTGTGTGTGACTGAGTGGGAGAAACACTGATCGGCAGCTAGGGCTGGGTAACGATTAAACACGATTAATCGCATCCAAAATAAAAGTTTGTGTTTATGTAATATATGCGTGTGTAGTGTGTATAGTTATTTTGTATATATAAATACACACACATGCATGTAAACATTTAAGAAATATTTGCATGTATATACTTTATATTTATAAAAAAAATAATATTATACATAAATATAAAAAAATTATATATTAATAACAAATTTTTCTTAAATATATACATGCATATGTGTGTATTTATATATACAAAATAATTATTGTTTAAAATGGATTTTAAAAATCGAAATCCAGCTCATATAAACGTCAGGAAACAGGATTTCTGGCTATGAGTCAATATCCAACTCAATTACAACTCATTATTACTTCATTGCATTACTTCTAGTCAAGTCACATGCATTTATATAGCGCATTATATAATGTACAGTCATAAACGTTCACAATTCTTCAGTTGTGAATCAAAGTGAATTTCAGCTCTAAAACAACAATAGTGTCATTATTCAGTTCAGGTTAGTGTCATGTTGATACTAACTCATTGTACAGTAGTTCTGTAGTGACTTCTAAAGTTAGTAACATTATTTGACTCAATGCATTAGTCTGTGAGTAAATTATAATTACAGAAAGAAAACACATGCTGCTTAGTTATTTCAAAAACATTATTAGGAACACTTTACATTAGTTTGCATGATCTAAGAATGAGAAATACTTTAATGTTGACTTCAACATTCACTAATATATTATAAAATCAAAAGTTGTATCTATCAACATCACACACACACACACCTCCATGCCCAGACGTATGTCCTCCAGCACGCCGTCCACCACATGAATGCCCACGTCCTCCTGATACGCCACGAGTCCGGCCAGCAGGTTTGCCACGCAGTGGATGCTGTTGTACTTGACGTTCCAGATGTTGACCATACAGCAGATCAGGTAACTCTTCACATCAGGGTCTTGCCAGGGCAACTTCCTCATCTGCCTCAACACCTGCACACACACACACACACACACACACACACACACACGCATACAGGCAGCCTCTTAACACACGTGTAAAACGTAAAGGCCTATTTACATCATGCAAATCGGCAATAACTATCAGAAGCAAAAGCTAAATGCACTACTTCTGTATACGTCTTGTTTTTGTGTCTTTGATTTAATAAATCAGTTTGTTACATTTTTTAATGCATTGTTGCCTTTAAAACCTTGTTACAGCTCACTATATATATATATATATTATGATGTCTCTGTTGTCATACTCAACAGTCACTCAACTGCGCAAGTCAAGATACATATATATATAAAGGGCTGTCAAAAGATTAATCACAATTAATCGCATCCAAAATAAAAGTTTGTGTTTACATAATATATGTGGGTGCACTGTGTATAATTATATATATATATATATATATATATATATATATATATAAAAATACACACACTTGTATATTTTTAAGAAATATTTTCATGTATATACTGTATATAGATTTATATATAATTTATATTATATAAATATAAATATTTCATACATAAATAATACTTTTTTTCCTTAAATATACATGCATGTGTGTGTATTTATATATATACACACTTAATTTTACACAGTACACCCTCATATATTATGTAAACACAAACTTTTATTTTGGATGCGATTAATAGTGATTAATCTTTTGACAGCCCTAATATATATATTTATATATATATGTATATATATATATACACACACACACACACTCATGGTTGCTTTACAAAGGTTTTAGTATTATTATTGTAACTGTACCAAGTATTTCTATAAAAGCAAGCACTACCGGGTAAAATGTAGGACATTAAAAAATATGTTCCTTTAGAAAGCACATACAATGACTAAGATAGGCATCATTTCTACAATAAAACAGAAACATTAATATTAATAAGGTTCATAAAATGATTACCAGGCAGATAAGCATGCCATCATTCCTGGAGACCAAATTCTTTTGATTTTACAGAAGCGTGGTGTTTTCCTCATTGGAATAGGCGTTTAGTTTACCGTGTGTTTATTGTGTGTCGTCAAAAGTACCAGTACTTCGGAAACACATTCATACAGAAATGGTAAAAATGTGACGATCTTTTCTGTGGTTGCTGTAGTAAGTTACTCTATAAGTAGAGTGTGTGTGTGTGGAGAACAGTAGTAAGCACCACTCTTGTACACAGATTGCAGAACTGAAGTGATTGAGTGATAAAGGAAGCGCTCTTTGCTCGCATTCGCGATTGGAATAAAAGTTAGATTTTTCATGCGGCTAACAGAACCAATGTTCACTTACACAGTGTCAGAAGTGACTTAATGCCCACACAGCCAAATATCCACACTGCTTTTGAGGACAAAATAATCATAGATGTTCATATTTAGCGGAGCAGGAAATGAATGGTGGTGTAATGACCTTCTCAGTGGTGACCTTGGACAGGTCCTTGTACAGGAGTTTCCTGATGTACTCCTGAAGCGGAGGTCTCTTCTTCCGCACAGTCTTCTCCATCGGCGGCGGGTTACAGTAGTAATACGCGTTCTCCACCATCGTCACGTAACGCACATCCAGATGCTGAGCCTGTTTCTTGCGCATCATTTGCTCCTGAAAACACACACACAGACATGTGCAATAGTGTCAGCTGTGAGATTACCGATAAAAATCACATGGACTTTACTTTTCTGATATAAGTTTAATTACTGCAGTCTATTTATAAAAATATTTTATTATATATATTTTTTTTATCGGTTTGAATGAATGATTCAATGCGTTACTCATAAAGACTTGTTTCATAACTGGATGAATCTGCATTTTAATGGAATTTCGAATGATTGACATTCATTAACAAACATTTTTATCAGTCTCTTGTCTACTGGTGTAACCAAGTAATGGATACAATCTTTAATTCAAGCGTCACGTTACTTTAAAAAGGTGATTCACTCTAGTTTGATCACTACTGTAGACATCAGTGTTTATATTCCAACTTGTGTGGCAGTATTTCTGTGATATTTAGAATTATTATAAGACAGAAATAATGATACTGTGGTTGAAAAGACTGTTAGTGAAGCTGTTTCACACTGAACATGACGACTCACTGGACCAGAACACAGATCTGAATCAGTGTGATCGTACTTGTAGTCACAGTGATTTAGGAATGAGATCATGTGTGTGTTTGAATGGAGATCGGTTAATCGATCAGCTCTAGTGTGAGGTTTGCACGTTGTATGCGTGAGGACGGACCAGTAAGACGCTCGTGCGCAGATGAGAGTCCGGTGAACGGAAGAGAAAGCGTCCACAGGTCTCCAGCAGAGTGCAGGCCATCTCGATATGATGATGAGAGAAATCAGACAGCAGCATCTGCGCACACACACACACACACACACAACGATACCAAAGATTGAGCAGTCAGTGCCATTTTCATCACATTAACTTCTGTACCAAAGTAAAATGCTTTTGAATGATTTTATTTTCAGTTCATTTTAATGTTCAAGTTATAGAAATTTTGGGTTGTGCTTTCGCTGTTTTAACATTTCTCTTTTGGGTTTTAGTCATTTTTATACATCAGTTTAGACTTAATTACTTCAGCAAGTTTTCTTATTTATTTCATTAACATTTTCTTATTTTGAAAATTTCCAAGCAGGTTTACTATAGTTACCTTAAAAAAGTTAACCGAAATAAGATAAAATAGACAAAAACTTATTTATGTAATATTTATTTTATTAAAAAAATTGTGTCTTATTTTATTTTAGCAAATTGCCAAGCAACATTTCTCATTTTCATTTAGTTTAACTTGATGAAATTAATAAAAAACTACTTAGACATTTCTTTAAAAAAAACTAATAAAAATGAAATACAAAACCAAACAAAATAACTACAACTTTAGCTAAATTAAAATGAAACTGGAATATATAAAAATAAATCAAAAATATTATTAAACTATAATAGTATCTGAACGATATCTCATCTGATGTCACCTTGAGGCAGTGCAGCGTGTCTGTTTTGGAAAACATCTTGAACTTGGCCAACTCCCCGATGAACCTCACCGTCTTATTCTTGGTTTCGATGTTGATTTGGTCTTTCTTTCTGATCTGTAAGACACACACACAAACACTGACTTTAATGCATTTTAACATATCCTGCTTCTAAAATAGACTTTTGGCACAATTCGAGTGCACATTGTGAGTAGGGCTGTCAAATAAAAGTTTAATTTTGAATACTCGCAGAAAAAAAACATACTTGACCATATCTGGCACATCGGTCCGAGCTCAGTGTGTGTTATCAGCACTCGCTGCAGATCAAGTTGACCGTCTAATGTTTTTGACCGACAGTATGGAGATGTGGAGTGTTTCTGAATTGGTGTGTTCATGTAGTTCATTACGCTGTGTGTTGAAGAGTGTTTTCTAAGGTTGCTGATGCATGCACATTAGTGCATAAAACGCAGTTAGATTGTAACCTAATTCTCCATGCATGCACATTAAAGGAATTATATTTTATTAAGTGAATGTCATTTCATTTCAATAAAAGATGCGATGCTTGATTGGTTTGTATTTGATTATTGCGCCCTCTGTGTAGACAATACTGCATTTTTTTAGTGTAACATTGCCTTAAGAATTTGAATACAACTCTAATTTTGCCAATATTTAAGACAGAAATTCTAATTTAGCTTTTCAGCCATTTTGACAGCCCTGGTGTGTGTGGAGAAGGTAATCCCACAGTGTTTTGTGTCATGCAGGCTCCAGTGAGTGAGGAGCAGGGCTTCTGTGTGATTAATGAGAAACACTCACATGAAATCTGAAATCTCCTTTGAGCATTGAGCAGAGGTCTTCGGCCACGTCAGACATGCAGGGGTGCAGCGTGGCCACCAGACGAGCGTAGAACGGCAGCAGATCCAGCCTGAGTCACACACACACACACACACACACCAGATCAGATCCAATCACTGAACACTCACAACTATAGTGCTGGAACGGATCACAAAACTCACGGTTCGGAGCATTTACGGTTTTTAAGCCACAGGTCGGATCAGCAAAAAAGTGTATGTACTGGGTGATGGGGAGTGACTTTACTTTTCATTTATAGCTTAAAGCTCACTTGAAGTTTGTCAATGCTACAACAAAAAAGACTAGCCTAAATGATTAAGTTCACAGTCACACATTATTTGAAACAAGTGAAAAGTCAGTAATAAAAAATAACCGTGACAGAGGAATCAATTCATGTTTGAGTACTTTAAACTAATTTAAAATTCAAACTGATTTAAACTTTAAACTAATTTTAACCATAAAGTACTTTAAATTATAAACTAATTTAAAATTCAAACTCATTTAAACTTCTTCAAACTTTCACAAGCCAACTTTTGTCTCGATGAAATTTTAATCTTTATTTCTGAAACGCGCTCTCTCTCTTGAGAGAATTGAAAAATTGTTTGAATGTGTAAATTGGCAAGACAAAACACGTCCAAATTATACACTTTGACTCCATGATGGTTAAATTTAGCCGTTAATCGCCGCATCACCGAACCGTGGAGCATCGACTGCGATCCGCTCCACCCCGGCACAGCTACAGACGAGGCCGTGAGAGCAAACACACCTCTGCCTGGGAACCGTGAAGAGAGCGCGAACCAACTTCCTGCGATTGGACTTGGTGTTCATGTTCATACAGAAGTCCATCGCGGCCTGAACACACGAGAGGGAAAACCAGCAGCACTGTTACTGCTCACTACTGAAAATCATTCTGGGAAACTGAAATCAAGCTGAAACGATTAGAAGGCAACGTAGAACAAACTGAAAACATCAAAATAAAAGCTAATTACATTTTTTGTGTATATACATAATAGTATAGTATATAAATAATACTAAAATAACACTGCTATGATCAAGCGCTGTGTTGTGTGTGTGTGTGTGTACTCTTCACCTTGTCTATCAGGTCTCTGTTGATGCAGTTCGGCAGCTGCTGGATAAAAGCGTCCACGATGAGTTTGAGATGAGAGCCGGTGCTGGCCTCCTCGTCCTCCTGCTCTGTACGCACACACACACACACACACACACACATCATCATCACATTACACTAAAGTTATCCATTTAACAGCAGATGCTTTTATGCAAATCAAATCACATTGCATCCATGTTCTTAGTTCATGCATTTACTGTGAATCAAACCCATGCTCTAAAATACAGCGAGTGACAGATTAATAATTTCATTTATTCATCGCACGGATAAATCATTTCAAAATAATGCAATAGACAAAAAAATGCTAAAAACAGATAAAGTTGGACTGATCCTGAAACTTTTTCCCTTTACTGCCCTCTGGAGGTTTTGGAGAGGCATTATTCAGTGTGTTTTATTAAGAAAGCATGTATATGTGTTGTGATACCCTGATGCTTTTGCCTCTTTTTTTCAAAATTTTGAGTTCTGAAAATCCTCGGGGAACACAAAACCTTTGCAAAAGAATTGATTTTTTTTCCTCCCATCTTACCATGTCCCTTTAGGAGCTCCATAGTGTGTGTGTGTGTGTGTGTGTGTGTGTGTGTATACCTTGCTCATCCAGTATCTTTTTGGCCAGTTCTTCACTTTCGGTCTCGTCGGCTACATCCAGATCTATCGGTTCATCAGTGATGTCCAGCACTTCCAACTCCATCTCCAACTCCTCAGTGCTGTTTATCTCTCGTACCTCTACACACACACACACACACACATAAACTACAATTACATACTGTTTCACATGCTACTAAAGGAACCGCTTAAAAAGTATTGTGTTCAGGCTCTACTAGAACAGGTTTTCCTGCTTGAATGTTGATAATTCTGTTGCGGCTCCTCTCTTCCCAGTCTGTCAGTAACGCTCTGTTCACTTCCTGTCTCTAAGAAGCCCCTCCTTCTGAAACACACTGTGCTCTGATTGGTCGGCTGGATCAGTGTGTTGTGATTGGTCGAGTGTGTTTGGGAAATGTCCCGCCCCTTTCCATAACCACCAGTTTAACACACTACTAACTCACTCAACCAGGCCCCGCCCCTTTATTCTGCGCATTAATTATTATAATGAGGAATATTGTGACGTGTTCGTTCCCCAACGGAGGCTTTTCAGTGAGTTCAGAAACACTGGCACTCATATAAAGAAGAACTCCTGCTGAAACATTTCTCATGCTCAGACAGCAACATTACACACTAGACTAGAGAAAGCAAAAAACTTTTAATCAATAAGTACATACAGCGTTCTGGCACAAGTTATGCAAGATTCCCATCATGCAGGACTTTTCTAAACGAGTCAGTACCTTTGCTGTTCTGGCTGCTCTTCTCATTGTCCTTGAAGAGAATAGCAGGAACAAATGCCTTCAGATCCACCATGTTCTCGTAGAAGTTACGAGCGTCCTCGTCCTCCCAGATCCCTCCTTCCAGGTCGTACTCTCCGGGTTTCCCCGGTGTAAAGATATCGATGCCTGGACCGTGTTCTGCACACAAAACAACAAATCATGTGCGTGCCAAGGCAAAATCTCAGCAGATTCTCAGGAGAAGTCGTACCTTCCTGGACGGTTTTATCCAGAGGGAGTTCAGGCATGTTCTCGTCCAGCAGATCGGCCAGAGTTTGAGTGTTGGCCAGCAGCTTCTGATAGGAGGTGGCGAACTCCTCGTACTGCTTGTGTCTGTCCTCGCTCAGCTCTCCTTTAGAGTGCAGGATACGCCTACACACACACAAAACACGTCCATTGCAAAAAAAAAACCAAAACAATGCAAACATGATGTAGCTTATTAAAACAGCAATACTTCCAAACAAAGCCAGAGCAAAAGCATTGAGTGTCTGTGAGCAACACAGTGAACAAACCGTTTATTCAAGAATAAAAAGTAGATCGAGAATAGTTGAGGAATTGGATCGTGACTCCAAGAATCGGTCCCTAAAGATTCCCACCCCATTATACAATGATTTCTTGTTGAATATTACAGATTAGAGCCCGACCGATAGAGGATTTTGAAGGCCGATACCGATACAAATATTTTTTGTTTTTAAAATCCGATATATCGGCCGATATTTTTTTGTTTATTTCAGCAACGCGCAACAAAACATGTATAGATTTCCATAACATTAGTTATTTGTAGTTATTTATGAGTTTTAACTAAAATAATATGTAATTTGATAATGCATTTTAAAAAGAAACTTTTTTCTTTTATTGTCACAACAGAACAGACTGATGATATTGGCATTATCTTTATGGTTAGCTAGTCTATCAGTGTTTAACTTGCTGACACGGACGGTGTAGAGCGCCCTCTGGTGGACAAACTATACAACTCCAACACTCATGACATGGTTCAAGCGTGTTTCGTCCGTTTTATTTTATTTTTGAAATATTCATTTATCGGCCATTATAACTGCCGATACTGATAGTTTGGAAAACGCCTAATATCGGCCGATAATATCGGCCTACTGATATCTGATATCGGTCTGGCTCTAATTACAATCACAATAAAGATATTCGCAATTAGATTATTTTCCAAAACCGTTCACCCCTCATTCAAACCTCAAAAAAATCAGACCTTCCCCCACACAACTGCGACGAGTTCGGCCTCTGAGAAACCCCAGAAACGTGACGAGGGTGGATCTCCAAACTGACCTGTTCTGCCTCTCGATGTTCTGCAGCTCTCGGTGGTCTTTCTTCAGGTGTTTGGTGAGCGATGTGAAATACTCCCTCAGCAGATTCTGGAACGGCTGCTGTTTCTCCGCATTAATGATCTGGCTCGGAGGGAAGGACGATCCGAACTTCTCGATGGCGTTCTTGACTTTCCTCGGCATCAGCCCGGCGATGTCGTCTCCGCAGTGCTTGCAGAAGCTGATGATGACGGACACGTGCGTGTGCGTCTCTCGGTCGGTGCCGATGATGTTCTTCAGCTGCTCGTAAATGAGCGAAAGCCCTTCTTTATCAGTGAACAGGCCCACGATGGTGAGCTCGGCGATGAAGCGCAGGTCGGTGCGCAGCTTGCTCACGTTAGGCGCCTTTTCCTCCTTCCTAGCCTCGAAGTGTCTCTTCCAGGCACCCAGGAGCAGCGGAGCGAATTCAGCGTATCGCTGGTGGAACAGAGAGCAGAGATGAACAGCACAACCCACGTCTGAGATCTTCAGCTTGGCCTCCACCATGGAGCTCACGGCCTCGCCGATGTACTTGCTGAGGTTGAGCGAGTCGAAGTCTTGCGACAGCGAGGCGCGCTGCTGCTCCGTGAGCGTGCGGAGCTTCTTGACGAAGGCCGTGTTCTTCTTCAGGCTGGAGTCCAGGCGACTGAAGAAAGCCTCCTCTGGTCGGGTCTCCTGCACGTGCTGGTTCTTCACTCGCAGATCCTTACGGCCATGATGACGCTCCCACGCCTCTTGCTGGAGCTGATCCGCCTCCTCCTTCTCCCTTACCAAACACAAAACAAACAAGGGGTGTGACAATACGTCGTGCCACAATTCATGTCGGATTACAAAAATGCAACAATTTGTGTCGTTGAAGGGAAATAGAAATAATAGGCACAGTTGAGTTTTACCGTTTTCGAATGTATTCAGCCGATTTTCTGATATTTAGAAGAATATCAGTAACCAGACAGTTTCTGGTCTCATTGACTTCCAAAGAAGCAAAAAAATATACTATGGAAGTCAATGAGAGCAGAAACTGTCTGGTTACTGATATTCTTCTTAATATCACAAAATCGTCTGAATGGGTTCGAAAATGGTAAAACTCAACTGTTTAACTCTGGGGGAGTGGTAAAATGAGCCTATTTCCAAAAAAAAAGTGGAGTATCCCTTTAAGGTGAGACACGGCAGGCAATTATGGGAAATTTGTCTTTAATCACGTTTTCTTTTAGACCTGTGGTGGAAAAAAGTCTGAAATACACATTTCGGTCTTTAATTTATGACACTTTGTCTGTGTAGATTTCTCATAAATTCATCAAAAGTTGGCGATCTAAATCATCCTGCTGCTCTCACCGTCGTTGCACACACCGTTAGAAAGCTCTCTCTCTCCTGTCGGATCCAAATATGGTCATTTCCTTTTTATCAGCAACCAATCGTGAAAGTAAAAGCATGCAAATGCACAATCTCATTGGCTGATGCTAAATCTTTAAAAGCCTGTTCTCTCAAAATGACTTTTCTCTCAAACTCCAAGTCTGAAACCTCCACTTCAGTAGCGGTTATAGACACCACACCTTCCAGGCCTGTACCTAGTTATATTATGAAGACATTTGCAAAGGGATTAGTAAATATATTAGTCCTAGGCCGATTTATTTAACACTTTATTCCCAAAATCATAGCACATATATTTTTTTAAGGCTATATATTCTGATTTACAGGACAACACAAGTAGACATCCATAAATCCCTCTGTAATTTTCCCCCCATCTAATATGTGAACACAATGAAAAAATCATTTTGAACCCGGCTTTATCAAATGCCCAGATTTCATTTTTTGTATATATGCAAATTAGCTAATGCGTCATTAGCATATTTCAACATTAAATTACAGAAAACTTGTAATACATTTTTTTTCTTATCTTAATCAACTGGGAAAGGTCATGGTGATATCTGCGAGTTAAAAAAATTACCCTGTAGAGTCTCACCTTAAGAGTTTAGAGATATAATGTGGCAATTTACCTCAAAGTGCCTTAGCAATAAATATATACATATGCAAATTCCTCCTGAATTTATTGTGGATAGTTCATGAAAAATGAACAGAGTTTTTGTGTCAGTGCTACATTAAACTACTATAATAAATATAATGTGGAATATTATGTATAATAATGCAGTGTGGGAATATTTATGTCCTGATAATGCCAAATGGCTGACGTTACTAGTAAAAGTGACCTACACATTATTTTAGATATATCTAGTCAGTCTAAAATAATTCTGTATTTTCAGCTTCATGAATATTTTTATTCTGGTGTCTCTATTCCCAGGGCTCTTCCTAAAATATGATCTTCTAATCTGATTTTACTGACACTAATTTCATTTGATTGGTAACAGCTGAGCCTATATTTTTCTAATTGAGTTTTTAAATCAAATGTAAGAGTCTGATAGAGATGCATGTGTTTGGAGTGGAGGACCCCAGCGCTCTTACTTCAGCTGCGCAGCCTCTTCCTCTTTCTGTCGTTTGGCCTCTTCCTCCAGCAGCTTCTTCTCCTGCTCCTCCAGCAGCCTCTTCTCCTCCTCCTCTTTCTTCCTCTGCTCCTCCTCTGCTCTCTGCTTCTCCTCCTCTTTCTTCTTCCGCTCCTTCTCCTCCTTCTTTCTCTTCTCCTCCTCGGCCCGTCTCTTCTTGTCCTCTGCCGTCTTGCCTCCGTCCTTCTTTCCGCTCATCTTGCTCTCGTCTTTGCTCTTCTCACGGGACGCGGTGGCGTCTCTGTCCTTGTTGCTGAAGGAGCCTGTCTCTCTCTCCTCCATGTTGACGGACTTCTTACGCTCAGCAGGCATGCTGCACCTGCAAAACATAACAATACTTCAGAATAAACTATACCTGATGAAAATTGCACAAGCAAAAAGTCAAGAGCTGTGTTTGGAAAGGAGCACTAGAATAATGCACTGCATATTGCATACCATTTAAAAACATTTTGTACTTAGAAAATATTTGCTATTCAAATATATACTGTATATGGTAATTTTTTTTGCACATAATAAATTTTTGCACTCTGCATACTTTTTTTTAATAATATTTTGTAATTGCACACAATCAAATTTTGCAAATGACAAAAATGTGTGTATTTGAGGATCTTATTAATTGCACTTAAATTGCAATTTTGCACTGAAAATAAATAAGTCATATATGACTTTAATTTTACTTTTTACATGATTTTGCACTAGTAATAAAATTTTATTCATTTAATAAAATTTGGCATATTGCATACTGTTTTACTACCCTTTTTAACAAATTTTGAATAGAAAAATATTACATGAGGCACAATCTGGATAATCTGTATGGTTACTACTGCATCATGGGAAATGTTGTCCCAGTGTGTTTTGGCTGCACACGTTGTACAACAAAGTAGTTATCCTGGTATTTCATACACAGAAAATGTGCTTGTAAAACAGAAACATGACGCAGGACAGGTCACACACACCTGATCAGGTGATCGGATGGTACAGGTGTGTTTGATTAGGTAGTGATACATTAATAATAAACTCTGCAGGGAGGCGGATTTCCAAAAGCAGAGCTGAACATCTCAGATCTAAATGCAGGAATAAAGATTATAGTTGTTCAGATGTACAAGTGCCTGTTCAGCAGAACCGATCCTGTCGGCCCAACAACCGGAAATACACAAAAACACTCACTGACATACTCACTCACACACTAGAAGTTCAACCACAGACTGTGTCGTTATATTACCTAATAAAGTCTCTCAATAACAAAGGCAACAATAAAACTACCGAACAAACAAACACACAGACAGCAACAGCTGTAATAAAAAAATATTAGACTAAATAACCCAGATAAATAATGTCTGCCACTGTCATCCCAATATAATGTCACCTTTTCTATATGCAGTTCATTTAAAACAGAAATTGAATCATTTTTAATGAAGCGATTTGCTGTGTGGCTGCGTGTTTATGAATTAGCATTAGCCGTTAGCTGTAGTGAGGCCGCTCGTTTGTCAAATATAACATGTTTAAGCAGCAAAACAGACAGAAATTATTTGAATGAACATATTTCTGTCGCTGGCGTAAATATTGTAGTATTTACAATGAAATGTCAGTCTTACCTCATGCACTTGTGTTAATATTCATAAGTTAAGTCTGTAAATGACGCCGCCTGACAGTTTCCAATAACAGGACCCCTGAATGTGGCGTCCCAAAACGTGCCTGATCACAAAAACAAAATGATTTTAATATGACAAAGAAAAATAAATATTATAAAATAAAACAGAAAAAATACTAAACCAGATAAATTCCCGTGTTTAATTTAAACTCATGAAATTAATGTCCAATGAATGTCAAGTTCATGTCATAGTGGCTCAATCTATGTCTAAAATCGTTTTTACCCCCACTGGTCAATAAATACATGTATCTATTTTTGTGTAAAATCATTATTCAAAAACGTTTGTATCATTTTTAAAACATAAAGTGTCGTAAATTTGAGAAACATGTCACGTGAAAACGCAAACACATGAACATGTAATGTACACAGTGAACAAAGTGAACATTAGGCTTACAAAAAAAGTCTTCAACAACACACACAGGCACATGTAAATATTTTTATACGAATGTTATACTGCCACAAAAGTTCTCTATAGCTTTAATTATATCTGTAGCATATAGATGGCGCTACAGGCGCATAACAGACACACACACACACACACTCTCTCTCTCTCTCTCTCTCACACACACACTCACACTCACACTCACACACACACACACACACACACACACTCTATCTTACACACAGGGAAGTTTCTGTGAGTCTGGATCCACAGTGTTTTGATCATTTGTTGATCATCTTCTCATTCAGTCTTAATGCTGTTTCTCAGCTGTCAGAGATGCTGAAACACGGCCTGAGGTGATAATAAAACAATAAAACACTGTGAAATGAGAACTGCAGTCATATGTGAAGTTTGAACTTTAATATCAGTCAGATTCTCACAGTATCACACAGTCACACATCTCATCCGGTTCTGATGTGCCGCTTCCAGGTGAAGATGACAGGGAAACACGGTCAAGGACGCGATAATGATTATATCAGGATATTCATTATCTCAGGAAAACGACAAGCCACACAAGGACAGCAGAGCTCATCCTGCAGACGGTGGGCCGGACCCACAAAACACACAAGCAGAGAACGTGAAGGTGAACTTATGCAAACAAGACTTCATATTCACCAGACTGGAATTCCTCCAGCAGCTTTAACACCGGGTCAAAACCAACTTACTAGTGAAAAATACCCCATCATGTCGGCCCAGATCCGGCCCACGTTATTTTGCTGTCTGGGACTATAATTAAGAAGTTAGTATTTATAATTCTGCTTATTCTGCAAGCTCAAATATTATATTTAGAGTTCTTTGCAAATATTATATAAAATAAATATAAATTGCATTGCGATTGTTGTCTAATTTGACTAGCTCTAAATGACTACATGCATTTTATTATTTGCATTTCGCATTGTTTTCCTCTGATATCTGCGATCTCTGTGGTCACCGTTGACTTGCAGTGCAGTGGATTCGTGATATGAGACTATAGACTGTAAAAAAAAATGGACGTAGTGTCTGTGATGTCACCTGTGTGACCGGTTTCTGAAGAGCCAAAGTGGGCGGAGAAAAAAAACGAAAATGGGCAGCGAGGCGGATTGGCTGAGGAGACGTGACGCTAACAGAACGGCTAGCAGTGACATCAGCGGCAATCCACCTGTCACTCAAGTGGCCACGCCCTTAATTATGCACAACTTTAAGGCTTAATATTAATTAAATGGATGAGTTATAAAAAAATTAACCCCCTCGCAGTCGTCAAGAATGCCAAAATTAACCATATAGACCAAAAACACATTTTGCAGCAGGCTGTAAACACATTTGTTTCTGCTGTAAAGTTGGGCATTTTAACATGGAGGTCTATGGGATTGACTCTCTATTGCAGCCGGCCTCTAGTGGCCAGTCGATGAATTGCATATTAAGTCACTTCCGAGTTCAGTCCTCAGTGGTTTGTGGCCGCAGGTCTTCTTTAATGGCTTGATATAGTTGTAGGAGTGCGTTTGCCCACAGCTCCCTCTGGTGGCCGGGGTGGGTGTGTTGTAGTTGTTGTGCAGTAAATACCATCGTGAGGACCGTGCGCTCGAAGTCCTCCATCCGCAGAGATCCACGACGCACTGACAGCTGTGCACTGAGACGCCGGATCTCAGAGAGGCTTCTGGGAAGCACATCTTCACACAGGACCTCCAGAACCTTAAGCTTTCGCATGGACGCCAGTTCCCGATCGGATACGTGGAGCGTCCCGCGTGAGGCGTCCATGTACGCGCCTGACAACAACACCTGTGAAACAACACCGACAACACATCTGAAGAAATAACCAGTTACACAGAATATAACAAACATACAGTCCAAGAATGTTCTGCTTACGTTCCCTGTAAGATATAAAACACTTTACTTTTGAATGTTCTCTTAAGAACTTGGATATTTTAATCTTAAGGAAACCTTCCATTTTATCATTTTACAAATCTATTACGGGATCATTTCAGAAAGTATAATCCCAGTGAACAGGGAACGTTATCTGGTCTTTATTCATGTTTTAAAAACGCTAACAATGTTATTTACACATCATTCACTCAAAGATTTTCTGAAATGTTTTAGATTCATTAATGTTTTTAAAATGTTACTTGCTTCAATGGAAACATGTTTTCGCCAAAGAATAAAATATAAAAAAGGTAATTGCAACTTTTTCACAATTGTTAGAAATAAACTCGCAATTTTGACTTTTTAACTTGCATTTAAAGTCACAATCGCAATTAAAAGTCGCAATTATCTTTTTAACATGTTTTATTCTGTGTCGGACACAAGCGTACGTGTTTCAGGACGTTCAGAGAACATTAAAACAACATTACAAAATGTTTGAAGAATGATACAATGTTAATATTATTATTATTAAATATGTTCTAAGGTTTTACCATTAAATGATGAAAACATTATTTCTGAATCTTCTCTGAACATTCCATTTCATCATTTTTCAAAAACTGTTACTTTTGAATGTTCTGAAACGAGTAAGATCTAGAACACGTTAGACGAACATCCAACTGAAACTTTTCAGAAAAAACCTTCCACGAATGATGAATAAATGATGTTAACATTTTTGAGAACATCATTACAACTTTGAACAAATGTTACTGGAAGAATGTTTGTTTATAACATCCTCTATAAGACAATAGTGCCATTATCCAGCTCATTTGAATGTTGATTCAGTTCAGTTCAATAACGCAATGCTGCAAAATTCATCGATTATGAGTCATTAGACTGAGTTAAAACTGCAGCTCTAAAGAAGACACAAGTGTGATTACAGAGAATTGTCAGCTGATCTGTAAAACTGACAATATCAGTTTAAAAGAAGCACACGGATACCAAATAACTCCTGATTCGCATCGGCATTGATTCAGTGAGTCAGCAGCAGCAGACTCGATAAAACAGCAGTTATGGATGATGAATATCTGCTATCTGATGAGAGTTCAGTCTGATGTCTTGTTGAATCAGTCTTGAGCGAGATCAGTCTTGCAGACATGCCGCCGGAATATTAATATTCTTTTTGTTTTGGGGATTGGATCTAAATTGAAATGTTGTTCATCTGTGAGTGTGTGTGTGTGTGTGACAGCAGGAGAGATTGCAGAGCTCAGCACAACTCAATAACTGAGCAAACTCAAGCGTATGAAGAGATAATAAGAGCTGAGCTATTGATCGCTTCCTTCATTCAGCCAATCACATTAAACACTGCGGATATAAACAACACGGAGGACGGTTTCATTGCTCAGCAAACTTTACGCTCCGAAAAAGTTCTAGTCTTGAATGAATTATCGCAGAGCTATTTTGAAACCTTTTGAGTACACATACTGGTATAGGAAAATAGCAGGAGAGTGTCGAGATGAGATGTGGTTCATTTATAAATCTCATTCGTCTAATGTTCGTTTAACAGTTTCTACTTGTTTAAGGACGTTCAGAGAATATTCAAAAGTAACATTCCTATATAATCGGATTTTTTTTCTTCATCCGAGTGTTATAAAACTCAGTAAACTCAGGTTTTGGCACTTGCTGTGTGAACACAACGAGCGCATCGGAAATGAATGTGAGAAGAGTTTGCTCTAGAGGAGGCGTTCGGTACTGCAACGCTCATTTACTAAGAGATCAACCTCAAATTTGGAGCACAATTTGTTTAGATTTATGACTTTGATTTTCTTGGGGTTTTAGAGTAAAATGTGTTTTTGAAAATATATACAAATTTTCATAACAATAAACGTAAAATTCTGTTTAAGTTCTCCTTTTTAAGCTTGTTTTCACCTCAGCAATAATCTGCCAAGTGTCGTCTTTGAAAAGAGATCAAACTTCAGTCTGGGCTTTAACGCATTCAAGATTTACCACAGTTTGAGTTGGACATTTCATTTTCATGCTCAAAAAGTGATTATAAATACAGCTTAAATATAATTTAGTTCCATAAAATCCCATAAAAATGCTAAATATTAAATAAAAAACATTATCAAGCTAAAATATAGTAGATTCATTTAATTGAAATAAAAAATGTAGGTCATTTTTGACCGACACGCGAAGAGCACCAGAAGGTTAACGTTTATAAAACCAAGATTTTTTTTAAACAAACTTTTAGCAGACATTCAGAAATAACGTTTTCATTGGGCTAACTTAATTAGCAAAACATATTTTTGTTAGCTGGGATGCTCTTTCACTGGGTCGCGAATGCTGTTTAACATTGACTTTAAATCTCTCCATAAAGAAACTTAGATAAATAACTGTAATATTGTAACAAGCAGGTCCTGTAAAGCTGCTTTGAAACAATATGTACTGTGAAAGTGCTATTAGTAACCTTGAAGTGGATAGATTTGTGAGTTTTCTCACAAATATACATGTGTATATATCACGGCACCTCATAGAGAAGGCTGGCGTCTTCCACAGATTCCTGAAACGAGGGGTTGAGCAGAGCTGGCGTCCCGCGCCTCACTCGGAAGGCTGATGGGTACAGCGCTGAGAGACAGAGAGAATCATGGGTAATGTAGCTCTTCCACAAGCCTAGTAATACACAGTGTCATACACACAAAAACTATCATGATAACACTAAAATAATGCAATGAACATTTATTTAACAACGTAAAACCCTAATGTACATAAGAAAAAACAATGCATTATTGCAATGAAAAGTAATCAAAATGTCTCCTTTCCAGGCAAACAAAAATACTTTCTAAGAACGTTTTCCTAGTTTTTTCTTATTTATGCGAAGGTTATGGGAACGTTGCAATTGAATGTTACGTGTTCTCTAAATATTCTTATAGCAACATAAAGAAATGCATGGACAATAGGCTACATATAAATGTTTTTTTTTTTTTTTGTGCAAACGTTTTGAAAACATTATTGAAGACCAGGTGACGTTGAACGAACGTATTAACAGTGCTCCTCAATTAGACATTCTCTGGTTGTATTTTACTATAAAATTGCGTCTGTTACAGTTTTTAACCGCATATATAAAGGGACTTAGTAAAGGTTTTAGTAAAAAAAAACAACAACATTTGTACAGTCTTTAAATGTTAAAATGACGTTGATTTTTGCAGCGTGTTTTGATATCCACTGACATGTTTTGGCAGCACGTGCTCAGCAGCTGCACGTCTCTGATTGGCTGTCCGTGAACACGTGAGCGGATGACTGACATCTTTACAGCTGTGTTCAACATCTGCATTACAGGCCTGCAGCTGAAGAAGCGCTGTTGCGGGAAACACACGGGGATCTGAGGCGTGTATAATAGGATAATGCAGCAACATGATATATTTAAAGTAGGAAGGATGTGTCGTTCAATTCAACATATTAGGGAAGTTAAGTTACCCAGGTCAAAAAGTTAGGTTGTTAAATATACTAAAAAGGCATTAAAGTATATTTGTAATGTACTAAAAATATACTTGAGTACATTTTAATAGATTTAATAGTAAGTTACGTGTTTTAGACGAGAAAACAGATACTCAACTAACTTAGAGCAAAAACAAGTTTTTTTTTTTAATTCTCTCGCTATGTCGCCGACATCACAGGCATTCCTCAGCTCTCTGGACCGATCAACTGCAGATGTGTGTCGGTCATCCTTCACACACTTCATCTTAAACTGCCTTTAAAACCTTATAAACACCGTGTGTTGCGAGACTGGGCTGAGGCTAACCGTCCTTCTCGTGACCGCTGCGTTTCCATGGAGACGAGATGCAGACCAGACGTGCGTGATGATGTCACATCGCAAAAAAATATACACCGCTCTGTCTTTATAACAATCACTTTATATGTACTTGTTATATATTCAGAACTGAAAGGCAAGGTGGTTAGTATGTCTTATAGAAGAATAAACAAAGTTATGATTATGACACGCAGGCGCGCACACACACTTTCATTATAATCATTAGAATTTTTAGATTTTTGAAGGATCATGTGACAAAAATATGAAAACGTGGCATAACAAAACTAAATAAGACAAAAGCAATTGAAATATAAAAACTCAATTGATAAACTCAATTGTGAGATAAAAAGTCGCAATCATTTTTTAAAATGTTTTATTCTGTGGCGGAAACGAGCTTATTTTATATATAAGAAATATAAGGTAGAAACATGTATAAAATAATGTTAATAGTCACATATTCAGCTCTAATGCGATATGGATTCTGAAAGCAAAACGTGTTGATTTGGGTCAAATATGGACAAACCCAAATGTTGGGTAAAAAATTAAAAAAATTACATTTGAAAGTGAAAGTTGAAGTTGGGTTAAAATTTGAAATTGCATGTTTAACCCAACATTTGGGTTTGTCCATATTTGACCCAAAATTGGGTTCAAACAACCTCATCCACAGCTCAGGAAACTTGTCATTTATTTATTTCTTAATCTCAGATGCTTCTCAACTTTTAGGCTTAATATATACAGTATGTGTCCACTAATTAAATTCAAGCACGTAAGCAGCTTTTAAGAGCAATCCGTACACTCTAAACAATGCTGGGTTGTTTTAACCCAAATTTGGGTCAAATATGGACAAACCCAGATGTTGTGTTAAACATGTAACTTAACATTTTAACGCAACTTCAACTTTCACTTTCAGCTGTAAATTTATTAATCACATGTTTAACCCAGCATTGAGTTTTCCTATATTTGACCCAAATTTGGGTTGAAACAACAGAATTTTTTACAGTGTGCTCATGTGAACAGTGTGTGTGTGAGATGAAGAACGAGTGTTACCTTTCCTCCAGTGTAGGGACGCTGTGATGGACATCTGACACATCAGCAGAAGCTGGAGGACCGTCATTCTGTTCCTCCCGTCCGGACCGACACCACCACCTGGAAATAAACAGAAGATCACAGAGAGAGAGAGAGAGAGAGAGCGTAGTCCCTGTTTCTCCTCCTTCTTTGACAGGCTGGAATGTGTGTTTCATCTGGAAGTCATTAAACTCAAGACAATCGGTGTGTGTAATCGGTCATCGTTCTTTCTCAAGTTCATCAGCCTCATTATCATTAAAAGTGGAGGAAGAATATTTGGTGCTGTATTTGTCACTGGTAGTCGCTGTATGAAGAATATCTGGGTGTAATATGTCACGGTTTACATTATTTTGCTCTCCTCACGCACAGAAATGAACTATAGTGTCCTGATCACACACTAGAAAAGAAATATCAAACAATATCTGTCTGAATCATTTTTGGTTTGACTGTTACATGTACTAATAATAACAGTGAATTATGCATAATTACATGCAACTAACCCTATAGTAAGCACACCTTGTTAATTATTATTTCTCAGTACTTAAATATAGAATTACACTGTAATAATGACACCTTAAAATAAAGTGTAACACTCCGTTCATGTTTAGTTCATTTCTGAGGACTCGTCTAGATGAGATCTGGGATGTTTTTAAGGAATCGGTCAGTCTCAGGAATTCAGACGCGCTGTGTTTCCAGACGCGCTGTGTTTTCACTGGCGCTGTCGCCCTGCAGGAGAATGTGAAGTTCAGAGGACACACACACGAGCCTCAGACATCAACACTTACACACGCTAAAAACCTGTCATTATTCATCCATTTCAGATCAATAACTTGTAACTATAACTTGTAATTTTTTTAACGACATCATCAACCATATTTCTTTGATGCGTGTAGCACAATTTTTACAGAGGGCACCTTTAAGTACTTAGTTGCATGTAATTATGCATATATTACAGTTATCACTACGGTAAGTACAATGACACTGTAGAATAAAGTGTTACAAGTTTTTCATCAAACGTTCCCCTTTCCTCTCGACTGATTCCAGAAGTAGCTGAAGTGTGTGTGTGTGTTTGACCTGTTGGTGGCGCTATAGGAGTGTGTTTCTGTGAGTTTGAACACACTCTGGTCTCCACTTTCAGGTGTTGTTGGGTCCAGGTGTGTGCTCTTGTGAGCCTCTCGAAGTAATTGGCGCTGTCCTCCTCAGATATGTAAATGTGGGCGATGCTTGTCTTTGTGTTTGTGTATGGCTGTAATTGCTGCTCCGTGATCCGGCGTATAAAAGCACCGGTTTATCTGCGTTTAAACCCAATGAAAGAACAACATCTGAGACACCAGCCCTGCATACGCTAAATCACCCTCAGTCACTCAGAGAAGAAGAAGAGCGTCTGACCTCTGACTACACACACACACACACACACACACTTCAACTTCATTCACAACCGTTATAAAGTATGTTTTATATTGTATGAATATGGGTGAAATTCAGAAGTACTACATTCACCAAGTTGTTACACACACACATTAACAGATACATACTCACTCTCTTTCACGCACGCACGCACACACACACACACACACACACACACACACACAGAGAGAGATACTCAAACACTCACTCTCACACACACTCACACAGATACTCACTTACACACACAGATGCTCACAGTCTCTCTCTCTCTCTCTCACACACTCACATACACAGATACTCACTCACACACTCTCACATACTCACACACTCACATACACAGATACTCACTCACACACTCACTGATTCAGACACACACACACACACACATATTCTCAAAACACTCACTCTCACACACACTCACACAGATACTCACTCACACACACACAGATACTCAAACACTCACTCACACACACACACTCTCTCTCTCTCTCACACCTCACACAAAACTAAATTGTTTCTAAATGTTAATTATTTGTTCCACTTAAATTGATCTATATATGTACATGTATGATGATTTACTGCAAAATTAGAAATGCTTTGGAAATACATATTTGTCACGCCAATAAAGCACATTTTAAATTGAATTGAATAGAGAGAGAGAGAGAGTGAGAGAGAGCGAGAGAGAGAGAGAGTGAGAGAGAGTGAGAGAGAGAGAGAGTGAGAGAGAGTGAGAGAGAGTGAGAGAGAGCGAGAGCGAGAGAGAGAGAGAGTGAGAGAGAGCGAGAGAGAGAGAGACTGTGAGCGTCTGACAGGATAATTGCAGTTGCTCTGAAAGGCAATTAAACTCGGAGAGGAACAGACAGAGCGCGCGGGATGGAGACGGGACGTCGTGGTTAAGACTCAATTGAGCACTGCTGATGAAACATCATCATATTCTCTGAAACATTCAAGCAAACACACGCCGAATGCTGATTATATGTGTCTCTACAGAAGCGCAGTGTGTGATTGGCCATCGCTCAAACTCTCGCTGTGTTTAATCAAGTGTGCGACTCTCAGGTCTGTCCAAACTACTCATAGACCTGAGAAAACACACACACACACACACACACACACACCTGAAGGCGGAGAGAAAGAGAGAACCTCACATTTAGACACCAGATATCATTGAATTCTGATATTTCTTTTCTGTTGTGTGCAGGACACTATAGTCCACTGAAGATATTCTTCATACAGCGACTGTATAGCGAATAAACTGATAATTTGAGAAATGTTGAAGGTGTCTGAATGTTTTGTTTGACTGTTTCTCCCCACAAAAGCAGAAGAACAAACTAAATACATTTTTAGGACCGTTAAGAATTGTGTGCATCACAATTAAACAAACTCTCATTATGACTGTAATACATCTGGACATTTTTTAAAAACTGAACGTAATGCATTGTGGGATACAGCCTCTCACACCGTGTCCTCTGGAAATTTTTATTTGCACAATGTATGCACATATAGCACGTATTTTATGTTTATATAATGAATGTGTATTGTGAATAATTATTTTGTATATATAAATACAAACACATGCACATAGTTAGTAAAAATGTGTTATTAATATTTAAATATATTTATATGTCATATACATACAAGAAAATATTTCATAAATATATACACGCATGTGCGTGTATCTATATAGGCCAATTATACAGTACACACATTTTATGTAAACATAAACTTTTATTTTGGATGTAATTAATCCTGATTAATTGTTGCATTGCCCTAATATAAACACTACCTATGCATACATTATGCAAGTAAAATTTTAATTATTATTTAATTTAATTATTAAAAAATATTATTATTATTATTATTATTTAAACACAAACTTTTATTTTGGATGCAATTTATCGTATCCAGAATCATACTAATATCTCCAGAACTTCAGTGAGAGTGTAAAGTGATGACGTCTGTAGAGTTTGAGTCACACACACACATGAACACACACTCCTGATGTTCTCCCAGTAACAGATGCTTTACAGCGACGGAGGTTTATCTGATCCAGCACGAGGCTGCTTTATTAGCGGAGAGGCTGCTAATAGACAGTCAGTGGAGCAGTAAACTGTGTTTCATTACTACTTCAGACAAAGAGCCGGAAAACACACACATAAACCGCAGAAGCAGCAAAGGAAACGACTCCTGACTGTCCTCGGTGTCTTCACACTGATCCACACAGGACATGAATATTTAACGAGGGAGCTCGTGATTGACAGCCGGTGGTAACCTAGCAACTGGCTCAAACATTCTAAAAGTGACATCGCCGCACGAACCGGTTCTTTAAGACTCCTTTGAATCTGAAAGCAGGAGAAAAAATCTCGACTAACACGTTATAAGTGGGAAAAGTGCATATTAAATGCACTCATCTGTAGGAATATGTATTGTACTGTACACACGTATCCTGGATATTTAATATCTAGCCCTAGCCTATAATCTGTGTTTCCGCCAAGCTTCAGGGAATCATGTGAAGCATGAACGAAAGTCCCGTTAGACGCTTTAGAAGGAACATTAAAGGTCAGAAGAACATTAGCATAGCGAGAGGCGCGAGATTGCTCTCTTTCGGCCCGTGTTTATGGAGCGTTTGCCCGGGATCAAAGGGATTTTAATCAGGCGGGAGTTTTACAGTGTGTTCATATGCAGATGATGATGATGATGATGATAACCTGTTATTCCTTCAGTCCTCACTAATCAACTTCCCAGAAAAAACATTGCTCACGAGACACCGGCTCTGAATATTTATGATAGGCTATAAACAATACACGCAATATGCATGTATACGTTTAAGAAATATTTGCATGTATATATATACTGTATATATATATATAACAAATTTTTTCATTGCACACACATATATATTAAGTGAACGCAAGCTTTTCTTTTGGGCGTGATTATTCGTTGCCCAGCACTAATTTCTTTATATTGTCTTTTAATAATTCATGCACAAGTACTTCTTCATTAAAATGTCTGTTTTCAAGGGTTTCCCAGGACTTAAATATCAAAAAGTCAAGTATTTAAGCACCTTTACATTTGAACTAAATTAGAATGAGCTCACATGCGTTTGGGACAGACAGAGCCCATCATCAGACCTGTCACAGCTTCCCGCTGTGTGTGTGTGTGTGTTCCTGTAGCCGGAGCGGGACACGACCTGGAGCAAAACAAACAAAACAAAACAAAGCGAATCGTGAAATGATGAAGTACTCATCACAGCGACAAACAAGACGCCGTTACAGCTCACAACAAAGACAAGAGCGCATTAAACACGTCTGAGCAAATAAAGTGTGTCTCTGCAGGGAGGATCAATATCACACACAGAGGCATCTTTATATGAGCTCCACACACACACACACACACACACACAGAACATGATCAATTCTCAGCGAGTGTTGGAAGGGTAATATTCACTCCTGCACTGGAAATCTGTTCATTTATCATTCCCTCTGTGTGCTCACGGCTGTCCCCACTCGCCCTCCGGGAACCAACTCCACTTCTCAGCACACACACACACACACACACACACACACACACACACACACACACACAGTCACTGCAGAGGGAAAGACCTGATGGAGAAAAAGCTGGAGAAAAGTATGGGAAGTGTTTCCTCCACAAATTAAAAAGGTTGATTTTTATCTCTCAATTCTGACTATATTTACTCCCAATTTTGAGGAAAAGTTTATTTTCAAGTTTCTGAGTTGTGAGTCTATATCTAATCTGAATCGTGAGAAGTCTAGATTTAAACTCAGAATTCAGGGTAAAAAAAAAGTCAGATGTGTGTGATAAAATGCGCTGTGATTATTCATATTTGTTTAATCTGTGTATTTAACAAACTTCCATTGAAACTAAATCAAACTTGGGTGGTGCTCAATACACAAGTCCAGGTGATGGCGCAGTGTATAAGACACAGGCCTTTAGTGTGAGAGACCCGGGTTCGAATCCACTGTGAGCAGTGGATATAGCAATTGTTAGTCGCTTTGGATAAAAGCGTCAGCTAAATGAATAAATGTAAATGTCTCACTCGCTGTGCCGCATGGAGCCGGTCTGATACGAGTGAAGTAAAGGCCTGAGCGTCTCAACATATGGCATTCGTGTGTGTGTGTGTCCCTGAACATGCAGCGCTCTGACAGCAGATGATTGTTATTTCTATCTCAGATGAGCAGAACTGATCTGGGAACAGAATAAAGGCTCGAAACACTCACTTCCTCGACCACAGCCAAACTCTTCACTGAGTACAGCCAACACACACCAGTCCAAGACTTCACGTCCCAATCACACACACTCAATATTAAGCAGACGCTCTACTGATCCTCTGATGAGCGCTAGTGGACATGAAGTTACTCATAAAGAGGACTAAAGTGTGTTCATCAGATCATGTTGATCACTTCGAGGCCTCGAGAATTCCTGCATCAAATATAATTCAGCAGGTTTATAGAGTTATTAAGGTTATGAATAAGAGAGAGACTAAAGAACTCCCTCTGCTCCCAGCTGTGTGTGTGTGTGTGTGTGTGTGTGAGAGTTAGATGATCTGTGTGAAGCGGAGAGCACCGTCCCCTCAGCTCATTACCCAGAATGCAGCAGTGCTGGTCTACATACGGTCAGCAGTGATAAATCCTCTTTTATTTGCGGTTAAACTCCTCTAATAGCAGAGCAGTGGACATCGACGCTCCTCCAGTGTGTGTGTGTGTGGACCAGGGAAACTGAAAGTACACACATTAACACACACCTCAACTTTGTTATGGACAAACACACTCTTACACACGCTCACAAACTCACACTTTACCACACACACACACACTTTCTCTCACACACACTCAAGATCACAGCTCAGATCTGTTGATCACGGGGACAGTGTAACACACACACGATGGAGAGGAGAGTCAGCCATCAGGTGGCGCTGCAACTCAAGCATCAGCATGTGTGTGTGTGTGTGTGTGTGTGTGACTCACAGACAGAAGACTCAGGATGTCTGCATCTCGAGAGGTCGCCCGCAAGAAGAGACGCTTACATAACATCAGTGTAGGAGGACAGAGGACTTCAGACGGACACCTGTGAACATCAGACTCATACACTGAACACACACACACACACACACACACTCAGAGCGCATCTCTGCAAACACTGAACACACACACACACTCAGAGTGCATCTCTGTGTCACTATTCAGGTTTGATGGAAAAAAGACTATAATCAGAGATGCACCGATTCCAATCTTCATTGAGTTTGAGCTCTGATTAAGATTTTATTTTCACTTCTTTATTTTCAATAACACAAATATTTGTTTATTTTTTTAGATTTATTTATTTAAAAAAACACCATATATTTTTACTAGGGTTGTCAAACAATTAATCGTGATTAATCGCATCCAAAATAAAAATTTGTGTTTACATAATATATGTGGGTGCACTGTGTATAATTATTTTATATATATATATATATATATATATATATATATATATAAATACACACGCATGCATGTATATTTTTTTTAAAAAGTATTTATATATAAAATATTTATATCTAATATAAATTATTTATAAATCTATAGATAGTAAATACATGAAAATATTTCTGAAATATATACAAGCACGTGTGTGTATTTATATATATAAAATAATTATACACAGTGCACCCACATATATTACGTAAACACAAACTTTTATTTTGGATGCGATTAATCGTTTGAAAGCCCTAATTTTTACCCAAACTGAATAATAAAAACGAGTTTAAATGGGTATTGGGTAGATTTTTGAAATAAAGACTTCATATTTCTGTGATTGATGATGCCTTTTCTGATATCAAGAATTATAATTGAAAATTGAATTGATGATATGAACAGCACGGCATAATCTGTAACACACCGAACTGCCAACATATGAGGGCTTATCAAGAGGAATATTCAACAGGGAATTAAAACAGACTAAACCACAGGTTAACATGAACATTCAGCCCACACATCAACACAGGAGCATGTGTTATGAAGACGTTAAAGTGAAACGCGGTTGTTCAGATCTCCTGTAGTGTTTGAGTTGGTCTCGAGCACGTTCAGCGCTTTGACGAAGACGAGCTGTTTTATATTCACGGCTGCGAGAAGCGGCTGACGGGCCATTACACTTTATCAGTCAGTTGTGCCGCACCTGAATAATGGATTTCTTTGTGTTGTGACAGAGACAAAGGTCTGAGACTCGCCCGTGGATCGGCAATTAACAAAAGCACTTAATTAAAGCGGAAAAAACACTCACTCTCACACACTCACTCTCTCACACACTCTCGCTTCACTATATTAGTCAAGTCCTCTCATTCACTTCCATTGTTTTTAAGGTTAATAATATCTCCTATTGCCCTATTCTGACCCCTAAACAACCCTGCGTGAAACCAGAAACAGGCTTTGACAGATCTATACGCCTCTGAGGTCTGGATTAAGAGTCCGATCTCAACCGGTTTCACTGATATTAGTCAAGACATGTATCAATAGTGCATTAGTTATTAGCTAACATCAACTAACAATATAAGCCACGTGATCACTAGGCCTAAAGCATTCGGCAATCTTTGTTATCATTAGTTAAAATACATTTGCTCATAATTTGTTTACAGAGCATTCAATAATATTAACAGACACAAGACTAAAATGTAAAAAAAAAATGTAGAAAATGGTGAACTCAAACTAAGATAAGATGCTGTAGAATTATTATTAAGTTAAATGTAAAGTAACAGTTCATGTTGTCACATTTTCCTTGCATTACATTTACATAAAAGGGATACTCCACTTTTTTTGGAAATAGGCTCATTTTACAACTCCCCTCGAGATAAACAGTTGAGTTTTACCGTTTTCGATAGTATTTCTATATATATTTTTGTCCTACTATGGAAGTCAATGAGAGCAGAAATTGTCTGGTTACTGATATTCTTCTAAATATCAGAAAATCGGCTGAATGGGTTCGAAAACGGTAAAACTCAACTGTTTAACTCTGGAGGAGTGATAAAATATGCCTATTTCCAAAAAAAAGTGGAGTATCCCTTTAAGAAAAACTAAAACCTTCTATTTTGTATTTTTACATTAACAATTTTAAGTTTTTATTTATTAAAACCAAGTATAAATCTCATCAGGTTAGTGTTTTAAGCATGACCCGCTGCTGTCAGACAGTGTTACTTTGGGATTTATACACTATTTAATGTCATATTTTGTAATATGGATAGCACTCAACGCCCGATATACACACACTCTCCATCAGTCGATACTTCACAAACGTGACAAAAATCAAAATAATCATTTCAAATAGTTTTATTTGTTTTTTTCGTTTTGTTTTCAAACGGACTTTTTCACAACAATGCCAGATATGGATCTTCAAAATTTGCTAATCGATGTAAATTTTTGTTTAAGACTGTCTTGAAAAGCTAAAAACACCATCATGCAGAGAGAGAGAGACGGGCGTCCCTCATCTGATCAAACCTGTTTAACTCTACAAGCACACAGAAGCTGAGAACTCATTTATTTTTGCCACAACAACACAAACTCAAAAGGGCACAAAGCAAAAAGTGTGACGGTCAGCAGAACGATTCGAGCGTCTGAAGTGTGTTATTTGTTCACGCGACGGCCGTGGGAATGTCGTTAAGCTGAAGGAGGGAAACGTGGGAATGGAGTGCAGGGAAATTCATCCGCTAGTATTTTTATGTTAACTATACAACCCGCTCGCTTCTGACAGCAATCGCAACAGTCTGAAAAATAAATGTACACATCATCATCATCATCATACACTCGCAGAGTCTGCGCTGTAGTCTGAACTCTAAGGTCCGTGTTTAGTGGTGTTAGACAGGCGTTCTCATTGGTCCGTAGGTTTGAGTGACAGGTCCATCAGCCAATGGCTGACGCCGATAAACTAAAGGGGCATTCAAGCACCTCCCCTAAAATAACATAAAATAGGTCATGGAGAAAAACAAAACAAAAGGAAACCTAGAGGAGCTGATGCAGCCGGCGGGCAGAGACAGAGAGGTGTGTGTGTGTGTGTGAGTGTGTGTGTGTGTGTGTGGATCCAGTGGTTTTGGTCAGAACCTCTCGCTGCCGGTAGCGTTCGTCTCACTTCAGTAGAGCTTTAATGGCCTCGCTTTCGGCCGCCTCGAACGCGCTGAGACCATCCGGACCTTTACGTTCCTTATCAGCACCCTGGAGGGAGGAACACACACACACACACACACACGATTAAACACAAAAGACCGGCAGCAGGAAAGGAAAGAAATAATGAGACTGAGACACTCATACCAGGGTTTTTATCAAAAACAAACTGTTTCTATTCACTGAAATAAAGCTGACATCAAATACAATATTAATATTAGTCGAAAAACCGAAATGAAATAGTTGGAGGACTAATAAATGAATAAATAAAAATTAAACCTAAACAGCAAACCTAATGAAATGGCAAAAGCACATCACAAAATGATTAACCTAAGAGCGGATCATCACGCCGTTACTGAATAACAGAACCTCATGCATAATCTAACGCCAGCCGGACCCTCGGGCTTTACACTAATGTTCCTCCGTGTGCTTTATTGATCCTCAGTGTGTGTGTGTGTGTGTGTGTGCACAGAGTCATTCCTCTTCACACGCACAGGTCGAGTTTGAGTAAGTCTCCAGTTTACTCTGAGCTCGACACACACCGCACTGAAGTTCAGAACACAAATGTGCCGAAACCAAAGGCCGTTCTCGCATACACACACACACACACACACACACACACCTGAGAGCCTGAGGATCAACACACATCTGAAGACTGATTGATAGATTTTTTTCACTTCCTTCAAAAGATACAGAAAAACGCCAGTGGCTGTCTCTCTCTCTTTCTCTCTCACACACACACTCACTCACACACACACACACACTCTCAATCACACTCACACACTCTCACACACACTCATGTTTTTAATAGTTTAAATCACAAAATATTATTTGAAAAACTTAAACTAAACGAGAAGTGGAAACGTTTCCTTGGCAAACACCTGGAAATAAATAAAAAATAAAACTGAAATAAAAAATATATTAATCCTTGATAATAAAAAAAACAATAAAATGAAAAATAAAAAAAAAAATACAGAATTACTAAATATGAAACTAAAATAACCAAAAAAATAAGATACTGAAAAAGCCAATGAAATTGGAATAAAAATAAATTAAACCTAAATAGGAATATTACTAATGAAATGACTAAACCTGTAACTCAATTTAGAATATTGGCCCTTAAATAATTAAAATGATACAGTGATCCTGATGGCAAGATCAAAGGTGTTTAAAATAATGTTTAAAATGTAAATATGTGAAGTTTACTGGTAATTATGGAAGTTTAACTTCCCATTCAGAGCATTTGACGACAGAGAAAAGAGGAAGTGCTCTTCGATCTCTCATTCATGTGTGTCAGCCATCATGTGGCGTTTGGTCTCGTCTGCCGTATTTATGACCGTGAGTGTGGATGCGTGACGGAGATAGCAAGACAAAACACCATGCTAACTTACCATATCTGAGTTAATCAAATTTAAAATAGAAACTATACAAGATACTTAAAGAGGTAAATCACTCCTGGTAAAATGAGCTTTCAATAAAACATGGCTGACAAAATATCGGTGATACCTGACTAGAGAGAACGGCCTTTTGTCAAATACATAGGAAAACTTCAACACCCACAATGCACTGGGCACGTCACAGTCTAAGGCCATGCCCACCAGAGTCAAACACAACCTTGCTTTAGTAGGAAACACCAAATATGAGACTGATGATCCAGAACATTTATATGGATCTCACATTTCCAAATCCATCATTCACAATCATCTTCAAGTATATAGTGCTGGATCGAGATACAAACACAAATAAGAGTTATTCAGGGAAAGTGTGCGTTTGTTTGAACACGGACGCATCCTTCACATTCACACTGTTGTCTGGGTGTCAATTGCATCATTCTGTGCTGTGAAACAAACACCCACAATGCTTTGAGGGAAGAAGTACGTTTTACTTCCACAATCAGCAACGATAAAGAAAATTACAGATAACAGATGTAGAATACCAACAAAATCAACGGAAAATGGAGAAGAACTTGACTTTTGAATTTAAGAGTTAACAATAATGATTTAACAATGAGAATATTGTATATTAAGATCAATTTAAAAACAGAAAGGTCCTGTTTGTTAATGATGCAAGTCATTTTCATGCAGAAATAACCTTATTGTAAAGAGTTAACCTAAAACCCAAGCTTCTAATGTTTTAATAAATGTTTTATCGTCATATGAAATATATTATAATGTACAAGAAATGGAGAGAGAAAAAAAGGATTTTTAAAGTTAAAGAGAAACGATTGGAAAACTATAAAAGTTGCTTTTCGGAACCATTAGTAATTAATGCAGATAATAATTAATTATAAGCACTGCTTCTGAAACGCCTCCATTGTAGTCTTGAGTTTCTTCCGGGAGCGAACACGTCACAATATTCCTCATTATAATAATTAATGCACAGAATAAAGGGGCGGGGCCTGGTTGAGTAACTTAGTAGTGTGTTAAACTGGCGGTTATGGAAAGGGGAGCAATCAGAGCGCAGTGTGTTTCAGAAGGAGGGGCTTCATTGAGACAGGAAGTAAACAAAGCGTTACTGACAGACTGGGAAGAGAGGAGCCGCAACAGAATTATCAACATTCAAGCAGGAAAACCTGTTCTAGGAGAGCCTGAATAAAGTCATTTAAAAATGGCAGAATATCTCCCCTTTAAACAAAGTTAGAGCCCAACTTCTTGTTTCAGAACAACTGCACTCCTGGAGTGATCCAATGGGGATTGAAGCCTGAAATATTCCCGAGCAACAGCCAAAAATGCCTGATCAGCTCCTGCAGAAGCATCAGAAACACACAGAGGAGATGAGGGCCCTCGGGACAGCGCTACGGGCCCCGCTGGGACATCAGCGCACACGTGTGTGTGTGTGTGTAATCTCAGACGGGATCTCTCGCTGAAGAATGTGCAGTGCTGTGCAGCCTGACATAACTGCATTATAACCCCGTGTGACCCTGCCAATGCCCCTGTTTACAGCCTCCGTTCAGACGCTTTCAGCATTAAATCCACAAACAAAAGCTCTTTCTCTCGGCAGAGCTGGACAACAGGAGAAATGTGCCAGCCAGCAGAGATGATGAGCGGTCATACTGCGCGAGACGCATCAGCGTGGACATTTACACCAGTGAATATGGCCAAGAGTGACGGCGCGTCAAGGACGTCCGCTTTACTTGTGTGAAGAAGATGCTGAGAAAAACTAGTCACAATAATATAGATTACAACTGATGTGTGTATATCGGCTGCTATTTATTCATTTCTAGTAAATGAGATTATAATCTCATGGTGAAACTCGAAAAATTAGATTATCATGCTAAAGTTCAGTAACTCAACTTAAAAGGTGAAAGTAGTATATTATATAGACTCTTCACATGCAAAGTGAGATATTTCAAGCCTTTATTTGTTATAATTGTGATGATTATGGCTTACAGCTTATGAACACCCCAAATTCAAAATTAGAATATTGTGAAAAGGTTTTCATAGCTGTAAGGCATAATCATCAACATTATAACAATTAAAGGCTTGAAATATCTCACTTTGCATGTAATGAGTCTAGATAATATATTACTTTCACCTTTTAGCAGAAAATAACACGCATTAGTGGACCTGAGGGAATAATATTGACTTTTTCCCAGAAAACTTCTTAAATTCAAAATTATTTCAGGCACAAATTATTTATTTATTATTTAGTTTAATTATTTTAAACACAAAATAAATTCAGGCACTGTCAAGTATCTAAATGCATAAATCTATGCATCTATCTATGCATGAAAATATATATATGCATAAATCTAAGTTTCTATGCATGAAACAAAAAAGGTTTCAAGGATTTAAAGCACCCGTGGGAACCCTGGCATCCGCTTTCTTTGTTTACTGGGTTACGTCTGCCTTCCTGCTGCTCCATAATTCATAATTCAGAGTATTTTTAAGTGCACACGATAACAATACCGTGCATATTCATTATCGTGATATATCGCATTAATGTATGTGTAACACCATTATTGCTTAATAACCAACATTGTGTATATATGCAGTGGGATTTAGTTCGCTTCCACATTAAAAAACTTGTTGCATTAATATGAATTTCAACTGATGTGTTTCTATTAAATGTCCAATTAGACTTGAGTTTAAACATACCTTTTTATATATTACATTACTAAGTTACATTGCAAGTGAAACATTTATTTTAAGCTCTATTTTTTAATTTATTTTAAAAATGACTATGTAATTTGGATAAATATATGGCAACACTTCACAATAAGGTTCCATTAGTTAGCATGAACTAACAATAAAAATACTTCTAAAGCATTAATTAATCTTACTTGATGTTAATTATAACATTTATTAACACATTATTAAAATCAAGTTGTTTCTGTTAATATCATTTAATAGAACTGAACTTTGAACAGTTGTTTTTATTAAATCATGTTAACAAAGATGAATAAATACTGATAACAAATGAACTGCTGAGTGTTAGTTAATGCATCAACCTATGCTAACTCAATGAACCATACAGTAAATATCAATTTATTTTAATTATTTTAATCATTTATTATTAATAATTCACTTTGTTTTGAACTCTGAAGTGTCTTATAATGTGAAGCTGTTATCTAATGATTTTTGTTGTTGAATTTCCAGTGGGTAAAAAAACAAACAAACAATGACATAAAGATGTGTATCATTATTGTTACAGATCATATCACGCTGGGACGATGCGAACGTCAGTACCTTTTCTAGAAGAATCTTGACGCAGGTCACGTGACCCTCGTAAGTGGCGGACAGCAGCGGGGTGATGCCGTGTTTATCCGGAGCCTGCAAGAAAAAAAACACCACAATTATACACAAAATCCCCATCTTTAAGGATTAGACTGAGAGAGATGCATGCTGGGTAATCAGGCGTCTTCAGTAGTCTCTTATCTTCCCCCGGTCTCTCTCTGTACACGAGTGCTCACGATGGGACAGAGATCGAGGACCTGTACGTGTTCTGGAGGAGAACAGTTCTCATTCATTTAAGTTTGACCTGATGTAATAAAACTGAAATAAAAATTAAAAGATTAATAAAAACTATTTAGATGTATCAAAAAGAAACTAATAAAAATGACAAAAGCACACGACTAAAACTAACATAATAACATGAAAATATAAATCTAATCTGGGTTATTTCAGTTTTATATTAATATTTTGATTATAATTTTTTTATTTTTATATTTTTAGTTTAAGTTTATTTTGTCATTTTATTCGTTTTTTTTATTTTCAAATATTGCCATTTATTTTATTTTTATTTCACTTTTCAATTTAATTTCTTTCCAGGTAATTATTTTTGCTCTACAACTCGAGTTTATTGCCAAGACAACATTTCTACAAATTTCTACTGATTATTATTTATTTATTTTTTAATGAAATACCGATCAAAACTATCAGGGGATTTTTAATTTAATTTAATTTATTCTGCTCACCAAATAAAGTAAAAACAGGAACATTGGAATAGAAATAGAAACAACTTATAATAACAGTTTTCTATTTGAATATTGTAATTTAGCAGAAGTCTCTGATGGTATCAGCCGAGGGTGCGGGTCTAATATCTCCACACGCTAAACATTTACATACTCCAGCAGATATTGATCTAAACACACAGAGTTGAGCTGGTGTGTGTGTGTGTGTGTGTGTGTGTGTGTGTAGAAGGGCAGTTACGTTGACATCGGCTCCTTTCGACAGCAGAAACTCGAGCATCTCGTTCTGACCACAGTCTGCAGCGTAATGAAGAGGCTTTCGGCCGCCCTCCAGAGTCCGGTTCACATCCTCCGCCTGCACACACACACACACACACACACACACACACACACACTATTATATCACCATTCAAAAACATATTATTACAATCAGATCATATTATATACTTGAAACATTATAAATTTAATGTTTATTATTAAATATATTATTAATATGTATTTATATTATATCATTGTTAATTTTAATATTATTATTAATTATAATATATTATTGTTTATATCTAACAGTCTGATTTTATTGTTTATATTTGATTGTATGTTATTATATAATAATATTTAGCATTAAATATATAACTAATTATTAAGTCATATTTTGTTTAATATGATTTTTACATGAGCATGACAATAATTGTATGAAATATTAGGATACTTTAATGGTAAATATAATATTTAGCATTAAATATTATATTATTCAGTAAAATATATTTTTAAGTTTGTTATTTAATAATTATAATTATATAAAATATTGAATATATTACTTAGCTAATTATCACATATTAGACAATGCATAACATTATTATTGTATGGATACGGATATTTATATAGAAATCAATATAAACATTTTATCTTTTGTTTGAGTGTTTTATAATGTGAAGCGGTTTAATTTACTGGATTTCACCCCAAAATAGACATAAGAAGAAGGTTATCAGCAGATCATCTGAACTCGTCTATTAGTCCGATGACATTTATATATTTAAATTACATTTAGTCATTTTAAATTTAGCAGACACTTTAGACTAAACCAAGTAAGTCATCGTGAAGAGGCAAAAACAACTCAAGTGCTCAAAATACAAAGTTCAGACATTACACAGGGTAGGATAAACCAGATAAGCAGGGACTTGAAAGAAAAGGAGGATTTAAAAGATTATTATTATTATTATAAGGATTATTATTATTATTTTATTTTACTGCTGCTTTTTTATTTTATTTTACTGCTGCTTCTCTTCATCTTGTGAACCTGTGTGTGTGTGTGAACCGAGGTAAACCACTGAGCTAAATATATATTGACCACACGAGAACACAAAACGCCTCCATGACGAAACACTCAACATTTACCAGATCTTCAGCGCTGACCGGACGCTCACACACACTCACACACACTCGTATGATGAGGATAAAACACCAGATACTCTGAGTAGATACTCTCTCTCACACACGCACTCTCTCTCACACACACACACACTCATCAATTCAGCACTCACACACACTCCTTTGGGGTCTGCGAGCCGCTTGTGTGTGTGAAGAATGTATATAGTTACACAAGGAGGTGATGTGATATTGTGACACAGGATACACACTTAACAGATGAGAGAGAGAGAAAGAGAGGGAGAACGTCTTTAAACCATTAACACAACCACAGTAATGAACTAACCTCTGATAATAAACTATCACTAGATTTACTTCACACTTTAGAATACCAAGAAAACCAGTGTATAATCACCAGAAAACACTCTTCACATCTACTGATGATTTTTCTTATTCTAGTTTACAGGTAAAACACACTCACTCTCTCTCTCTCACACACACACACCAGAAAAAACATGACCATCAGAAAGAACACGTCACTATCTCCTGATGCTATTGTCGTTATAGTTTTCTGGTAAACTATTTCTGTCTATATTAAGTTAAATTGTGCTCTGCTTCTGAAACGACTGTCCTTTATGGCTGACATCAACAGTGCCTCATTTCCTATTAGACAAACTTTCAGGAGAAAAACAACTGCTGAAGTGATGCTTTGAAGAGAAAAACTACAAAAATAGACAAACTAGTCAGCTTGTTAGTAGCTGGGTCAGTGGTCCACTAATAAATGCATCGAAATAATCAAATAAAATGGTATGCAAAGCAAACATAATATTTAATGTTGACAAGAACACATCCACGTGTTGCTTTTACTGCTAAGTACCATCATATTCCAATGGTTTCTGGACCAGTACATGATAATCTGCTTCTGTATGACAGTAATACAGCTTGACATGCTAACTGGGAATCAATCAGTGTCATGATACAGATCAGAAACCATGATAACACCACAATCCTGTTTTGTAAGGATTTATAAACCTTGACGAGCTGTCAGACATGTTTGTACTCGGTTATGTATGTGAAGAGATGAAACTTGTGTGTGTATGTCTCACCTTAACCAGGAGAGTCTTAACCTCATCCAGATCTCCGTTTTTAAGGGCCCACATCAACTCCTTATCCCCCATGTCACCTGAAAACACACACACACACACACACACACACACACACACAGTATCATAGGCCTGCGCTCCTACACTGGCTCGCGCCTGCGCTGCGGGTGTTATTTCATGTCCCCCGAGTGTTTAACGACTGTATGAAGTGTGTCAGCGGTTCACTCACCGGATTGCGTGTGTTTTTCGGGTTTGACAGAAAGTTTATGCTTAGACACTGACGGGATCCGCCTGAACTGCAGCTTCCAGAGGCACGAACTTCCGCTATCCGACTAGCGCCCACAGAAACACTTCAAAATAAGAGTCCCCGTCCACACCCACCACCTCAGACCCCCCGTCCACACCCACCACTTAAAATAACAATAAGACAATAAAGTAGCATATCAATCAAATAATAATAATAATAACAATACAAATAAATTAAATATATACAGCGATTAATCAAATCCCTGCGTAAACTAGGCCGTCGTCATTACATAATAAGAGTCACAGCTGTCTAAATCAGAGATTAAATAGATCGAAACAATGAAATTCAGTCAGAGTTCTTCTGATAAAGAGAAGGATTTGGCATTCGGGCAAATATAATTATTGGAGGTGCTGCTGGGTTAATATAATTCACTGGAAAATGTTTCATTTCATTTACTGTGGCTGACTATTAGTTAACACCGTTTTGGATCAGAATTTGCATGTAAATGTTTTATTTACATATGCTAATGTTTTTATTATTATTATCATCGGTGCTATTTTGTATCTAATTCCTTTCTGAGTGATTTTTAAACAGCGAGTATCAGTGATCCAAATGTACTGTGTAGAGACAGAATAAATTAGTGTAATAAATCATTTTCATTCTGTCAGAATACATTTGTTTTAATGGTTGTCAATAGATTACTTTTGCAGTCTGATTTTTAATCAGTGAATACCAGTGATCCAAAGAAGATATTGGCCTATGATAATTTATAGATAGCCCTATAGCTGAGAAAAAATTAATTAATGAATCAATAAATCATTCTGACTTTTTTTAATGGTCATCAGGTAAAGATTGGTGGTCATTTTTAGACATGTTTGCTCTCTCTGTGTGTGACATTATCAAATGTAAAAGGGTTTGGTGTTTATTATAATGGCAATTTCACAACAAAACATGATTTATATAGTCTATCCATAGTTGGATGTTCACCAACAAAACAATTAGTTCAGAGAACATTCAAAAAAATGTTCGAAAAATTATAAACTGGACGTTTGAACTTTGAGAACATTCAGAAATAAAGTTTTTGTAACTTAATGGGAAAGTTAACAAAATGTTCTGGCACCGCTCAGGTTTCTTTATGTTGCAATTATAATGAAGAATGTCTTTATAAAGCTCTAGCAGAATTACAGCATTAAAACAGACGCAGAAAAGAGCAATTCGATGAGATCACGCCGTCCATCAGCTTCAGCGCAGAAGTCCTTCACCTTCCCACATATATG
Source organism: Cyprinella venusta (assembly GCA_038021265.1). Taxonomy (NCBI): domain Eukaryota; kingdom Metazoa; phylum Chordata; class Actinopteri; order Cypriniformes; family Leuciscidae; genus Cyprinella; species Cyprinella venusta. Next base: position 531,480 of record CM075885.1, read on the forward strand.
GCAAGCCGTTTCCACTTTTATTCATTCCCAGGATATGAATTCTGGATTTCAATAATTCAATTTTCACTTCTTGATATCAACAATGACGGCTGCCATTCAAATTCAGTTGTTGATATCAATAATTATGTGATTACTAGTGCAAATGGCTGTTCTTGATATCAATAATTGAATTGCTATATTTTTTATATCAACAATTCTAGTGACAATGTTCATTTCTGATATCATGGATGTGATCGTTGCTAGTAAGAAAGCCATTTTAATATATTTCTAATGAATAGATGTACAGATCTGAGGTACATCTGATTGAAGTGTGATGTCTATAAAGTTAATAATAAAAAGTCATTTTAGATATCTAAAATTACTCTCCAAATTATTGATATCAGAAATACATATTAAGTCTCCGAAATAACAAATGTAACATATTTCAATACATTTACAGATAACTAGAATAAACATTTGTGAAAACTAAATTGTTGATATCAGGAATTTACATTTTTACTAGTAAGTAATTATTGTTACTATTTTTATAGTAAGAATTGTATTTCTGATACGTCAAACTGAAATTTCAACTAAATCAATTCTTAATATGAGCAATTGAATTTGAATGGTAGCCTATGGTGAGATTTAACTAGTGAAAATACAATTACACATATCAAGAGTTATAGTTCTTACTAGTTGAAATTTTCTGCTAGTGATGACGTCATTGTTGATATAAAGAAATAACATTTTAACTAGTGGAAAAGCAATTCCTGATATCAAAAATTGCCATTGCCAGTAAAAATCCAATCCCTGATAACAAGAATGATCATTTTAACTAGTGAAAACGTAATAGTTGAAATCACAAATGAATATCCTGGGAATGACTAAAAGTCAAAGCGGCTTGCCACACCACCTAACCTCCCTCATTGTGATATATGGACGAAGACCGCACCGCGTGACACTATTATTGCATGAAATAAGCTCTCAAAAGAAAACCAATCCAGCTAGAGGACAAAAACATCTATAAAGGAGTGTGTGTTTGTCAGGAGGGTTATAAAGCAGCGCTCGGACCGCAGAGCCCTTGAGAGCCGCCGCTCGCCGCACATTAGCTGAGTTACAGAAGCACGAGGACGTTCAGCATCCGAGTCGAGGAGAGTCTCGCGAGGCCTTCCTGCTGAAGCACAGGCATCAAGAGCTACGACACGGTTAGCAAAGATCTGTGTGGCGGCTCAACAACTACTTTTGTAATGCAAGACCAGATATTCGAACACATAGGCCGACTTAAAGGGGTAGTTCACTTTAAAAAACTCTTGCCGATAATTTACTCACCCCCATGTCAAGATGACATGATGTCCATGTCTTTCTTTCCTCAGTCGAACAGAAATTAAGGTGTTTGATGAAAGCATTAAAGCATTATTCTCCATATAATGGACTTCAATGGGAACCAAACGGTTCATGGTCCAAAAGACAGTTTCAGTGCAAACTGTTCAAAGGCATTGTGGCATATAACATGAAAATATTACTTTTTATTCTTATTATTAAAAAACAAACATGCAAGCCCTGCCCAGATGAGAAAAATTAACGCAAAAGCAACCAAATGCATTACTTTTCATAAAAATGATCATTTTTGATATCTGAAAATGTATTTCTGATATCAATATTATTCCATATATCTAAAGTGGCTTTCTTACTAGTAACAATCACATTCATGTTATCAGAAACGTAAATATTGAATTATTGATGTCAAAAATGATCATTGTTAGTAGCAATTAAATTTTGGATATCAATAATGGACATTTCAACTAGTAACAGTTGAATTACTGATATCAAAAATAAAGTTTTTTACTAGTAATAATTGTATTTCTGATATGAGAAATTGTAATTTCAACTAGTAAGAAATCAATTATTAATATCAACAATTGGTTTTGAATGGCAGCCTATGGCGACATTTCACTAGTGAAAATACAATTGTTGATATCAAGAGTTAAATTCTTGATATCCTGGAAATGAATAAAAGTTAAAACGGCTTGCCAAAACGATCTGCCTGGATACAAAGCCGCTGCGAAGCGAATCCTCCTTATGGAAGAAGAAAACCCGTCATGTTTACGGATCAGGAGCAATTAAACGCTGCATTTTTAAGAGTATGTGAAGTTCGTAGACTTTCTAAAACTAAACATTCAGCAAGCATTATGGGAACGTAACTTTTGAATGTCCTCAAAATGTTCAGAATTAAAAAAAAAAAAAGTGTATTTATGTGGTGATGTATATGTACAGTGAAGCCAGAGACAATTTTCCACAAGGTGGACGATAATTAAAGAAACAAGCAGCAGTTTAAAAAACATAAGCGGACCATCAAACTAAAACATTTCAGAAAAAAAAGTGCACTTCAAAAATGAATATGCTTTATCTAATCAATAAAATTGTGGCAAAAGATTACAAGCAATATTATTTATTAAATTGAATAAAAGTTAATCAAATTAACATTGTAATTAATTCTAATTTGTACAATTTAATTAATAATATTGCTTGTAATTAGGGCTGTGCAAAAGTTAATTGCGATTAATCGCATCCAAAATAAAAGTCTGTGTTTACATAATATATTTGTGTGTGCTGTATATATAAATACCTATGCATGCATGTATTTACGTATTTAAGAATTATTTGCGCTAAAATTCTGTAAATATATTTAAATACATAATCTATATTATATAAATATAAATATTTTATATATGAATAACACATTTTCTTAAATATATACATGCATGTGTGTGTATTTATATATACAAAATAATGATATACAGCACACACAAATATATTATGTAAACACAGACTTTTATTTTGGATACGATTAATCACAATTAATTTTTGCACAGCCCTACTTGTAATATGTTGCCACAATTGTAATGATTAGATAAAGCATATTATTTTTTTCAGCGTGTATAAATAATATTTTGAAAAGGTTTAAAGACCAGATATCTTTGAACAAACATTTAATTAACGTTTGTTCATAACTTTAAGAGAACCTTGCCAGAACATTCTGTGTTTTTGCCACTAAATGTAATAAAACGATCCCCTTCCTGTGAACGCTCTCATCAGTCTCCGTGTGTCTGTAATGATCCGCTGCGAGTAACAGACGAGTTAGATGTTCAGTTCACGCGTGTCAGACTCAAACCTGATCAGATGGAGCTGCTGACCTCCTGTCGTCACTCCCATAAGGCCATGTTTTCTCCCATCATCCATCACTGCTGTCATGTCCAGCTCAGCGGCCGCAGGGGATTGGTAGATGTGAGCTCTGATTGTGTGCGACAACTTCATTACGAGCGTGAGCGATGCATGTCAGTCTTCTCCTGTTTCAGATCTCTGTAAGCTTTAAGAAATCACGCAAACTACAAAAGCTACACACATTTCACTTAATTTAACATTTTGCATGAATAATTTAGTGCAGTTTCATGAACCGCCTCATCCAAAATAACGATTCATTCACAATCTGACTTTTTTGCTCATTATGTGAACCTTGCAAACATATTTTTGTTATATTAACCTGATATCTTGCTCTCTGGAGATGCTTTAAATGGAGAAATGCTGGTTTTTGTGTGCAATATGCATTAATCAGGACTGAACCTAAATGTGCTCTCACCAGCAGACACAACACTGAGGAAACAGCATAAAACACACTGATGTTTCTCTGCAGACGGCCTCTCTCGCCCACGCTTCTCTGAGGAGCACACAGGGTTAATGAGACACACATGAAGACGTGTCCAGCAGGAGGCAGCGTTCTGGACCTTCAGCTCTCCTGCTGCTCCTCATCACTCCTGTGTTCTGACAGAAAGAGAAACAGTTTGTGTGGTTCCTCTCGCTGACCTCTGAATGCCCACTGGAACAGGAGGATGAATATTATTACACACACATATGGCAGAGTAAGAGGAGAATGCTAGTATGCTGTTCTGAATTCAGCACTAGTGCACTGTGAACACTGGATCCTGGCTGACGGAACGTTCTGGAAAGGTTCTTTCAAACTCATGAACAAACTCTTCCAGTAGCCTAAATAGAATGTTCCTTCTTGTTTTGGAACGTTCAGAGAACTTTCAAAAGTAACGCTCTCAGCTTTGAAGAACCATCAAACGAAATTAAACTTGCCACTGAAGTGCCTTGGAACGCACATGCGCTGACGTAATAGAGTGCCAAAGTTATGATGTCACTCTGTAGGCCAAAACGCGGAAGTGAGTTAGCATTTAGCACTACCGGTTCCCTCGTTTAGATTTTTGATAAATCGCCTAAAATAAGGTCTGTGGTGAACAAAGCCTCTACACTCTCAGAAAAAAAGGTACAAAAGCTGTCACTGAGGCTGTACCCTTTCAAAACGTAAACTTTTGTCCATTTTAGGTGTTAATATGTACATTTCATGAGCTAATATGTCCATTTTAAGTGCTAATATGTACATTGTAGGCGGTAATATGACCATTTCAGAAGCTAATATGTCCATTTTAGGTGGGAATATGTACATTTTAGGTGTTAATAAGTACATTTTAAGTGTTAATATGTAAATTTTAGGTGTTAATATGTACATTTTAGGTGTTAATATGTACAGTTTAGGTGGTAATAAGTACATTTTAAGTGTTAATATGTAAATTTTAGGTGTTAATATGTACATTTCATGAGCTAATATGTCCATTTTAGGTGGTAATATGTACATTTTAGGTGTTAATATGTACATTTTAAGTGTTAATATGTAAATTTGTAAGTGCTAATATGTCCATTTCAGGAGCTAATATGTCCATTTTAGGTTCTAATACGTACATTTTATGTGTTAATATGTCCATTTTAGGTGCTAATATGTACCACTAAGGTACAAATATGCAGCCTTTGGGTAGAAAAGTGTACCTTTTGAAAAGTTACAGCCCCAGTGACAGCTTTTGTACCTTTTTTTTCTGAGAGTGTAAATATTTTCGCGTTTTGATCTATGATATAGGACACACAGTTATAACCTGCTTGTGTTTTTTAAACTTTATTGTGTCTGCTTGTGTTGTTTAAAAACTTTATATAGGCTTCAAAATGTATACATTTTGGATTAACTTGTAAAGAGTATCACCATAATGTAATACTGAAAGGATTATGGGATGTTAAGTGTGTTCAATAGAATATACAGACCTCTTGTTTTCCTCCTTCATCATCATCACCATCACTTATATACATTATATCATTATATCAATTACATTTAATGATGTCAGAACTATCCGCTGGGAGATTTTTGATCCGCTGATTATATAATTCCTAACGTTGCATAATGGACTAATTACTGTCATTGTTCATAGCAACTAAGAGACATTTTTGTAAGTTCACTGAACTCGCACACACACCTAGTGTGTGGTGTCGCAATTATAAAGAGAGCGACTTTGGAGAGTTTAAAAAGTGAAAATGCTGTGAACTACACACACTTGCCTTGGGTAAATTGTTCTCCGTCAGGTTTTATGTGGGAAACAATCTTCCACGGAGAGTTGGTCTGTATCGCTCTCCCGCCTGCGGGTCACAAACACAAACAGGATGACCTCAGATGACCCTCGTGTGTTTATTCTAGTTTGCTTAATAGACAGCAGGATCCCTTAAAGATTCTGATCAAATATACAAGCGTTTCCTCCAGGAGCTGCTGAGATTAGAGTTTGCAATGCGATAATATGTTCAGGCAGATGTCTAGAGGTCTGATGGCGGTTATCAAACGGGTCCTGTGGGCTCTGAGCTTCATGCCGCATATTTAGATAATATATAGTGTTCAGCAGCCAAACAATCAGACGGGGTGTGTGCAGGATTTAGCTTGAGCATTAAACACACACACACACAAACGCTCATTTCCATCGACTTTTCTATCCTCTAAACTCTCTTATAAACCTTTTTGCATTTTCACATCATCATTAAGACATTTCTTAGTTGTTTATCAAGTTGTTTTCCTCATGGAGAACATTAGCAATTTCAGATTTTGGAAGACTTGAATTTGTAATGTAATGTTGAGAGGCAGAACAGAAGGTGTTTTAGAGAGGGGAAATAATTGTAATAATTAAAGATGAAGTCATTAATTACTCACCGTCACGTCCATCCAAACTAGTATTTTTTTCCTTCTGTGAAACATAAAAGATGTTTAGCAGAATGTTTATGCTGCTCTTTTCAATACTCAGACAGACAGACAGACAGATTAGATAGATAGATAGATAGATAGATAGATAGATAGATAGATAGATAGATAGATAGATAGATAGATAGATAGATAGATAGATAGATAGATAGATAGACAGACTGTGGTTGCCAGACATTTACCATATAAAAATGAAGAGTTCAGATGCAAAAGCCTCTAAGTGCCATTTGAAATTTTCTTCTAAAATGACCATTTTTATCAAGCTTGTATATTTAAGTTCAGTAATTTCACTTAAATGACAATTAATAGGTAATCTTCATTGTTTTTACATGAAGATTACAGGCTTTTACATCTGAACTCTTCATATACAGTAGCAAGACTTTACGGCAACAAGGTTTTACAGACTTAACTTAAAATTGACAGAAATAAACCATATTTATCATCTGATATAATGTTAAATTATCGACCAATTGAAGTATTAATATCTGTTTTATACCACTGTAAGACACTGATGACCAACGAGAGTCACATGATATATGGAAGCTCATCACATGACCCTCTCCCTCAAGAACCGTAATAATAATATGAAGAAAGCTGCACAGTGTCATTCGCTCAAACATTAAACACCATCACGGTAAAGGTAATAAACATTAATTTAACAACATTAACATATGATTACAAAAAGACTACGCAAACTATGAAGAAACAAGCTATTCCAAAAAAAACACATCAAATGCGAAGTGTCACGCAGGGAATTGTGGGAATGTCACTGTAAATTATACAATGAGTTGTTCATTTTCACTTTAAAAACTGTAAATTTAACGGTATTTTACAGTAAAATTACATGAAATTCACCATTAGATCTATCACAGTTATTTACCGTATATACGGTTCTGTTAACCAACTAGCAATTTTTCACTGAAGCATTTTTACCGTTAAAATCACAATCATTTTATACAGAGATGGATGTGTAAACGCTGTGCAAACACACACACACTATAATTAAAACATGAACATTTCTGCATGAGTTCATCTCTATTAAGCTAAAGAAGCAGCTACAGTATAATGAGTGTTTAAACTTCTCTCAAATTAACTAAACAGCACAGCAATTACACACACAAGAACAAGACATGTAAACACATTCAACTGCTCTCTCTCTCTCTCTCTCTCTCTCTCTCCACTGTTTGTTGGAGTGTTTTCAGTTTTCTATGACCTCATGACAAATTAATGAATGGAGAGACACTTGATCTGCATCGAGTGGAAACACCAGTGTGTGTGTGTGTAAACATAATCTATCGACACTGCTACGCCCCATACAGCTATTTTTGCCGTAATTTTAGGTTTAATCGTGTTAAATAAGAAACATATGCAATCTTTCAGAGTCCAGCGGGATATTTTAATTTCAGTTAATGTCAAAATAAAATAAAAAAAGTTTTAGTTAACTCTAAAAACCCTGGTTCAAAAGTATAATTAGACCAGTGTTGTGTGTGTATCAAACCGAATCGTGACATGAGAGTGTTAAAATATGAGGCACACACACACACACACCATCAAACACACACTCTTAAGTGTAATTACACCCTATAATGCTCAGCGCTCTCCGTGTGCATGATGGATTATGGCATGACACCATTATTTAGCTAAAAATGATTAATGGTGTATGAGCTCCATAAACACTGGACCTGAGAGACAAGCTCACCGAGAGCGTGTCTGACCCTCACACACACACCTCTGAAATAAACACACACCAGCACAGCAACGTGAAATATGTGCCGCATTAAAGACTTATTGTTCTCCTAGTGACAGGAGGCGCAGAATTCATTCAGCATTGGTCCAGGAGCGATAAACTCTTCATTATAACTGCAGGCGTCAGTATAAACGCACTGGCACTAATGGAAAAGCTCAGAAAAACACAGTCCGACATGAGAAAAAAACAATCAATCACTCGTAAAACATCTACTATTACAGCCAATATTTGCAATTTAAATGTTGCTGTCAATGCTGAATGATATCAACTAGTTAAACTCTTGAATTACATATTTTATTTCAGCTTTATTTAGATTAACCGCAATGTTTTTAGTAGCTTTAGTTTTACGTAAATAACCCTGCTTGAAACAACCTAATACATTCATTAACCTTCTGGGGTTGTTCAGCCCAAATGGACCCGAAGAATTTAAATAAATTTTTTTTAAAAATCACAACTTCCTCGAAATGGTCCGAAATTTGGTGACTTTGTTGGTATTTTTTCAGGATTAATAAAGGCTCCGTAACCGCTTATGTCTTTTTTGTTGTTGTTCTAACGGCAGCAATTATGAAAGCGCTTTACTAACGAGCGTATGTCGTCTCAAAGCTGCTGTCCTTCGCCAACAAGTCCCTCTAATGAGATCATTAATTACGTCCTCCAGCAGAATAAATCTGCTGCCTCAACACGTCGGGAACAACACGGAAACGGCACGTGGCGTGTGAGAGCAGGTTACGGGACTCCAGCCGTGTGTGTTAGACCATAGACTGTAAAAAAAGATGGACGACGCCCCTTCCTTTTTAGCCATATCTTTTTGTCATTCAAAACTAGCGTCTCGTTTTCGTCAGTGAAAAAATGTCACTGACGAAAAAAATGTAACACTGACATACAGCACAATTTTTAAGACCCAGATATCAAAATTCAAGACTTTCTAAAGACTTTTTAAGGTATTATTTCCAAATTCATAAATTCAATGCTTTTAAGGCTTTTTAAGACCCTGTAGGAACCCTGGATGTGGCGCTGACATCTTGGGACTTGCATTTTCGGGACCAGACATGTGCAGTCATGAGCAGGAAGTGAAGATGTGAAATCAAGACCCCGCCCTCACTCTCTCAGAACCAATCGCAAGCACACGCCCCACACTTTTCTTAAGTGGCCTCTGTTTGCTCCGATGATGTCTGCTGATTGCAGAACCTCGTTAAAATAAGGTAAATACAACTACTGACCAACATGAATAAGTCCTTTGTTGTTACAGTGACTATTTCACACAGAGAACCTGTCAATCACAGCTGTCAATCATGAGCACCGTTTTTATAGAGAGCCTAAGTCCCTCCCCTTCCGGTCGGCCACCATGGGACCTTATTTCGGGAAAATATTGAATGGTAGTCAATGGCAAGTGACAACATATATTTTGATTTCGTTTGAATTGTGCCCTGAATTACACATATGATGTTCGTAAAATTAAAAGATACATTTTAAAGTAAAGAAAGTCGCAGTTTGATGTAAAACCGTTGAGGTATAAGACTGTGAAAATACGTAATTACAAAGACTACAAACCCCAAAGGCGCACATTTCCTCTCAATGACTGAAGCTAACTTTACTGAGGCTGTCTGTCATTGTTTCTACAGTCTTACGTTATAATCGTAACGTTACGCCGTCCTCCCTGAGTGTTTTGTACCAGACTGCACACACACGAGCAGCGGATCTCGCTCGTCATTTCGCTTCCCGGGAGATGTAGTTCATTGAGCCATTTTCACATAAAACTAACTGTTACTCTTCTGTTTTATGAAAAACTTTAACGTTTTTGACTTTACGAATTACTTTTTAAATTGACAAACATCATATATGTAATTAAGGGCACAGTTCAGACGGAATAAAAAGATAAGTTGTCTCTCGCCATTGACTATTCCCTATATCCGTGTCAGTGTTTCTGACCTCCTCAAACGCCTCCACTCTAGTCTCGAGTCACGTCATGATATTCCTCATTATAATAATTAATGCGCAGAATAAAGGGGCGGGGCCAGGTTGAGTTAGTTAGTAGTGTGTTAAACTGGCGGTTATGGAAAGGGGCGGGACATTTCACAAACACACTCGAAGCGCTCGACCAATCGCAACACACTGATCCAACCGACCAATCAGAGCACATTGTGCTTTCAGAAGGAGGGGCTTCATAGAGACAGGAAGTAAACAGGGGTGCGTTTCCCCACTAAGGCTGCAACAAGGACATTGAAAAAGGCACAAATACGAGAAAAATAAGACCTACCGCCCAAAAACGGCCCCTCTCGCCTATATAAGCAGCTCACTAGCTGAGCTACAGCGCGTGAGAAGACACAAGTATTTGTTTTTCCAGTGTGTGTGTGTGTGTGTGTATTTAACTGGGGCTCTGTTTGAATGACACACAATATAAACAATCATGGTTTGCCTAATTGGTAATTAATGAGGATCCCTGATTAGAGGTGATCCATTACAGAACACACAGTTAGCGGCGCGCCCGCTCTGATAGAAACAGAATTACACAACGAGTAAAACTGACTCAAAACAAAAGTGTTAAAAAACATACGCATCAAAGTTTTTCCTCAGTATTTCTGTCTACAAATATCAAACCATTCTCAAATCAAGATATATTTACTGGAGAAGCAATGACTGAAGGTTGTTTTTTTTTTTTGAAAAATGTATAAAAATTAAGTGACTTTATGTGTTAAAACGGAGAAATATCTAAGGTCCCTTAATTCAAAGGGAAACAAAAGAAGAAAAAGATTATTTTTCTAAAGCCATTGGCAATTAATATTAATTTGGAGAACGTATAAGAATATAGTAAATAAAGTATAGAAAATAAGAATACAGTGATTAAAGAGCACACTGGACTGAGTGTGTGTTACTCTGTGACTCTGAAAGACCGTCTGAATGTGTTTTCTCTCCGTCTATGATGTCGCTCTGTGTCTTTATCTCTGCCTCTGAATCGGGGTTATTTTCTGCTGTCACCATCATTTTCTGCTGAAAACATAAACCCATAATATCAGGCTCAGTGTATCTCTCTCTCTCTCACACACACACTCCTCATGCATACACATGACTATCTCTCACACACACACTCCTCGTTCATACACCTGTTTTTATAGTAGTATTTCTACAACAGAACTAGCTCGGCTCTGGTTAATGACACAAAAACACTGTGTTGTGTGTTTGTGTGTGTGTGTGTGTGTGTGTGTGTGTGTGTGTGTGTGTGTGTGTGTGTTTGAAAGGGAGGAAGAACTGAATTTATTCTCTCCACGTGTAACAGAGGGAAAGAGAAATGAGCCGATGTGTACAGACACACAGACCCGTGAAACACTCGACATTTGATACATCATTTCATTTCATTTGGCTTTAAAAATGTAGGGAAATTCATCTACGTGCACATATAACCTGCGTGTGGACATGGAGAATAAATCACGGAGAAGAGATACGAGACACGACCGAGACGCAAACAGAGGATATGAGGAGGCTGAACATCCCGAAGTATATCAGCCAGAAAATAAACTGCAGGAAATGAGATTATGGGAAAGAAAATGCAGAAAATAAAAGTGCAGGAAATAGGAGAATATAGTGAATAAAGAGCAGAAAATAGGAGAATAAAGTGAATAAAATGTAGAAAATAAAAGAAGACAGTAAATAAAGTGCAGGAAATATGAGAATACAGTAAATAAGTGCATAAATGATCAGAATACAGTAAATATATGGCAGAAAATAAAAGTATACAGCAAATAAGGTGCAAAAATATGAGAATATAGTGAATAAAATGCAGGGAATAAAGGTAGACAGTAAATCAAGTGCAGAAAAATATCAGAATAAAGTAAATAAATTGCAGAAAATATGAGAATACAGTAAATAAAATGCAAATAAATATAAGAATAAAGTAAATAAATTGCAAAAAAAAAATGAGAATAAAGTAAATAAATTGCAGAAAATATGAGAATAAAAGTAAATAAATTGCAGAAAAAATGAGAATACAGTAAATAAAATGCAAATAAATATAAGAATAAAGTAAATAAATTGCAAAAAATATGAGAATAAAGTAAATGAATTGCAGAAAATATGAGAATAAAGTAAATAAAGAGCAGAAAATATGAGAATACAGCAAATAAAATGCAAATAAATATAAGAATAAAGTAAATAAATTGCAGAAAATATGAGAATAAAGTAAATAAAGAGCAGAAAATATGAGAATACAGCAAATAAAAGGTAGTGAATATTAGTGTTTGTAATGTAGTCTGTGGTGTGTCTGTCTGCAGTGTGTGTGAGTCCCAGTGATAAAAATGAGACTGGGATGATGGAGGGAGTGTTTATCCTCACCGCAGTCAACTCACTGTCTCAGCTGGTGTGTGTGTGTGTGTGTGTGTGTGTTCACTGCTGAAGGACTCTTGAGCTTCAGCTTGGCAGTGTGTGTGTCTCATAACTTCACTGACCTTCACTCCATTAACACTCATCTCTGTCTGATAAGACCCCGCTCTGCTATCTGGACTCTTTTACCCAAGAGTCTGTAGGAGTGTGTGTGTGTTTGAGAAAGTGTGAGGTGACACAGAGGACGGGCTTTAAATGGAAACATACAGAAAGAAAGACAAGTGTCTCTCTCACACACACACTGATAAGGACACGTCCACTGCACTTACAGTAGGAAACCAGAGAAACATGTGTTTGGACCAAGTGTGAGACGTGTGTGTTTTGTAAAAGATGTTAGGTATAAGACATGCGTTGTTACCTTTATCCACGTCTGTGGCCACCAGACACTGGACCTGATTGAGAACAGACAAGTGTAGCAAACAGAGGTTAGCGAGGACTCGATTCATGCATTTATTTGATCAAAAATACAGTAAAAACAGTGAAATATTATTAGAATTTAAAATATCTGTGAATATAGAGTGAAGTGTAATTTATTCCTGTGATCAAAGCTGAATTTATCATCATTACTCCAGTCTTCAGTCCCATGACCCTTCACACATCACTCTAATATGAGGATCAAGATTCATTTATGATTATGATCAGTGTTGAAAACAGTTTCATATTTAAAAAATAAACATATTTTGGTAAAAAACTGTGATGCATTTTATTTCTTTGAAGAATAGAAGGTGAATCATCACCTTCAACATTAACTGAAATAAAACATTTATAGAAATAAATAATTTGCTTTAATAAATCTTCACAATATCCGTGTCAGAAAGTCTCAGAAGAGAAATTCAATATAAAAGTAATTTGCAGTTTATGGCGACATTTAATTATCAGTAACGCTTTAATAAGTTGGAGAAATCACTCGCTTACAGTTTAAATTCATACAGAAGAAGATGAAACTTGATGATGTAAATAAAGTGCAGAAAATTTGAGAATAAAGTAAATAAATTGCAGAAAATATGAGAACACAGCAAATAAAATGCTAATGAATATGAGAATAAAGTAAATTAAGTGCAGAAAATATGAGAATACAGCAAATAAATTACAGAAAATATGAGAATAAACTAAATAAATTGCAAAAAATATGAGATTAAAGTAAATAAAGTGCAGAAAATAAGAGAATACAGCAAAAAAATTGCAAAAAATATGAGATTAAAGTAAATAAATTGCAGAAAATATGAGAATAAAGCAAATAAAGTGCAGAAAATATGAGAATACAGTAAATAAATTGCAAAACATATGAGAATAAAATAAATAAATTGCAGAAAATATGAGAATAAAGCAAATAAATTGTCTTCACAATATCCGTCTTAGAAAATCCTAGGATGAGAAATTCAATATTAAAGTAATTTGCAATTTATGGCAACATTTAATTATCATTAGCGCTTTAATAAGTTGGAGAAATCACTCGCTTACAGTTTAAATTCATACGGAAGAAGAAGAAACCTTGATGATGTCATCAGTGAAATATATTTAATTGATCTCATTTATTATAAATTAGATGAAGCTAAACCGTGAGACGTTGTGCGCTGTAAACGTGTGCCAGAACTAAACTCACTGAATACTAATGAGGTCACGTTGAAGTATACTTTCTGAAAGGCCCTCGGCTCATCTCTCACACCATATTAAATTATAAACAATATTGGGTCTGCGTCGGCGACTCTGTGTTGAACAGATAAACGGAGAAACTCTGCTGATAAACGACTGTGAATAATCTCTGACACTTCTTTAAGAGAAGGAATATCTGCTGCAGTATTATATATTACGGCTCACACACACACTCCAGCGGCACAATGTGCTAAACTACATTCTGGAACTTTTCCTGGAAATATTGACAATGCTTTAATATATTTAAGTGTTTCTTAACTATTTAAATTAGTTTTGGCATGCCATTTTGTAAATATATTAATGATAGTAATTAATAAATTCCTATTTTATGTGATGTTCCCCATAATAAACAAAGTAATTTATCACAGTCAGATTTTATTGCTTTGATGCATAAAATCTCAAATTGCAAAAAACCCAAACCCTTACTTTAAATACTTTTCAAGTAATTACAATGGTTTAATATACTTTTTGTTTATTTTTTCTTAATTATTTAAAATGTTTTTATGGCATGCCATATTTTATTTTATTTTATAAATAAATTAATGATTTCAATAATTGATTTGATAAATTCATTACAATAAATTATACAGTTTAAAGTCTTTCTGCAGAAATATAACCTAAACCTGCCCATCACACACACACACACACACACTAACCCAGCCCCTTAACATCCATCACACACATACGGGAGTGTGTGTGTGTGTGTGTGTGTGTGTGTGTGTGTGCACTAACATTTCTCAAAGTTTATTTGTGTTGTGTGTGCGAGTGTGACTGAATGTGTGTGTGTGTGTGTGTGTGTGTGTGTGTACGCGCCCGTGAGTGTGTCTTTGATTGTGTATGTGTGTGTGCGAGTGTGACTGTGTATGTGTGTGTGTGTTCGTGAGTGTGTCTTTGATTGTGTATGTGTGTGTGCGAGTGTGACTGTGTATGTGTGTGTGTGTGTAAGGGGATTTGACTCAGATTTGAACAGTAACAAAAGCATTTTAAATCCAGACTGCTCTGAGATCAGTGACCTGGTCAATCTGCAGAGAGGATTACAGACACACACACACACACACGCACACACACACAGAAAGCGAGCAAGAGATAAATGAAGGAGGTGATGCATGTGTGACTGGAGTTAGTCGGGTTGGGTTGGTGTGGTTTTGTTCAGGGTTTATAGATTCTGAGGTCGACCACAAACATCATGAGATACGAGGGAAACCTTATATTATTATTATTCTTTATACATTATTATTATTATTATAATTATCATTATATTGTGTGCCTGTCTCCACCATGAGCTCCTGACACGCTGGACAGAAATAAGTTTGAATTGAATCACTGAAATTATGCATTTAAAACTAAAAGTTAAACAAGCACCTAGAATCGTTTTTCATGTCATTTGGTTAATTCAACGAACGAAATGAACGAACTGACTCGAAAAAAGATTCGTTCGTTTTGATGAACGGGAGAGTCACACAGAACAGATCAAGGCGAGCATTTGAGCTTATAAAACTTAAACTTTGTTATTTATTTATTAAATGAGTGATCGTTTCGCTTGATAAGACGCTTATTCATCATCTGGAATCATTTAAAGCCCTTTGAACAGTTTGCACTGAAACTGTCTTTTGGACCTTGAACCGTTTGGACCCCATTGAAGTCCAATATATGGAGAAAACCAGTCAAATATCCACTGAGGTCATGAACTATAGCGAATAAACCGATGATTTGAGAAAGGTGTCTGAATACATTTCGGTTTGACTGTATGTAACACTGTTTTCCTCTTAAGGTGTAGTGCAGTAGTCTCTCCCTCTCTCTCTCTCTCTCAGATTCAAGTACACAATGAAGAGTGTGTGTGTGTCTCTGTAAAGCATTGACTGCGATTGACTGCGGCTCAGGCTTTTAGAGCGGCTCGTCTGAGAGCCATAATTGAGGTGATGTTGTTTAAAAAGCTCTCAGGAGCCGAGAGAGAGACAAGAAGAGAGAGAGAGAGAGAGAGAGAGAGAGAGAGAGAGAGAGAGAGAGAGAGAGAGAGGACGATGGCACAGATGATCAGAAGAGACGGAGGGAAGCGTGTGCATTAACAAGAAATTCACAATTCCTGACCACACGGCTCTCGATGAGCGAACAGAACGAGACGCGTGTGTTTTTCAGTCAGATCTCTTGTGTTTGTAGTTTGTTTAATCTCGATTCAAACGCATGAATCATTCCTACATCACAGTGACTCGGCTCTAAGTACGATCACACTGATTCAGATCTGTGTTCTGGTCCAGTGAGTCGTCATGTTCAGTGTGAAACAGCTTCACTAACAGTCTTTTCAACCACAGTATCATTATTTCTGTCTTATAATAATTCTAAATATCACAGAAATACTGCCATACAAGTTTATAGTTGGAATATAAACACTGATGTCTATGATCAAAATAGAGAAAATCACCTTTTTAAAGTAACTCGATGCAAGTAAAGACTGTATCAATTACTTCGTTACACCGAGAGACTGTTAAAAATGTGTCATTGAATCATTCAAGAGAATCATACAGTTATGAAACAATTGAAATCATAATGAGTGACTCATTGAATCATTCATTGGAAAGATTCGTTGAAAATCTAGAAATGAAACAAGAGAAATCTTCACAAGTGAGTCTTTGAATAATTACTACATTCATTAAATCGTTCATTCAAGAGATTCATTGATTTATCTGGTAATAAAATAAGTGAAGCCTTTATGACTGAGTCATTGAATCGTTCATTCAAGAGATTCATTGATTAATCTAGTAATGAAATAAGTGAAGCCTTTAAGACTGAGTCATTGAATCGTTCATTCAAGAGATTCATTGATTAATCTAGTAATGAAATAAGTGAAGCCTTTAAGACTGAGTCATTGAATCGTTCATTCAAGAGATTCATTGATTAATCTAGTAATGAAATAAGTGAAGCCTTTATGACTGAGTCATTGAATCGTTCATTCAAGAGATTCATTGATTCATCTAGTAATGAAACAAGTAAAGTGTTCCTGCTGGCTTCTAATGCCAAGAAACATTTTTGGCACAAATATATATATATATATTTTATACTATATACGGTTATGCAAACTTTGTTAATATATAGTCTAAAGGTTCAATGAACTGTTTCACCTCAAAAAATAATTTCAGACTAATATTTCATTGGCTTAACAGTAGTAAAGTTTCGTAATGCATGAACAAACAACTTATATTTCATTATATTGCTGTAGTTTACCAGATTTGTGCGGCAGGAGCAGAGATGGGGTTTGATGGACGGGAATGGGAATGCTGGTAATCTTCCAGGTGTGTCTGTTAAAACAGGGTTAAGCTTTGATTAAAGGGTGAGAGATTGTAGAAGCAGCTTCAGCTTCAGTGTCGCACACACACACACACACACACACACACACACTAATTTCCCTTTAGCTCACAAACCTGATGCTTAATGTCCCGGCTCTGAATTACAGATCTGTGCTGCAATTAAGATCCGTGAATCACCAGCGCTTCATTACTGCATGACCTCAGACGAGTTCACTTCTCACACACTCACACACACACACACACGCGTCTGCACTGTGATTGGCTCCCGTTGAGACCCGCTCTGCTCTCTGATTAGTCTGTCTCACACAGACACGAATAATTTTGCTTCCCAATGCCTGAAACTTGGAGGATGGATGAGCGCTCTCCTCTACACCGGAACAAAGATGCTCGTCAGACATATACTGTGTGTGTGTGTGTGTGTGTGTGTGTGTGTGTGTGTGTGTGACTCGGCGATTCGGAAAAGGACAAAATCAATTTTCTGCTGAGTTGCATGAACAAATAGTCAAGTCACCTGATCAGACGTTTCTCACATTTGCCTTCAAAAACAATAACACAGTGAGATCAGGACAAACCTTTGCGTTTATTCAGGAAAAGCTTTATGATCATCAAAAAAATTAATTAATTGTAACTTTATATCATTTTTTTACATATCAACACACATTAAAAACAAAAAATGCATTTTACTGTGCAATATCTAACAGATAAAGCACCAGTTTTAATTTAGTATTATTTTTATACTGTTAGAATTATTGATATTTAGAATTAGATTTTTCTTTTGCTTTTTCAGTTTTATTTACAATTATTTGTCATGAACTTTTGTCATTTTTATTCGTTTTTGTTTAATATTTATGTTTAGCTTTCATTTATTTTTTAATTCAGTAATAAACCATAAACTAGTTTGATTTAGTTGCCAAAGGATTTTATTTGTTATAAATTTTTAACTTTAAGTTTTTCTTAAATTTAATTTAAGTTTCTAAAAATGGTTAATTAATACTTTTAGTTTTACTTCAAAACAGCGCTGTAAAGCACGCAATGCTACTTAATAGATCATTATTTTTATAGCCTCTCTGTTAAAACAAAAAGAAAATTAAGATAAAAAATATTTATAAAAACTGGTCAACCTTATTAATTAGTCAGTTATCGGATGACTTGTCATGCCCTAAATTAATACATAATTAAAGGAGTAGTTCACTTTAAAAAAAAAACTTATGCTGATAATTTACTCACCCCCATGTCATCCAAGATGTCCACGTCTTTCTTTCTTCAGTCGAAAAAAAATTAAGGTTTTTGATGAAAACAGAGGATTTTTCTCCATATAATGGACTTCAATGGGGACCAAACGGTTCAAGTTTTATAAGCTCAAATGCTCACCCTGCTCTGTTCTGTGATGCGCGTTCGTGACTCTCCAGTTCGAACTCGTTCATCAAAACGAACGAATCTTTTTCCGAATCAACTCGTTTGTTTCGTTCGTTGAATGAACCAAATGACTCAAAAAAAGATTCGTTCATTTTGACGAATGAGTTTGAACAGGAGA
Organism: Cyprinella venusta; assembly: GCA_038021265.1. NCBI lineage: Eukaryota > Metazoa > Chordata > Actinopteri > Cypriniformes > Leuciscidae > Cyprinella > Cyprinella venusta. The sequence goes on from CM075885.1 coordinate 550,193, forward strand.
GTCACAAAAAACAGAGCAAGGCGAGCATTTGAGCTTATAAAACTTAAACTTTGTTATTTATTTATTAAATGAGCGATCGTTTCGCTTGATAAGACCCTTATTCATCGTCTGGAATCGTTTAAAGCCCTTTGAACAGTTTGCACTGAAACTGTCTTTTGGACCTTGAACCGTTTGGACCCCATTGAAGTCCATTATATGGAGAAAGATCAGCATAAAACCTTAATTTTTTTTCGACTGAAGAAAGAAAGACATGGACATCTTGAATGACATGGGGGTGAGTAAATTATCAGCAATAATAAGATTTTTTCAAAAGTGAACGACTCCTTTCTATGTACATTTCTGAAATGCACTTTCTGTAAAGCTGCTTTGAAACAATATGCATTGTGAAAAGCGCTTTACAAAATTTGAATTGAATTGACTTGTGACCAATTCCAAAATAAAACTATAGGTAAAATGAACTACTGATATTCTATTGCCAACATCGACTGGACGAAATCTGTCGACGTATTTCTACTTGTTGACATTCGGGTCCACTGTGGTTCTTTCTTGTAATAGATGCACCGATCGGCTGAACAAAACTATCATAAGTCGGACAGGATGAAAAGGCTGAGATGTGGAGCGTGACCTTTGACCCGAGACCGACAGTGTCGAGTAATTAAAGCGGAGTCAAATCTGGACGTTTGTGCAGTTAATTAAGAAGGAGGTCATTGACGGCTTCACTGCTGTGTGACGCTGAATCTGAACATTAAAACACACACACACACACACCCGACTCACTGAAGTGTTTTTACTCTCCACTGTCGACGCGCTTTAATTAACCAGTGAACTTTCCCTGAGACGACACACACACTAACGAGTTCTGGTCTGTCAGCTGAAATAAGAGTCTAAATCAGCTTCTGTTCTAAACACACTTCTGGAGTTTGGTGTTGCTCTAAGGTGATCATACACTTGGTGACTTTCTGAGCAGTGTTGGCATTACCGGGGAACGAGAATACACACACACACACACACACACACACACAGACTGCCAGAAGTGTAAGACGAGTAACTCTCGCTCCATCTTTCCATCACTTCATCTAATTACTCATCTGAGTTGTCCTCTCGGAGGAGCTTCTGGACGCACTGAGTGGACATTAACTCACTCCATTTGTTACGTGGCAGGGTCTTACACACACACACACACACACACACACACACACACACACACACACACACACACACACTTAGTGTAAGTTATAGGCAATAGAGCCCCTGTGAGACTCTTGTGTTGATAATGAACATAAATAGTTTTCACCTCTGACTTGCAGATGCTTCATACACAAACTACACTGGGAGCGAGCCGTCAGCGCACGGACCACACACACACACACACACATCCCATAATAATCAACAAACACAGGCACGCAGAACCGCACAAGCAACAAAACTCACAAAGTAAAAGATGAGCTCATAATAATCAAACACAACAGCGTGAATAAAAGCAAGGTATTGTGGGTAATACACATTACTGATGGATGCCGCGGTGCATTGTGGGAAACTGAAGACATCACAGTATTATTAACTCACAAACAACAGCAAGATACTCAGAAATAAGAGAAATTCATTATGTATTCATTAAATATTAAGAGAAACACTAATGCAATGCGCTCACAGGTGTGTGTGTGTGTGTGTGTGTGTGTGTGTGTGTCTAACATTAATGTAATGTGCTCACAGGTGTGTGTGTGTTGAGTAATTTATAACAGCTTTGAACGCGGCTCCACCAATCAGAATCAAGGACCGTAACGATCCGTTTTATAAAAAGTTGATAATTACTGTGTGTTTATTCACTGGGAAAAATATATTTATAAGTTTATTACTGGAGTGTGTTTTACAAGAAAATACTATTCGAGGCTTTATACCTTGAAATTGCATGTTTAGGGAAATTAACTGAATGTATTTGACCAAAATAAGTTTCCGTCCAGGAACACGTCACAATATCCCTCATTATAATAATTAATCACAGAATATAGGGGCGGGGCCTGGGTGAGTTACTTAGTAGTGTGTTAAAGCAAGGTAAGGTAACACACTCGAAGCGCTCGACCAATCACAACACACCGATCCAGCTGACCAATCAGAGCGCACTGTGCTTTCAGGAGGAGGGACTCCAGGAAGTGAACAGAGCGTTACTGACAGACTGGGAAGAGAGGAGCCGCAACACTGGAGAATATGAGGAGAATAATCAACATTCAAGCAGGAAAACCTGGGAAAATGTATTTCAGTTAACGTTTACTTTATATCAAGCAACAAACATGTTTTTAAGGTTTTAGTCTTAGTTAACTATAATAAATGTGTCAGTGAGGCTCCGGGGTCCCACAAACCCAGCGGTCGTCCCTCATTATCCCGGTCACTCCTGAAAAACAACCTCATTGGGCTCTGAAATCCACATTCTGCTCAATTAACATGTTCAGATGGATCGGGGGAGCTGTGGTGTGTGTCCCTGATGAACACGAGCTGCTTCACTTTGGCAGAAACAATGGCAACACTAATGGAACATGAGAGGCCTGAAACAATGAGCCTTTACACACATACTGTGAGTGTGTGTGTGTGTGTGTGTGTGTGGTCTCCTGATAAACACCTCCGACTGCTCATGCTTCTAAAGCAGCGGCTTAAGACGTTCAAACACACACACACACACACACACACACACACACACGTTTACTTAGCTAAATGGGGACTCTCTGTAGACTTAAAGGTTTTATACTGTACAAAATGTGTATTCTCTCCTCTTACACTAAACCTACCCATCACACACACTAACCCAACTCCTAAACCTACCCATCACACACACACACACACACACACACACACATTAACCCGGCCCCTTAACATACCCATCACACAAATCTCTCTGTGTTTTTGTAAATCTTGAAATAAACTCATTCTGTATGATTTAAAAGCTTGTTTCCTCATTTTAGGTCCACAGTGTGTGTGTGTGTGTGTGTGTGTGTGTGTGCATTCAGGTTTAAGTCCCCACCGGGATAGAAAAACATGCACACACACACACACACACACATACTCACTCACTCACTCACTCACACACACACAAAGAGCAATGTTTGCGAGCAGGACTGCGGGTGTTTCATCTGTCATATCTAAATGCATTTAAATACGAGACTTTAAGTCCATGAAAAACGAGCAGAGCTCAGCAGAAGGGCCAACACAAGCCGCTGCGTGTGTGTGTGTGTGTGTGTGTGTGTGTGAAAGAGAGATTAATGTTACGAGACCACAGTATGACTTAAGTCTTCTAGCTCATGATAAACACCTACACACACTACTGGCCAAGAGACTGGAATAATTATGATTTTTTAACGGTTTAAAAGAAGTCTCTTCTGCTCACCACAGCATTTATGAGCATATACTGTAAAAACAGTCAAATATTATTACAACGTAAAATTACTGTTTTCTATGTGAATATCCAGTAAAGTGTAATTTATATTGTGTGATCAAAGCTGAGTTTATCATCATTACTCCAGTCTTCAGTGTCACATGACCCTTCACACATCACTCTTATATGAGGATCTGATGATCACACACAGTTATGATTATTATCAGTGTTCAGATTTTTATGGAAACCGTGATAATTAAAAAAAATTGAGGTAAATGGGATTTTCTTTAATGAAATTAATACTGTTATTCAGCAATGACGCATTAAATAGATCAAAAGTGACAGTATATAATGCTACAAAAGATTTATGTTTAAAATTTTATTGAAATTTATTTGAAGGATGGGTCCTAAAATAAATGTTTTTTTTTACTTTATACTCATCAAAGATGAAAAAGATGCAAAAATGCACAAAAAAATCAAAAGAATCGAATCCAAAATAAAAGTTATAATAAATGTCTGTGTAATTTTGTTGTATATATAAAAACACACACACATATGCATATATATGTATATAAGAAATATTTGCATGTATATACATATATATATATATACATATACGTACATATACATATTATATGTATATTAGGGCTGGGCAACGATTAATCTCATCCAAAATAAAAGTTTGTGTTTACATAATATATGTGTGTGTGGTGTGTATAATTATTTTGTATATAAAAATTCACACACAAGCATGTATATATTTAAGAAAAATGTGTTATTAATACATAAAATATTAATATTTAATATAAATTATGTATAAATATATTTACCGTATATACATGCAAATATTTCGTAAATATATACATGCATGTAAGTGTGTTTATATATTCAAAATAATTATACACACTACACACATATATTATGTAAACACAAACTTTTATTTTGGATGCGATTAATCGTTGCACAGCCCTAATATATAGAAATAGAAATATTTTTTATATAAATAACACATTTTTCTTAAACATATACATGCAGGTGTGTGTGTATTTAGCTATACAAAATAATTACACACACATATGTTATATATATAGTGGATGTGTTTATTTACAACTAATACACTAGATTTGATCTTCTGCTATATAATTAAACATTTATAAGTGTGTCTGAACTTGCTACTCACAAACACTTAACATCGCTCTTTCTCGATCCTTGTTTCCATGTTCATCCAGTGGGATTGTGGGTCAGAGACAGCTGGAGGCCTGTGTCACGAGGAAACACACACACACACACACGTTATCACACACACATCACTCAACACCTAACAAAGGGACACATCGCTGGAGGCTATGAAGAACAGAATCACTTAACAAGAGGAAAGTAGAGCAATGTCACGCCTCCCTGTTTATTCACTGTCAACACACACACACACACACACACACACTGACAGGAAGAGGAGCTGCTGTTTCCTCTGAGAGACGTTCACCATGATCTACAGTCGTTTTTATGAATATTGAATACTAACATTGGTTTGTTGAAACAGCGACTCCTCTTGTGTTTGGGAGCAACTTTGTGCCCTAAAGGATTGTGGGAGTTTCGTTCAACGGCACAGAATGATGCAATACACACTCAAGACTACATGAATCTGAATAGCGTCTCGGTAGCTCATGGAGAAAGTGGCAGAAACATTTTTACATACATTCTGGTTAGACTTTATAATAATATTAACCCTCAGGTGCTCTTCGTTTCGGAGTCACACTTGTTATCTTCCCGGTCAAAAGTGACCGGACACCTAAAAATGAAACTTTCTCCATCCCAGTAAAACCAATGCAACTTATTTTTGTTCTATAATATTTATTCTTTTTAATTTAGTATTTTGAGACAATTTAATTGATTTTATTAATATTTATGCAATATTTATGGTTTATTTTGCCATGGAAAATATATATATTTTTGTATACATATATTATTTTTTTCAAAAAAATATTAATGCAGTATTTTAGTTTAATATAGAGTCTAGGCCTTCAGAAAAAAAATATTTTTTTGAAGAAAATGATCACCATCTGGTTACAGTATAGAGAAAACGTGTAGGATCAAGGTGTGACCACTAGATGGCATGTACACTTTTTTTTGTTGTTGTTGGTGGATTTGAATATATAGTTGAAACAATCTCAAAAACTATTTCTTATATAAAAAATTTTTACAATTTTTTTTTATTTTTCCCATTTTTGTACAATTTCCCATTCATTTCCTATGGGGGTCATTTTTGACCAAAGACCACGAGTGTGACTATTTTTTTAAGACCACTTAGCATGCTCAGATCATGACCTCAAAATTTTTGTGTGTTCACATACATAATGCCATAAAAGTCACCAAGTTTCATAACATTGCGATGAAGCTGTGATTTTTAAAAATTCAAAACAGAAAATTGCTCGGTCAGAAATGACTGAAGAGCACCTGAGGGTTAATCAACTACATGTATGTATGGGTAAGGGTTTGGTTTAGTTACTGTCATTACTATTGTAACAATGACACTGTAAAATAAAGTGTTAACTTATTTTTATAATACATTATAGCTTGTTACATCTGAAATAATATGCATAATTATTGCATTAAAATACTTTTATAAAGCATTTTTTTGATCATTGTTGTGAAAATGACACGCTTTCGCCTTTTATAACAATTCAGTGTGAAAGATGTTGTAAGAAACAACTCATCCTGAGAAATACACATTCATGCGGAGACACGTGTGTTAATGTTATACAGTCCGAGGATCACAGCAGTGTGTTTGACTCTCAGTGAACGTGTGTGTATTGATGCCGTCTCTCTCGGTCGATCGATGGCTGTCCTTGTAACAGTGTCTGGTTTGTGTTCCCTGGGATTTCTCTTTCCCTGATCGTCACCCTGATCATGAACTGCATTTCCCATAACCCTTTGCCTGACTCACACTGATCATTGCACACAGTTGTTCTCACCTGTCTGTTTCTGTGTTAGTTGTCGAGTCCTTGTTTTATGTCCGATGCACAGTCTTGTGTGTTTCTTGTTTTTGGACTGTGTGTTCTGGATGTTGACGATGATTATGGATTAAATAAACACTGCACTCGGATCTTACCTTTTGTATGCCTTCAGTGACAGTCCTCTAATCCAGCGCAGTGTTTCCTGACACTAAAAGCAGCACTTTAACACTTCACACACACCGAGACCCAGGAGACACACTGATGGGCCGCGAGGATTGACCACAGGTTTACACGCCGACTCCCGGGGGGCCGTTCACACTGAGAGAGACATTAGGAAGACACTTAACGACCCTGAAACACACACACACACACACACACACACACTAAGAGAGACATTAGTAAGACACTTAAAGACCCTGAAACACACACACACACACACACACGAGAGAGCTGTGAATATTCATAATTTAAACCACAAGTCAAGTTTTGGATCAATAAGATATTTTATATTTTTAAAAGAAGTCTCTTCTGCTCATCATGGCTGACTTTATTTGATAAAAAAAAACATTAATTTTGTTACATTTTTCTAACAATTTACAATGACTGTTTTTCTATTTGAATATATATATATATATATATATATAATCATAAATGTGTCTTCATCATCTGATCCTCATAATAGAGTGATTTCTGTAGGGTCATGTGACACTGAAGACTGGAGTAATGATGATAAATTCAGCTTTGATCACAGGATATAAATTACACTTTACTGTATATTCACACAGAGAACAGATATATAAGTTGCAATAATATTTTACTGTTTTTACAGTATTTTTCTGTATTTTTAATCAAATAAATGCAGCCTTGGTGAGCAGAAGAGACTAACATACTCTCGCATCCCAACATTATTAGAACGTTCTAGAAAGATATAAATGATAAGTCTAGTAACAGTGATAACTGCATCAGTACGGCTAGTCCCCTCTCAGTGGTGTGTGTGTGTGTGTGTCCTGATCCCCGAGCCCCAGTGAGAGTGACAGGCGCTGACGGACAGTTCGTTTAAACTGAGACAATCACTCCCGTCTCCCCTTCCCTCGCTCCACACGGCTCTCTCCTCGCGACACACACAAAGCTATCGCTGCACGCTGATTGCATGTGTGTATTGTGTGCGGTTCCTTTGCTAAATAAGAGGAACAGAGGCTCTTCTAATAGTAGCTGTCAATTAAACCCCCTCCTGATTGGATTGTGCCGCTATAGACGTGTGTGTGTGTGTGTGTGTATATATATATTGAGAGTGGACGCCGATATCTTGCTGTAAATTGGCATGTGAACTAATGCAGAAGATGCTAATTAAACACAGAGATCAAACTAACTCCTGATCAAACTCTCCAGCTCTCTCATTAAGCAGCACAGCGGTGTTAGAGAGAGACTGATGCTGAGAGACATTATGGGATGTTGCATCGCTTGGCTGGTTGCATTGTGTGTGTGTGAACGTGTGTTTGACACACTGTGAGGGATGCTGGCGTGAGCAACTATATGTTGAGGAATTAACAACCAAAGCTCAAACTACACACACACACACACACACACACACACACACACATATGAACAGAGCCTCTGGTTACTAAAACACAGACCGCAAGAGTTTCCCCAGTAGATGTCAGTGTAATCTTCACATCCTCAAACACTGCAATCCAACACATTGATGCTTGATACTTCAAAGAATTGCATTATGTCCAAAATCATCCCCATACTGTGGTACTTTATGTAGGAACACAATCAAAACATCAGTGTTATCCGAGAACCGCTTTGATCGACGGGCAAAAGGTTAAACGTTAGTCACCAGTGCTTTAGTGAATCACACTAGTGCCAGAGTGTTACTTAAAGGAGTCATTCAACTTTTAGAAAAACTTTTTCTGATAATTTACTCACCCCCATGTCATCCAAGATGTCCATGTCTTTCTTTCTTCAGTCGAAAAGAAATTAAGGTTTTTGATGAAAACATTAAAGCATTATTCTCCATATAATGGACTTCAATGGGGTCCAAACGGTTCAAGGTCCAAAAGACAGTTTCACTGCAAACTGTTCAAAGGGCTTTAAACGATTCCAGACGATGAATAAGGGTCTTATCAAGTGAAACGATCACTCATTTAATAAATAAATAACAACGTTTATTATTTTTTAGCTCCCCTTGCTCTGTTCTGTGATGCGCGCTCGTGACTCTCCTGTTCGAACTCGTTCATCAAAATGAACGAATCTTTTCCTGAGTCATTTCATTCATTTCGTTCGTTAAATGAACCAAATGACTCGAAAAAAGATTTGTTCGTTTTGATGAATGAGATCGAACAGGAGCAAAAAAAAAAAAAACAAACCGAGCAAGGCGAGCATTTGAGCTTATGAAACTTAAACTTTGTTATTTATTTATTAAATGAGCGATTGTTTCGCTTGATAAGACGCTTATTCATCATGTGGAATCGTTTAAAGCCCTTTGAACAGTTTGCAGTTTGTACTGAAACTGTCTTTTGGACCTTGGACCGTTTGGTCCCCATGGAAGTCCATTATATGGAGAAAATCCTGGAATGATCTCATCAAAAAAGAAAAATTTCTTTTCGACTGAAGAAAGAAAGACATGGACATCTTGGATGACATGGGGGTGAGTAAATTATCAGCATTTTTTTTTAAGTGAACTACTCCTTTAAGTAACATAAAGCAAGTCATCATTATTATCATCATGGATAGTCTGTAAATATAGAGTCTGTAAATACATTATGGCGAGGAGGTTCTCTCGAAGTTATGAATAAACATTCCTCTAGTAACATAAACAGAACACTAATTCTGAGTTATCTGCTCTTTAATAATGTCACTAAACAAAAACGTTATTTATATGTCGCGTTGTGTTCATCTACGTTTTCTGAATGTTATCCGACTGGATTCAGAACGTTCAGAGAACATTAAAAAAGTAACGTTTGGAAACTCATTAAATTCCCTTAAAGGGCCAGTGCACCCAATAATTAAAGCTCAAAACTCATCCGTAAGTCGGGAAGATATATAAACAATACAAACTAGGAGGTTATCGCTAGTGTTGCTACAGTGTGTGATTTATATCCTGGGTGTTTGTTTACTGATCCTTATTAACTATACCTTCTATTAATTATATCGGAAATTTCACATTGGAATATGATAATGTAATTTGGACATAACGGTACTCTCATATGCAAACGATAATACAATGATATTTTCTGAAGAAGGCTACGTCAATACCATCATTAGTAATCATTACCACGTACGACTTACATCAAATAATCATTACTTTATTTTGGGGCATGTAGCAAACAAGTTTTTGCGCGTGCATCATAATGGTGACACTGTGATTATTTATTGGACCGCGGTTCACTTTCTATATTTTGTCGCTAAAGGGTTTTGTCGGTTAACTGTGACGCGCAAAAACAGCTCAAATCCCGTTTAATCCTCAATCGATCGATCGGCAGAATCACACGACGCGATGCACCCAAACACACGCACATGCATCTATTTCTCCAAAACCCCGAGCCTGATGCATCATAACGCATTTCTCGTAAACACAGCACGAGATATTGTGTTGATGATGAGAGAATGATGCTGTAAAGGTCTCCTCCCCTCCCCTCCTGCTCTCCTACTCCTCATTTCCACTCCTCACTTCGCGATCACCCACGAGCAGATCTCCGAGGTCCAGCATCATGTCCTCAGACGTCCAGCTGCGCGAGCGAGCGGACCCGGAGAGCAGCAGCAGCGCCTGAGATCAGGTAGGAACAACTCTGCGTGTTATCCACTAAACATTCCCACAGATTTGCTTGATAACACAAGAGCCGAAGCACGCATAAGGAAACAGACGAACGCGCACGTGCAATAAACACAAGGCAGACGAAACAACCCGCTCAGAGAGAAAAAAGAAGATTTTTTTTAAATGTTTTGCTGAAGCTGAAATCGACTGGAAACGAGGATCATTGTGGATTGAGATGTCTCGCGCGTTTAATTTCATAACTCACTCAAGCATGCAAGAAACTTAAAGACTTCGTTCAGCGGGGTTCATTTACACCGCGCAATCAGAGATGGAAAACGCGCCAAGCAAAGCGGGATTTACGCACAAACCAATTTGAATTGTTCTGGACATCTTTGGCTCGAGCATTAACTTATCCGATCAAACAAATCAGGTTTAAAAGAAACGCATTTGGCGATTGAGTATTGCGCGTAAAAGCGTTTGCGCACTGAACTTGAGCGAGTCTAACGCGACGCATTCACTCCAGACACACTGGATGAACTAATTATGTAACCATTTCCACATCTAGCTATTTAGTCAGTTGGACGTTATGCATATGCATCAAATAATGCAAAAGCGTCAGCACAGGTCGGATACTAGGATATAGGCTATACAATAAAGTGTTATTATGTTTCCTGACGCGGAAGTGTGTAACTGATTCTCCATCTGATTTGATGGACGGGATTTGCTTTCTTGTTCACGGTTGTATTTGTGACACATCACGATCACAGACCTCTAACAAAAACAACTCGATCCAACTCGTATATTTGTCTCCTTCTTGACATAAATGTGCATATCACTGTGCGCAATGGGTGCTGGGTGGAGGATTTACCCAATGCACGTTTAATATTTTTTTTTTAATTATCCGAGTACAGTTCAGTGTATTATTTGACTGTTTAGTTTAAGTTTGATTAGAGTTTGAATTGATAAAAAAATGAAAATGAGCCAATCACGCAGAATCACGCTCCACTAGCCTAATGTTTGGGTAAGGATGAACTGTTATTAAATCAATGACAAGTGCTGGTGGTTTCCATGTAAAATCCCTGATGAAACTGATTTATTTCCTCTGTTGCTCACTTTATGGATCAGAACCCGCGCGCGCGGGATTGATCAGATCGCTGTTCTCATCGATAATCAAAGCGCGTGCACGTGACACGGGCTCAATCTGCTATTTGAGACCTTTAGCAAATACTTCACGGAGGGAAAAGTAGAGATTGACTGCTCATTACTTAGGCTATTGATTCCAATTGTGTTCATACGATGATTATTGTACAGCTCACGAGCCGCGCATCGATTATCAGTGGATTCATTGGCACTGATGGATTAATGCTTGCGCTTTTGTTTGGATTCGTGAACTGAGGGGACATGACGCGAAATACAGCATTTCAAACGCGTTTGACTAGAAATATGGTCTCGTTCGCACTTTACTGACAGTGAACAGGTTTCGTGAGATGCTGTTTAACTGATTTTGTTCTTTTTGGGGTGCGCGTTACATGCAGAAGGGAGCGCGCATTGCATTTCCCTGGACGCGCAAAGGTTCACAAGGATTTTTTTTACTGCTACAATAAAAAAGCTGTTAATTGCTCAAATGTTATTTATGCTACTATATCATTTCAATGCAATACAGTTAAAAGGTTTTATTGGTGCTGCCAGTCAATATTGTAATACTTACACATCTAATCTCCAAAAATCATATAGAAACGACAGTAAAAACGATTATTTGGTCAAATGTTATGTAGGTTTCTATCTCATTTACTGTCAAAAGGTCGATTTTATAATACTTTTGCAAAAATTAATTTGAAATTGGCATCTTTTTAGAATGATGGCCAGTATCATTGAAACCAATTGTGATTAGATCTCATATTAGATTATGTTTTTAACATTTAATAGGCTTTTGAAAATGTAAGTGAACTTTTAAACAATCTTCACATAAACCCATTGTGATAAATGTCACATTTAGCTGTGCCTTTAATATATCAGGGCTCTCAACGCTATTTTTTCCATTGGCTCAGTCAGACCGGTTGATTTTTACCCGCCTTGCTATCAAATGCACAAATAAAGTAGATTGTTTTCATTGTTTTTGACCCATGTAACCCTGTAAATAGTGCTTTAAGATTTTCAGCTTGCTCTAAGAGGTACAGAAATTGAATATTTAATTTGAATTAATCCTTATTAAAGCTACAAAAGTTATTCAGTCCAGAGCAGTGAGTGATTTTCTCTGTGTTTGGTTGTTTAACATTAATGATAGACAGCAGGTTTATTAGGGCGCTGTCACTTTAAGACCTGAGGAGGATCGTTTAACTCATTTAAGTCTCTACTTAAGAGGATGCATAACGGGAATGATGGGTTAAAAGCGCTTGAATGAAAGATAGTATGTATAAAAACTATGTTGAAAATTAACTGTTATAATTAATGCCGCATTCGTACAGTATATGATTACACTATTTATATATTTTTTACATAAAATATGCACAACAAACTTCCATATTCTATAAAAAAATATTTAGATATTTTAATCTCGATACTGTCAAAGATGAGCAAAACGACGTCCATTGCATATGCAGATCGTCTTTTCTCACCAACATTATAAATATTTAAATCAAATAAAATGGCAACGATAAAATTGATTACCGTAGAAGTCCATAGATATCGGCGTAAACTCCTTCTCCGACGAGCGGATGCAATGCTTTCCTGTTTGTTCATGTGACCTTCGTCATAAAGCCTAACGGCAATATACTTTTACCATCAGATAAAGATATCTTTACAAGAAAAACAAATCACTGTCATTATAATTCATGGAGAAAGGGCATATACGGGTAACAATCCTCTCACATTTATTTTTTAATTTTTTATTTAACAAAATAATTTCCGTGCAGCATCTTACTAACACTCTTAAAGGGCACATTAGATCAAAATGTGAGGTTTGTGACCTTTAGTCCATGTCTGAATCTCTGCGCTCATCTACATGCTGCTATCCTGCTAAAAGTTGTCTTCTTAATTTACTTTCAGTATTTAAATGTTCAAACTACTTTCAAACTGACCTAGAATATCGATGACTCATGTTGTCTGCAGTTTTCTTCGCCCAATCAAACGCTCTGTACAATGAGAATGCCCCGCCCCCAGAGGTCACCTGACACGAGTGTTCCGATGCAAGTCAGTGCTAAACACAGATTAACAGGGTTACCTGATCACATGATCACCCACGCCACATTCAGAGAGTATACGGCGAGACGCTCCTTCATGCAACTGAATAAACAATAAAATAGACAGTAAACATTTGTATATTAGCAACAGAACCACAAATGGAATATAGCACGATACTAAAAATGTCAAATAATGACACTTAAAAAAAAATGATTAAAAACTTTACTTCAGCATTTTATGTGCTATCTATTTTAGTATTAAAAAAATGATATACAATTTAATATAAAATATGTAATTATATTTGATAGGTTTTATATAAATAAAAGTAATATATATAATTAAAAATATATACACAATAATTTATACATATATTATATATTTAAATTTAATTTAATAAAATATGAATAACTATATATATAAATATATATATATAAATTAAATATAAAATTACATATAAAAATTTTTAATCTATCATTTTAAAAGATCTAATACATAATACAAGTGTATGTATGTATATATATATATATATATATTCATTAAATTATATAATTAAAATATAAATAAAATTAAATAATAAAAATTAAAATAATTCAAATAAAATGTATTAATTAAAAAAAATATATTTATTTTTTAAATAATAAAAATAATAAATAAAAAAATTAAAATAAATAAAATTTATTTATTTAATATTATATATATAAATTATTATTAAATTTGTAAAGATGAAGGGAAATTGTGTTGATCAAGCCGTTCCTGGTAGATGCTGCACGTCACCTGTGTGTCATTACACACCTTTTCATTTTATACGTCTATTTTCTATTTCGGTGGCTGGTAAAGAAAACACATGATTATCTCTACTGTGTTCACATCAACACATCACATACACACATCACAACATAATACACATCAGTGTGGCCTTTTTACTGTGTTGAGTGACTTTAACACTGACCTGTGTGTGTGTTGAATGTACAGTGTGTTGTTGAGGTGTTTAATGAGGGTGTTTAGGTGAATAATGTTTGTTGAAATCATTCAGAAGGGCTAACAGGACCATGTCAGACTGATCGGCAGCATCTGCTGATCCACACACACACAAACACCCACTCTCTCCATCTCACACACACACTGCAGCGGGTCAATAACATCGAGGGTCTTGGTACTGAGGTATTTATGTGCAGCACTAGTTGATTGTAGTTGAACAGTGGCACCTAGAAGAGAGAAGGAGAGCGTCACTGAGCGTCTGCTGGGGTTACAGTCATCTAATGATGTCTGCAGGACCCCGTCAGGAGTGTTTTATAAGCGAGAGCGCGCGTGTGTGTGTGTGTTTACTAAACTACAGTTTGGAGACAAATTTGGCATGAAAAGGAAATCGCTACCGTTTTTTCTTCCCTATAGGTCTTGATTATGTCCACTGGGAATTGATTGATTGTTGTTGTTTCGGCATCAGAGAAGAGTTGCATTAACATTTTTGATTAAAGATTGTGAAATAATGACGTGCATGGATAAATATATAGCATTAAAAATCAATAGCTGTTTTTGATTTAATGGTGATTTTAAATCAGCTAATTCCGACAAAAATAATAGGTACAATTACTCCTTTTTTATATACATATGTTTTTGTGCTGCGAAATCAATTAATCGCGATTAATTGTATCAAATATAAAGGTTTTTGTTTACATATGGGCGTACATATTATTTCTATATTTATATATACATTTTATGTGTGTGTGCATCTCTGTATATGCATGTATATGTATATATATGTATAAATATGTGTATACAGTACATAAATACACACACACACACACACACACACACACACATATAATTTATATATGAAGAGTTCAGATGCAAAAGCCTCTAAATGCCATTTGAAATTTTCTTCTAAAATGACCATTTTTATCAAACTTGTATATTTAAGTTCAGTAATTTCACTTAAATGACAATTAATAGGTAATCTTCATTGCAATTTATATGAAATTACTGAACTTAAATATACAAGCTTGATAAAAATGATCATTTTAGAAGAAAATTTCAAATGGCACTTAGAGGCTTTTGCATCTGAACTCTTCACTTTTACATTTAATCAGTTCTTGCTTTTCACTGGGAATCGAACAGGTGTGTGTTTCCCGAAAGCATCGTAAAATTAAAATTGACATGGAATTTAACTTCTGAAAAACAGGAAAAATCTGGGAAACACACTCCTGTTCGAGCTACGGGAAGTCATACACACGCGTCTCTGCTATGTCCTGATTTTAATGTGTGAAGTCGAGAAGTTTTTGTCTGAGCAGTGTTTAGCACATAAGATCCCCACTGACCGTAACGATATCTGAACATCCATGATGTGCTCATCCTGTGCGATCTTCAAATGGAGTGTTTAGCAGAACATGCAGGTGCTTTTTCCCCGTTCAGATCAAATTGTGAATGTGATTTTTGGCTGATCTATTCCTCTAATGATCTCTCACACACTCTCTCCTGCATCTCATCATCTTCACTGCAGGTTTTGCAAAACCTCCATCATTTGTTCCACAAAGGGAGACAAATGTACCAGATATGCAAATGTGTGCTTACTGTTTTCTGGAGCCCAGAGGAGAGAGAGAGAGAGAGAGAGAGAGAGAGAGAGAGAGAGAGAGAGAGAGAGAGAGAGAGTCACTGAGACTCAGACGTCGTTCTCCACTTCATGTACTTTGTTTCACGCGTTTGTCCTGAGGGGAAACAGAACGACACAAAACAGTTAGTAGTTGTAAGATTCGATGAGAAAGGTCTGATGACGGCTGTGTTTGAGACACTACTATGGATTTTATTCATAATTTTCTGTTTTCATTTTAATTTGAGCTACTTTTAGCAATTGTATCTATTTGCGCTGCAGCTCATTACAGTATTGCAATTATTACCAGTGTTGGGTTAGTTACACTAAAAAGTAATTAATTACTAGTTACTAATTACCTCTTCAACAGTGTAATTAGATTACTGTACTAATTACTCTCTCTAAAAAGTATTTAATTACTTTCAAAATCCCATATCAATCTCAACCAGGTGAATAACACAAGGATAGACATGAATCTGTTTTAATTCTTTCAAATAAATACTATAAAATTGCATGAATTATCCTTAAACTGACCACGGTGGAGAAGGTTACATTATAAAAACATACTTTTTAGCATCAGACGATACATTTTGATGTTAAACCCACTATTGTTTTATGTCTGATCTCATGACATTTCACACTTTTTTCATCCATATTTTACAATAATTCATACAAATTTGTCCGAGTGCGGAGTACACCTCATAAACGCATAGGAATCGCTGTGAGATGGGATTGATCTATACACAGTATTTACCTCAATTACATCAGAAGTAACTTACAGATAAATGAAGAGTAATCCCTTACTTTACATTTTCAAGGGAAAAGTAATTAAATTACAGTAACTAATTACTTAGTAATTAGTTACACCCAACACTGATTATTACTGAGATAATAAAGAGTGTGTGTGTGTAAGTGTGTATGTCTGAGTGTGTGTGACTGCGAGTGTGTGACAGTATGTTTGTGAGTTTGACAGTGTGTGTGTGTTTTGCCTCTGTTGGTTAGGGGTGTGTGTGTACTTGTGAGGGCCAAAAGTCCTCACTTACATACTAAAGTAATATGCACATAATAATAGCCTATTTTTTTTTACCAGCGCATGTTTCTGTGATGCTAGTTTTAGTTTAAGAGTTTGGTTTAGACCATAGAAAACATCATGATGTCCTTACTAATATAGTCAAACTAAATGAGTGTACACTCTTAGAAAAAGGGCTCTATATATGTAGCATAGGGTTCTTTACTCAACTCCAAAGGACATTTAATGCTAAAAAAGGTTCAATAATGAGACTTTTTTGGCACAAAGGTTCTTTAAAGGCTATTCTTCATTCATATATTACATTATTCTGCAACATTTTGTAGTTGTTATTAAATTATTGTTTATTAAACTGTTGTAGTAAGTTAATATCACATTTTAATCATGCAGATTTTTCTGAAGGATAAAAACTGAAATGCACTCTTCGTGTGATATTGATTAATTACATTTTTAACCCCCATATCTTGAATTTTTTGATCATTCACATGCATTGCATTTTAGGGGTTCCAAATACGTAGCGCTTTAGAACCTTTTAAGGTTCTATATAGAACCTTTTCTTCTAAGAGTGTGTGTGTGTGTGATACAATCTGACAGTAAAGGAGGAAAATTATACAGTTATTTCCCCACAAGCAGCGTGACCTCAGAACCAGAGGCAAAACACACACAGATACACACACACAAACACACACACACACACACCCACACACACACACACACACACACACACACACGCTACTTCATGACATTCAGAGCGGGGACACACACTCCTCTCCCTCACGGGCGTCTGTCTTAAATGGCACACGCTGAGGTGGCGAGTGTGTGTGTGTGTGTGAGCAGTCAGTCAGTTGACACACTCTGGTGATCTTGTGCGACACGGCGCGTTTGAGGGATTTTTCTACATTTCACATCTGATATTCTCTGTGCAGAACTCCAGAGGCACAAAACGCTGTCAGAAACGAGCTGATCTGACAGGACAGAGGAAACTGTGTGTGTGTGTGTGTGTGTGTGTGAGAGGCCTGGAGGTTACTGCAGCCCTCGTGAGCTCTCGCTCCCATTACATTTACACTGTGAGCCTTAATGCATAGAGATGATAGTTCCACACACACTCGCTTTTGTCCAATCTGTAAATGTTCATTTAAAGGAGTGCCGAAAAACTAACGTTCGAAACTATTTACTCAAAACTATGGGTTTCTTCAACAGCCGAAAAGGCAAACAGACACCTGACTTGATCTGTCAGGCTCCAAAATGTCATATTAGCAACAAAAATTTAAAATAAAAGTCACTATTCATAAATAATTCACTTTTGTCTAATCTGTTATTCATTTAAAGGAACAGTTCACTGAAAACCAAAAAAACGTTTGATGTCGTGATATCACAAAAATTAAAGTTCCCCTGAGATTTTGTTTAGGTGTAGTACCAAAAATAGCCACCGGGTGCCATTGAATTGCATTGAATTTAATTGTATGCATTTTGCCATAACAAATTAATAAATTTCTATCCTAAAATCACTTCTGTCACTAAATATGGAGCCTTGAGACTCAGACCTTTCTGACAATATGTTTTTTGTCAGGATTAGAAAAGGTTTTCATAATAAATTATGAAAGATGATGCCCAAAAGGGGAGGGGCCTAATATAAAAACAAACGTTTCTATGGTAACGCAACGTCCAATTTCAAAACGGTTTTCACATGATTTCAGCTTTCAAATGATACCTAATTTATGATAACTACTAAAATATGTGATATAATAATAATAATAAATTATATATATATATTATACTTTTTAGAGCACTTCTTGCCTTACTTTTTAAAATATAATTTTATCTTTTTTATTGACAAATACTAATTATGTTTTATTATGAACTTTTAGCACTAAAAACCAAAGTTTCAATTATTAAAAGTGTGTGCGTCGACTTTTTGTGACAAAGGTCAGAAACTCCTGTAATGACATTTATTTTTTTGAGGTGCACTCTTGACTAAAAATTTGTATATTACTGTTCATTCATAATTTGTAAGAAAAAAACAGACCTAAAATATCTACTTAGGAGTCTTAGACCTTTCCAATGATACAAGATTAGGATTTAATAGTAATATAGTGAAGTAAAGTTAGGTGACACTAATGTTAACTAATGAACCATCAGAAGCATAAATTTAAACGTCTATACAACAAATTTGGATTATTATTAATATAATGTTTCTATAATAAACAAGTAAGCAAGAAACTTCGCAACACTTATTCTCATACATTTGCTAACATTGAGCACCACGTGACGATTTCAATCCCGACCTTTCCTTTTTGTTGACGACAATGACATTTAGGAGCACGTCACATGACCAGATCCTCATTTGAAAACAACTCTAAACGAACGTGTTTCTACATGCCGTGGCCGACATCACTTTAAAACAGCTTCTGTCTTTCATCCTCACGACTTTCTCTGTTTAAACAAATCGAACGCACTGGCGCAGTAATTCAGCAAAATGCCGACGCGTAAACACATGAGAACATCTATAATCAAATCTGAATTCAGAGATCGCTTTTACAGTGTGCAGAAGCTGCGATGTGATTTAATCTTCCCTGCACACTTCGGATACATCATCCCTAACTAGCCCGACTTCAGAGGAACGCCATTTGGAGAGTGTGTTTAGATTCAGAGACGCCTGTTTTACATCTTTACACCCGCGGTGTGTTACACAAACACGTTGAGAACGCAGGTCGGATTTCAGCGCTTGTCCTCTAGAAACTAAAAACACTTGAGCTTATCAAACTCAGGAGGCAATTCAACTGTCTTTCAATATGATTATTGATAAACCCAGGCGATCAAGCACAGACACGGGTGCAATCCAGATGTGTGTGAGAGCTACACAACTGGTGAAATTATCAATAAGAGTGGGATCAGTGCAGGTCTTAAGTGTGTGTGATTAGACCGGCATCGGTATTCATGGCCGGCGTTCATCCTTCATTTAAAGTGGACTAACAGCGCTGGACACGACCCAACACAAGGTCGTCAACCCAGTTTTCCCAGTGCGTTTATAGCAATCAATACACACACACACACACACACACACACACTCGTAAGTCTGGATCTGGCAGGATTCCTGTCTGGATATTCTGCCTTACTATCCATCTTTCCAAAACTAAATGAGATTCAGAAATCTTTAGGCCTCTAGCGTTAGCACAGATTGTCCCAAAAACAGAGTGAACTGAAGGAGACGATGAGAACAGATTATAAATACATGTTCTTGAAAAATACTCCAAACTCTCTGGTTAGAGAGAACTAAGACATGATGACAGTAGATAAACTTACAGTACACTATAAAAAAACTATCGTGATTTTAACGGTAAAAATGCTACGGTGAAATTAATGTAATTTTACAGTACAATTCTTTTTGGAAGTTAAAAAGAACAGGCCATTGTACAATTTACAGTGAAAAAAACGTACATTGACATTGCCACAATTTGATGTATTTTCATTTAAATAACAGTTTCTTCTTAGTTTTTTCTAATCAGTTAAGTACATCAGGGCTTTATATTACATTTAACGCTGTTAAATTAATTGCATTTTTAAAATTTCACATGTATTACCATGATGGTGTTTATTGTTTTGTGTGAATGACTCTGTGCATCTTTTATATATTAGTATTAAAGGGACACTACAACACTAACAACCACCAATCACAGTGGTGATGAGAGTCACATGATGAAACAAAGCTCATCACAAGCAGCTTTTCCCCAAACTGAGAGATTTAAAGGGACAGTTCACTTTGAAATTAATTTTTGGTATGTTTTAGTTTACCTCAAAGGGCATCCAAGATGGAGGTGTCTTTGTTTCCGCAGTATATTCAATTTTGATATTTTAAGTTTAATGTAAATTTAAGTTAAGTCTGTTAAATCAGATCATGAAATATGTTTCTTACCGTAAATTGATCAGATTTTTTTTCTTTTCTTTTTTTTGTGCAATGTAGATGAAACGTTATATTAACCCTCTGGGGTTCTTCGTTTAACAGTCACACTCGGGACCTTTGGGTCAAAATTGACGGGATTCATATTTAAAAATGAAAATCATATATATATATTTTTACTTGTTTTTATAATATTATTTTCTTTTCTTTTTTGGTGTTTTGAGAAAATTTCAAAAATAAAAAACAATTATAATTAGTATTAATGCAATAATTATGACCAAATTTTTCCCCATTGAATATAATAGAAAAAATATTATTATTATTATTTTAAAGCTGTATTTCATTTTAGAGTCAAGCCTAGGCCTCATAAAAGCAATTTTTGAAATGAGATGGATGCCATCTGGTGGACAAACTGAGCATTTAAAAATGCAAAACACATGTATAATCTGATTTTTTTGGTGTGTTTGTGTATAAAGGTGTGTGGACGTGTCTGTTTTGCACTCTTAATGTTTTATAGATTCACCCCTTCACTGTTGTGTGCTTTTTTTCAAGATCGTGTCTGATTTGTAGATTGTACGCACAAAATAACTCAGTATTTTCACATTTTTGCCAATTTTCCATTCATTTTCCATGCAGGTCATTTTTTCCCGAAGGTCCTGAGCAAGCGTGCCGCACCAGCCCTCAAAAGTGAAGCCAAAACGTCTCGATCGCCCCCCTGTGACTGGACCTAGTATAGCTCATAATCCCCGCCTCCCCCATGTTATTCAATGGGACGCGAGACCAACTAAACAATTAAATTACACTTCACATATACTTTTTCCAAAGATAGTTTCTGTCATTTACTGTCGTTTATATCACGTTTATGTAATTTCAAGAGTTCGTTTTTAAAATAAGTTTGTTTTTAGTTAGTTATGTGATGATAAAATAACGGTGCTCTGACATCATGATTGACAGCTGTGATTGACAGGTTCTCTGTGCGAGGTAGTCACTGAAGCACCAGCGAACGTTTTTTAATAATGTTGATTATGTGGTTAGTAGTTGTATTTACCTTATTTTAACAAGGTTCTGCAATCGGCAGACATCATTGGACAGGAAAGAAGCAGACAGAGGACACTTAATGAAAGTAAGGGGCGTGTGCTTGCGTTTGATTCAGCGAGAATGAGGGCGGGGCCTTGATTTCGCGGCCTTACTTCCTGCTCACGACTGCGCATGACTGGTCCCCAAACACGCAAGTGCGCAGACTCAAGTTCGAGATGTCAGCGCCATATCGAGACACTGGCGGCCTCAGTTCTCTCTGATGGAAAAGAGCGAGGGGGCGTCGTCCATCTTTTTTTACAGTCTATGGTCCTGAGTGTGACTATTTTTTTTACTACCACTTAGACTTTTCAAATCCTGTCCCCGATTTTTTGGGGTGTTCATATACCAAGTACCAATAAAGTCACTACGTTTCGGACCATTCTGATGAAGCTACGATTTTTAACATTTCTTTATTTAAACGCTTCGCTTCATTATTGACCCGAAGAGGTTTAATAAGCCCTCTTGACTAAGATGCAAAAATACCAAGAATTGAGCTTGATGCACGAGCGTTTACGATGAGAGACGATCAATACACTCAGAACTGTACAAACCAGCAGCTGTTGTGGTGTCTCGATGCAGGTGAACCAGTGGGAAACAGATGGACTTGTGTGTTGAGTGTCTCGACAGGACAGCAGGTCCTCCTGAGACCCAAACACAGAAACATTTAGATTCCTCACACACTCTTCCGTTCTAATTACACAAGCCTTCTGATGCGCCTCTTTCCAATTATCTATCTGCTAGCGATTCATCTCTTTCTATTTCTCTCTCCATCTATTATACCTCCACTGCCTCATTACGGGCGGAGAGAGACGTGTGACGGTTCGACCGAAGCAACTTAGTATTTCACCTGGAAAAGGTGATAATGAAAAGATAAAACACAAGGGTTTGATATAGAAATAAATGAAAGGACGGTGACCCCTGCTGATTCTACTACTAGAGGCTCAAATCAATTCAGTTCACTGTGAATGAACACACTTTAAAGGAACTGTTCAAAACGTGGAAAGGTACTCACCTTCGTGTCACTGCAATCCTGTATGACTTTAGATCTCCTGTGGGACACAAGATCATGAATCAGTGATGAATGATGACGAGAAATCAACTTTAATAAAGGGCTTTTCCCACCGGGTTATCGTCTTTAGCCCTATTCAGACTGGATTAGCACTGTCACTCCTCTTTTTGAGAATGGGGGTTAAAATGCACTATCCACACTTAAATGGTTGTAATTCAAGAATGCTTTGGAATATATACCCAAGTTTGGTCTTGTTTTAAAGGAAACATTGTTTTAAATGGAAGTTTAAATTCACAATAAATCAAATATACTGTATTACATATTTTTTATTTTATATAAAATATATATTTTACAAAATGTTTTTACTCTAAAACTACTATAAAATCAAAGCCAAAAATCTAACCTAGTTACGTTCCAAATTTGAAGTTAATATCACAAAAATTGAAGTTCCCATGAGATTTTGTTTAGGCGTAGTACCAAAAATAGCCACCGGGTGCCATTGAATTCCATTGAATTTAGTTGTATACATTCTGCCTTAACAAATTAAAAAATTCCTGTCCAAATATAAATTTTGTCACAAAATTTAGAACCTTGAGACTCAGTTGTCAAGATTAGAAAAGGTTTTGATCATAAATTATGAAATATAATGATGGCCAAAAGGGGAGGAGCCTGATAAAATAAGACCGGTTTCTATGGTAACGCAACGTTCAATTATAAAATGGTGTTCACAGGATGAATTCTGAGTTTATAAGCTTTCAAATGATACCTAATTTACGTATGATAACTACTAAAATATGTGATATAATAAAAACGCGATAAAAAATTATATTATATTTTAGAGGATAATATATATATATATATATATATAAAATCATTTTTAGATATTATGTTATATTATCTTATGTAATATTATGTTATAATTTTTAACACTAGATTATATGTTTTATTATGAACTTTTAGCATAAAAACAGAAGTTTCAATGATTAAAAGTGGGTGCATCGACTTTTTGTGACAAAGGTCAGACCTGTTATGATGCAGATTTTTTGAGGTGCACTCTTGTCATAAATTCATCAATTACTCTTCCTACATAATTTGTAACACAAAACAGCGGTAGAATATTTATTTAGAAGTCTTAGACATTTCCAACAATATATAATTTGTCATATTAGATTGAGATTTAATAGAAATATAGTGAATTAAAGTTAGGCGTCCCGGTATATTTACCTTTCTGCAGCTTAGACAGGTTGTGGCAATTGTAACATTCTCCAAAATCCATTTGTGTAGCAAAGGCCTGTGTGGATGTGATCGGATTTACACAATAACATGCTCTCATAACACAGGCACTTGGCTTTGATACAACAGAGAAAAACAGAATTGCTTGAGGAGACGCCAGGAGCGGCAGATTGTTCCTGTAACCCCACCAACCCATTGACTGAAAAAAACAGGAAAGGTCCCAGGATTGAACCTTGAGGGCCCCCATACCCGGAGGAGATCACTTTTATCATCGACTTATATTACATGTTTTCTGTACAAACACCACGACCGGCTCAATAACTCACGAACGACCAGATGAAACGATAAGCTTCAGTTTAAAACAATATTCTTCACTACCAAAGATGGTTTAAATACGGAGCAACAGCACAGATTCACCCTAGAGACAAACCATCAGTCCCGCAACAACCCCAGCTTGTGTTCGCTCCACACATTAAAAGGAAAACTGACTTTTCTTCTTGGCTCTGAAATGTTAGTTTTACTGCATGGACTTACAGTACTAAAACTGAGATATTATATTCTCCATATGTAAATATATTGGGAAAGTCCTGAAGGTGAAATTGCAATAATAGTCTTAGTTATGTAGAGTATCATCTTTCTTTTTAGATGTTTCTCTCCCACAAAATTCATACAAAGAAATGAAAACAGACTATAGAGCTATTCAATTAATAGTAACGCTTATATCAAGGTCCCATTAGTGCAGTAACTAACATGGTTAATACATTTGCAATACATTTGTTACAGTATTTATTTACTAATCTTTGTTGGTGTTATTCATAAAAAACAACCATTCATAGTTAGTTAATATTACCTCACGACAATTAAATAATATTAAAAGTAGCAACTTTTGATTTTAATAGTGTATTAGTATATGTTTAAATCAACATTAACTAAGATTAATAAATACTTTAGAACTACTTTTCATAGTTAGTTCAAAGTGTTACCAAAATAAATGGAAGAAAATAAGTGGAAGCTAGTTATTTTAGTCGATAAAGTTTTAAATATGGATATTTTTCTTACACAAACACATCGATTCACTTCAGAAGGCCTTTATTATTCCCCGGAGAGCCATGTGGAGCACTTTTATGATGGATAGATGCACTTTTATGATGGATAGATGGACTTTTATAATGGATAGATGCACTTTTATGATGGATAGATGGACTTTTATAATGGATAGATGCACTTTTATCATGTACAGATTCACTTTTATGATGGATAGATGCACTGATGCTCTTTTATGATGGATAGATGACTTTTATAATGGATAGATGGACTTTTATTGAGATAGATGTTCTTTTATAATGGATAGATTGACTTTTATGACGGATTGATTCACTTTAATGATGAGAGATTCAATTTTATGATGGATAGATGCACTGATGCTCTTTTATGATGAACAGATGCACTTTTATAATCGATAGATGTTCTTTTATAATGGATAGATTGACTTTTATGATGATAAATCCACTTTTATGATGGATAGATCCACTTTTATGATGGATAGATCCACTTTTATCATAGATAGATTCACTTTTATCATAGATAGATTCACTTTTATTATGAATAGATGCACTTTTATCATAGATTGATTCACTTTTATCATGGATAGATTCACTTTTTTTGATGGATTGATGACTTATTACTGAAAACAGAAACTACCATTCACCGTCATTATAAAGCTTGGAAGAGCCAGGCTATTTTTAATATCACTCTGATCATATTAGTCTGAGAGAAGAAAGTCACATACACCTAGGATGATTTGAGGGTGAGTAAATCAAGGGGTAATTTTCATTTCTGGGTGAACTATCCCTTTGAAACGATGCTTATAGGACAGAGCTAATCTGACTGAGCGCGAAGGGTTTGTTCATCTGGCTTAAAAGCCCCCGAGAGGCTCGTCTCCGGGGTTATTGGCCTCTGAATTGTGTTTCACTCCGGTGACTTTGAGAGATCAGCGCTCTGTTCAAGATCACAGACATCCGCGGCTGAGTGAGGGACTTTGAAAAGCTCTGATGGTATCAGGTGCGCGTGTTTCTCAGGCACTGGAGAGTGTTTTTCTCCTCCTTCTAATGAAATATCCCGGCTATGTGCTTTTGATTGGTTTCCTCGTCTAATTCAAGCTTTTATCTCTTTGGATGAGCACACGTACGGAACGGATTCACCAAAGATTACTCGATAGCGTTTTCGTTTTGTAGTTTCACCAAACATCTTTTGTAGACATTTTGTTTTGTTTGAAGATCTGCGCTTGCATGTCACTTCAGCGTGTTGCACTTTCGGTCGAGTGTTTTTGCTCACCAGATTACATCTGAGATGTAAAAAAAAAAATTCATTTTAAAAGGATTTCACTGTTTTCGTTCAAGTTCTTCGTGTGTGCCGGCTTATTGTGGGGCTTGTAATTACACCATTAGTGTTGCTCTGAAAGGGAAATGAAAGCCTTCAGCCAAATAAATTGCATTAAAACGAAATGGCTAGAAATTTACATCACAAACAGACCGCGGCAAAACACTGCACTGTTTCTAAAAGGCTTTTTGAAAACCCTAAAACACTGTAGTCTTGTTGAAATTATAGTTTTGTTACGTTAAAGAGGCCATATGCCTTTTTAAAAAGTCTTCATGTTGTTTTCAGGCTCTACTAGAACATGAATGTTGATTATTCTCCTCATATTCTCCAGTGTTGCGACTCCTCTCTTCCCAGTCTGTCAGTAACGCTCTGTTTACTTCCTGTCTCTATGAAGCCCCTCCTACCTAAAGGCACACTGTCCTCTGATTGGTCGGCTGGAGCAGTGTGTTTTGATTGGTCGAGCCCTTTAAGTGTGTTCGTGAAATGTCCCGCCCCTTTCCATAACCGCCAGTTTAACACACTACTAACTAACTCAACCAGGCCACGCCCCTTTATTCTGCATATTAATTATTTAAATGAGGAATATTGTGACGTGTTCGTTCCAAGACTACAATGGGGCCGTTTCAGTGAGTTTAGAAACAGTGACATCATGGATATAGAGATGCTCAGATACGTTTTCGTGCTCAAACAGCAACATTACGCACTAAACATGTGGAAAAAGCAGAATAGCTAACAAAATATCTGCCGTGGTTTCCGTCAGCGAATTCAGGACAGAACATAATGGGTTTATGATTTATCTGTAGATTTGAGCCGTTCTGCTGTTATTATACGAGGTCAAACGGTGAACGCTCTAATACTGCAGTGTATGAGAGGCTCTTAAACACCACCACAGATTCAGAAGAGAGACAGTTTTCCACAAAGCAGAACCTGCCTGTTGTGATTAGCGGCTCAGTCCAGAGAACCGGTTTTG
Organism: Cyprinella venusta; assembly: GCA_038021265.1. Taxonomy (NCBI): domain Eukaryota; kingdom Metazoa; phylum Chordata; class Actinopteri; order Cypriniformes; family Leuciscidae; genus Cyprinella; species Cyprinella venusta. The sequence goes on from CM075885.1 coordinate 577,625, forward strand.
AATGAGAGTCCCGGCGCTGTCACACTCAGAACCGGTCCTGGCGTTTACGTTTCCAGACAGCAGAACATCGCCATCGGCCTGAAAGCACCACTTCCAGTCTGGAGCTTGTGGAAAAATGAACTTGTTATTCTAACGGCGTGTTTCAGCGAGTCATTATCAGCGCATAAAATGTAGGATTTCAGATTGACCTGAAACAAAAAGGGGAACTTAACAGTGAACGGGGTTATGATTGATAACTAAAACTATTAAAACATTTCTGTTGATTGAAATAAATCAGAAATAAAATAAAATCTAAATATTATTTGAAAACCTAAATTAAAAATGTTGAAGAAAAAGTTGAAGCACTAACATTATTAAGAACTAAACTGAATTAAAAAATAAATAAATTTAAAAAAAATGTAAAAAAAAAAATTAAAATTGAATAAAACCTAAAAAAAAAGATAAAGCACAAAATAATATGATTAATATATAATAAAAATTTACATGAAAACAAAAAATTAAAAATTAGGGCTGTCAAAACAATTAATTGCATCCAAAATAAAAGTTTGTGTTTACATAATATATGTGGGTGCACTGTGTATAATTATTTTGGATATATATAAAAAACACACATGCATGTATATTTAAGAAAAAATATTATTTATATATAAAATATTTATATTTACATTTAATATATAATATATATAAATCTATATACAGAATATACATGAAAATATTTCTTAAATATATACAAGCATGTGTGTGTGTTTATATATATATACACAGTGCACCCACATATATTATGTAAACACAAACTTTTATTTTGGATGCGATTAATCGCGATTAATCGTTTTGAAAGCCCTACTAAAAATAAATAAAAGCTATTATTATATAAAACAAAAAAATAAAATAAGCTATAATAATCTATATATTATATAAAAAATTCGAAATATTAATAAAACTATAATAATACAGGGACCCATAAAGTATTTCAATACAAAAGAACATATATCTAATTACAAAGTATTTAGAGAAGTATTTAGAGAAGTATAGAGAAGCGGAAGTATTTTGAAAGTATTATTTCACAGTAGTTAATTAACGCTTATTTAAATGATAATTTGAGCTAATATAAAAAATTGTGTTGCAGTAAAGAAAATTATGTATTACAATAATTACAATCACCATTGGCAAGGAGAACTATGCAAAATAAAACATTTGGATGCATTACAGTATTGGAGATTTTGCTTAATTGTAATTAAATGTCACAATGCAGCAGTAACAACAAATCTGAATATATAAATCCATCTCTCATTTACTACAGTTCTCCTATCAAATCTGGATAAGAGTTTTAGAGAAAAAGCATATTTAAAAATCATAAATATTGGAATATGTCAGAAGCTCAGAGGACGGAACCGGTCAAAACATGTAATTATGAATATGAAACTTTAGAAGAGGCTTTCTTTTCTCTTAGTGTGTCTGAGATCTAGTAGTAGTGTGAACTCGGATGCATGCAAGTGTGTGTTTTTGACAGCCTTGAGGTCATCTACATATTCTACACATTCTACAGAAGTAGTATCGCATCTGTGCTGATGATGACCTTGTTTGTGTATCTCAGATTTGGCATAGATTTAGAGTGGTGACAGTGTGTGTGTGTGTGTGTGTTGGCGGTTTTCCTTCGTTACCGTCTGTTCACACTCCACCATCACTCAACAATCAGCCAACCATAACCATAAACCTGACAGCGGAGTGATGGGGAATGCGACGGATGCTCTGGAAGTGTGTTTTGAGTGTGTGTGAGATCTTCCCCCTTCTCATCTCTGACAGGCAGGGAAGGGCCATCGGTCACACATGTGTCCGGTGGCTTTGAAGTGTTTTCTGCCGTGTTAGTGGTCACGAGGGCTTCATCGTTGTGATTTTCCCCCGGAGAGCGAATCTCAAGTGCCTTATATATGTGACCCTGAACCACAAAACCAGTCACATGTCGCACAGGTATAGCCAACACTACATTCTATAGGTCAAAATTATAGATTTTTCTTTTATGGCAAAAATCATTAGGGTTATATTATGTAAAGATCATGTTCTATGATGATATTTTGTAAATTTCCTACTGTAAATATATTTAAAGCTACACTGTGTGATTTTTACCCCCATCTAGAGGTGAAAAGGTATATGACCATCCAGTGAATATTAGCTGTTCCTCTCAATTCCGATTTCGTTTTAACTCCTACGGTGGCCAATGTAGTCCAAGATTAACATGGCTTCCAGTTCCACCTCGTCCATGAGTGTTCATTCAAACGTAAACACAGGTATGTCCCTCTTTGGCTACTGTACTTTCAAGATGGAGGGCCAACATGGCGACCGACATTAGAACCCCTTACCCGTATGTGTTTTCAGTGGCATATTATACACTCAAAAGAATACTTTATTACTTGAACGAAGTAAATATACATTAATGAGCACATCTATTTTTGAAAGAACTAAGTGTTTTAGCTAAGAATAAACTAAAAGAGTCACACAGTGTTGCTTTAAATAGTGAATGCAGAAAAATCGCGAACATAATTGGACAACTTTAAGGGCGATTAACATCAGATTTTCCAATAGTTGCATCTTTGACCAAATATTGTCCTATCCTAACATTTTATTTATTCAGCTGTCAGATGATGTCCACCAATGTACCCTAGTGACTGGTTTTGTGATCCAGATTCACATATGTGCCGTAATTAACCCACAAAAACTGTCCCGCCGAGACTTTAAAAGCCTGATTGAAATTTTAACTGTATAATATGTTTTTTGTTCAACATGAAATGGTGTTATTAGCCTATTTAAACTATGACATATATCGTAATTATACTGGATATTCAATTACATTAATATTTAGGGCAGGACTTTATCCATCAGGAACTGACTGGAAGAGAAATGAATATCTACTGAAACAACGATTAAATGCTTAAAACATGTCCGGTTAAAAAAAATACATATATTTGCATTGTGACATTAAGAACAATTAAGCAAAAAATGCAAACTTAAATGCAAAATTTATTAAAAGTTATTTTAAATGCAAAAAGTTATTTAAATTAAATTGCTAATATTTTAACTAGTGAAATTTAATTTTTAATTTAATTTAGACATTTTGTTTCATTTCATAGCTTTTGTCATTTTGTCTAATTTCATAGCTGTTATTTTTATAGTTTTGGTTTTCATATTAGTTTACATTTTGTAAGTTTGTTATGTACTTTTGTCATCTTATTAGTTTTTAATAAATAAAAAAACACTGTATTTAGGATTAATTTAATTTTATTTCTATTTTAAATCAATGATAATAACCCTGATTTCAACACCATGGCAGTATTTTCTGCTGTAACTTATTATTTATGCTGCAATATTTTATAATTTATATTACTATTTCATACTATTAAATTTTTACACTATTTCTAAATAATTTTTTATATTATATAAATTTTATTATATAATTTTTTTTAAAATGTTATACAAATTTTTATAAATTTATATTAAATTTTTATACTTTTTTTATAGTATTTTACATTAAATTTCATACTATTTCATACTATTAAATTTTTTTTACTATTTCATACTAAATTTCACTACTACTTTTAATAGAATTTCTACTTTAATTTTTTTTTTAAAAAGTGAATCATACACACATCATGGTATTATTTTCTGTACTGCTTTTACTTTTTATTTATACTTAAATATGTAAATAAATAAATATTTTTTTTTAAAAAAAATACTGTCACCATTAATAATAATGGTCTCTTGGAAAAAAAGTTAAATTTCGAATGCATTACAATAATGAAAATTTGGGAGGAATGAGCTTGAATGTCAATAAAATAAAACCTACAATAGAAAATACGTTTCATTTTCTTTATGAAAATAATAATATAATATATAACTTTAGAGTGAAATGTGACTTGATCACCCAAATAGTTATTTGACTGCTGGTTATCAACCAATCGAGTTGATTATGAACGATAATCATTGGTAAACATTTAGTTTTTTTATGTTCACGTGCACTTTTGAAGTGTTGATTACGACCAGGAGAGTAAATAGGGTATTGCTGACTTGAAATGATAGTCAACATCAGTTATAGTGAGGGCCGATGTGATAAATCACACACTCCTCTCAGAAACTTTAAAGATTTATAACACTCGTCGACAGACCTGCAGCGGTTTTACATCACCACGTTACAGCCACGTGTGTGTGTGAGACAACGCTTCGACTGTGGCGTTTGATTGAGAACGTCGGCTCTGCGTTCCGATGGCAGCCCCAGTGCATGCTGGGATTGATTGAGCTGTCCCAGAGCCCCCCAAACCTGTCAACCACTGGAGTTATGACATCATCAGGCCTCTCATAAGGCTCTCCATTGTTTTGAAATGAAAGAACATCAATTTCCGGCCCAGTGAAGCCTACGGGATGATTTGTGGCTGCTATTATCCTGCCAGAGTCTGGCGAAAGCGAACGAATAAGAAGTCTGAGAGAGAGCGAGGGACGAGGAAAGCTGGTGTCTTACTCTCGTCTAATCACCTGAGACAGGTAACATACCCGAGACCTCCACATGCGCGGATATTTAGACTCATAAGACACTTACTAATGAAAACGTTGTCATACTCACACTGAAAAGGCCACGGTAATGCAGAGCGCTCATTCATAACGGAGAAAGACGCTGTCGAGCTGTAAAGAAGAACAGAAAACAACATTATCCATCAGTTAAATATTTCATTTTATATTCAATTCATTCGAACATGCTGATTTTCTGCTCATCAAACATTTCTGATTAATGTTGAAAACTAATTTTGCAGCATGTTTTCGTGTAGCCATTTGGGTTAGGTAGGATTTAAAACATTTTTATGATAATACATAAGACATTTATAATGTTACAAAAGATTTTATAATGTTCTTTTAAACTTCATATTCATCAAAAAAATCCTTAATTAAAAAAAAAATCAGTTTCACAAAAATATGAAGCGGCACAACTGTTTTCAGCATTGATAATAATCATAAATGTTTCTTGAGCATCAAATCATCATATTAGAGTGATTTCTGAAGGATCATGTGACACTGTAGACTGATGCTGAAAATCCAGCTTTGATCACAGGAATAAATAAATGACTTTACAATACAGTATATTCATGCACAAACACAAACAGTGCTTTAAACTGTAATATCGAAACTAGGAATCGAAATTTTAACTTTTGAACGATTCCGGGAAAAACGAAAAGTTAGTCCCGGTTCCAATCGATACTCGATTCTTGATCCCCAACCCTAATGATCATGACATCAAACCTGGCGCAAGCACCACATTTAACCCAAATCTGAGTGTAAATGGGACTTGACTGGAGATTTTAATGAAGTTTTGACTTGATTTTTGTAGTTTTCCTCATGCAACATTCTCAAGACTAAAACTTCTGAATCATATATGGTGCTTTCAATGGTATTTTTTAAATCCCAGTTCCCAATATGCAAAAAAGCCACACTGTGCATTCAGAAGAAAGTAAGTCTTCCAGTTATGATTGACATGAGGGTGCAGGAAATGATGACAGAATGTCATTTTAGGTTCAGCAAGTGTCCATATATTTCTGATTGCACTGTACCTAAACACCCACCAACCTCTCGAACGGGTCTGTCTATCTGTCTATGTTTCTCCAGCGGCTTTAATCTATCGGCGCACCATAGAAAGTGCTGAACGAGGCGGAAACTGTCATCAGGAAAGTTGCTGTCTTGGTGATACAGTGAGATCAGCTTTTCATACCAAAATGAGAATTTCACTTTTTCCGTAAACTTTCACCCAGAGAGAGATTCACACACACACACAATGGATACGCCGGCCTCTAAAGAGTTCGTGCTTATGTTAAAGCGGCCGCAGACGTTCGGTGTTCTCTAGGAAGATTGGAGTCGTCACAGTGTGTGAGATCGGACAATAGCAAGAGTTATCAGACACACACAGGACGCTCCAGCACCTGAATCCCGCAGGATTAATCCCACCACAGAAACGCAACACGGCTCAAGCATCCGTGGTTTTGTTTGCTGGTCACCGCGTGCTCGCTGCATACTGATGGATACCGTTGTCTAGCTGATTAATTCAGAGGAAGTGAAGTATTAGCCGCTTCTGTGTGCATGAGAGTGTGTGTCAGTGTGTTATCTGTATTTTAGCACTGGCGTCCTCAGTCTCCAAGAATCATTTACAAACTGAATTACATCTAGTGAACTCAAAACGCTGCGAGTGTTTCCTAGCAGGAAACCTGTCCAAGTGTTGAATCTTGGGACAGTTAATAGGGGATTTTGTGTGTATTTCTGGGTTTCGGGTCAAGTTTGGGTTTCTAATGAATGAAAACGTTAAGTTATTACTATAAATATTTAATGTTTAATTTAATTTTGCACCAATAACCCATGTATTTTGGACAGATCTGATGTCCGAGGAAAGATGCTGATTTTTGGGACAGTTTATAGTTTTATTTCTTTTTTCAATAATTCTGGGTTTCTGTCGAGTTATTACTATAAATATTTAATGTTTTATTAATTTTTGCACCATTAATCCATGTATTTTGGACAGGAAATTAAGGCAAGTACACAAATCCAAGTACTTGGTTAGTACAACTATAAAAAAAACCTTTCTGTTAACATGTGAATATTGTAGGAATTTTGCCTTGGCATAAAACTGAATACATTTTAATTTGAAGCACTAAAATTATTAATTATTATTAATCATTTCTAAAAGTATTAGAAGTAAATTAAAACTTACACTGAAATAAAAATATTTGGAAAAAACGCAACAAAAGCACATCACGTGACTAAACTCTAAACTAAAATGAATCAGATATTTATATTTATGTATAATATTAATTTTGTATACATATATATGAAGTATATACATGCAAATATTTCTTAAATGTTTACATGCATGTGTGTGTATTTATATATACAAAATAACTATACACACATATATTATGTAAAGACAGACTTTTATTTTGGATGCGATTAATCGTTTCCCAGCCCTACATATTTTTTGATAACTACATCATTCCCAGAACAGTGTTATTTTAATATAAGTGCGATATTATTACAGTTTTTATTGACATATTTACTTTTTCAAGTTTAGTCTCTATTAATATTCTCTATTTAAGAAAAGTAAGAAAATGTCTTTTTGAAAATGTTCTGTTTTTATTGAACTATAATAACCCTGTCCCAGACTTCCATTTGTGTTATTTCAGAGTCGTAATATAATATAATAAAATTCTAACGTGGAAATTAGCCATTATAAAGAATAAGTACGTGTTTAAACCTTTGACTGCCAGCATAACTCAACACTTAACAGAGACATTAAACTGAACTAACACACACACTTTAAAGTTACGGAAGAAGTGACCACACACTCTCTGCGAGTGTTTAGACGTGCGGCTGCATTTGTCCGTCAGCTCATCTGAACAGGGCTGTTTGTTGTGGGTTAAACAGAAGACCATTTCCCAGTGCTAACCTCTGGTTAACCCACGTCTCTGCTCCCGCGTCTATCTGGGATCTTCCCTGCTGCGGAAAGTCTTGAAGAAGAAAATTACATTTTAAAGGGCTGCTCCCTGTAAATCTTTCATTGTTGATTTAATTATGTCTCGCAGAGCAATCCCTCGACCTCGGCCTCACTCTCTCACACACACACACACACACACAGAGCCGCTGGAAAGAGCAGTCAGTGTTCCTCTGGCTGTTGACTCGTCCTGGTTCTTCAGTATTGCTAAATGCCTCGTGTCGTGTGAAAACGGGAGTTTGTTGAACTATTTCGTAACTCACTTCCTGGTTTTCTGGAAAAACATTCTGAATTTTTGCAACAACAACAAGGAAAAATACACTCCCGGTCAAAAGTTTTGAATCATTCAGATTTTTTTGAGTCTTTTATGCTCATCAAGGCTGCATTTATTTGACAAACATATATATTTTGTGAAATAAGTATGTAATGAACAATATTAACACAAATAACATGAACAGGCCTTTAGAATAATTAATTTTTGTTTAATTTTGTCATAAAGCAGAATCATTATAGTTCTATTGTAGTATAATGTATATGCCATGTATACTATATTTAATTTTGATTTGAACAATCAGTAACTGTTGTTTTGTCATTCTTATTTTTTTCAACAATGTTTTTATTGATTTTCCAATAAAACAAATAATATAAAATAAATATAATAAAATAATGAAAATATAATAATAAATAAAAATTAAATAATAATAATAATATAAATAATTAATAATATATAAATATAAATAAATTATTAATAATATAAATTAATAAAAATTGTCACAAAAAAACTGTTTTGTCATTCTTATTAGTTTTTATCATCTACATAGTTTTAGTGTTTAGATTTAGAAGACACTTATGATTATTATCAATGTTGAAAACAGTCGTGCTGCTTCATATTTTTGTGAAAACCGTGATACTTTTTTAAGATTATTTAATGAATATAAACATTTATAGAACAGCATTTATTTGAAACAGAATTTTTTTTTAACATTTTAAATGTATTTACTGTCACTTTGATCAATTTAATGCATCCTTTATAAATTAGTATTAATAATTATTCTTTTCTTTTTTTTAATATCACCTACCCCAAACTTTTGAATGGAAGAGTATCACAGTTTCTACCAAAATTTACTGTATTTTATTATTATTTTATTTTATTATTATTATTTTTTTATTATAAACGGTTTTAATTATTCTGATTTCTTTTGATTATTTTCATTTCTTCTGTGTAAAGCACTTTGAATTGCCAATGTGTATGAAATGTGCTATATAAATAAACTTGCCTTGCCAAAATATGAAGCGCCACGACTGTTTTCAACACTGATAATAATCATAAATATTTCTCGAGCATAAAATCCTCATATTAGAGTGATTTCTGAAGGATCATGGAGTAATGATGCAGAAAATTCAGCTTTGATCACAGAAATAAATTGTACTTTACTATATATTCACATTGAAAACAGATATTTTACATTGTAATAATATTTCACAATTTTTCCTGTATTTTTGATCAAATAAATGCAGCCTCGTTGAGCAGAAGAGCCAATTAAAAACGGACTGGAAGCGTATTTCTTCTCATTTACTCACCCTCATGTAAGATGCTCTTTTATCCACTGAAGCAACAAGGGGATGTTTATCCGGATGTTGGTCAAATAGATGATAATCTTCCTGAGCTTCAAATCTCCCTCTTGACATCAAGGTCACCAAGTCGCTCGTAACTAAATCGGAGGCACAAACGAGAGTCCTATCATGTAAAGTGAAGTACTGTGTCAAGGACTATCATTCAGACTAATATCATAATAGACTAATATCTAAATGGTTTTCATGTTCAAGGATCTCTTTTTATCTCCACATGTCCACACAATGCCATCATAAAACATCATGTGATATCATTTGTACAGAGGTTTAAGGTCTCGCTCAAGGGCAACAGTGCTGATTGTGTACTAGGGGTCAAACCAGAGTTTTAAACATTACACTACATCCCATAACCTGGCCCAGAGCTGATGTTGCCATGGTGATGCCCTGAACTAAACACTGCACCACTGTTGTGACATGGAAAATGCTAATGAAGTCCAAAGTCACCTCATTAACCCACAAATGTTCCTGCGCTGAAAACAAGACAATGGTTTTCCTAGCGAGTCGTTTGGGCAACATAATGGAACAACGGAGAAAAAAAGGATGTTTCCTGGTCTTTTTACATAAAAACATTGATATTAGCAGAATGTGATATACAGTAGCCCAGCCTGAAGCTCATTAGCATATGACTACCCACTTTTACAGGTGAATATCATGCAAAAGTTAATATAGTAATCAGTAATTCAATTTAAAAGGTGAAACTAATATAAAGACTCATTACATGCAAAGTGAGATATTTCAAGCCTTTATTTGTTAAAATTGTGTTGATTATGGCTTGCAGCTTATGAAAACCTTTTCACAATATTGTAATTTTGAATTTGGGGTTTTTATAAACTGTATAATCTTCACAATTATAACAAATAAAGGCTTGAAATATCTCACCTGTGCATGTGAAGAGTCTATATAATATATTAGTTTCACCTTTTAAGTTAAATTACTGAAATAAATTAATGATATTCAAATTTTTCGAGTTTCACCTGCACATATCAACACCTATTTCATATTGAGCTACTTGACCTGAATATTAACTATGATGAAACAGGGTTGAGATTAACAAAAAGGCAATTTACATACAAAAGTGTTGTCCTTTAATTTGTGCTAATGTTGCATTGAATTCTAGTGCGCAAAGCATCGACCTCAAATCTTGCACTATAATAATATTTTATAACTACGTGCATATTTATAAACATATGCTTGGTTAGATGCTAACTGCATTTCATTGCCTCTGTCCTTGAACTCTTCACAATTACATTAAATATAATTTAATTAAGATATAACATGAGTGAATTATTAATATAATTGAGATATTATTAGTTTTTATTAATATTTTATATTTCACTTTTTCAAGTTTCAAATGTTTGTGTATTATTTTTTTTAAATATCTCTATTTTTTTTAAAAATATTTCTATTAATTTTTTATTCCATTTTTAGTTTTAGTTATTTTAGCACTGTGATTATAATGAGAAAATTTGCCTTGCAAAACTAGCTGAAAAAAATTAAATTAAAAGAAAGAAAATGCTGCTTTAAGAATGTTATTAGTTTTAGTTTTATTTAATAACTTCTATTATTATAATAACTAATTTCACAATTACATTCAATCTAATTTAATTAAGAAATAAGATGAGAGCAGTGCCGATATAACTACTCTATTAATGCAACACAAAATCTGGCTGGTTCTTATATACACATCTGCTGGCAAAAACTAAATGACCTCTGAAGTGACAATTGTGGTTAAGGATGAGAATATTTCAATTAAATTATTCCAGGCGTAGCGTTGACTTCTTCACCTCAGCATAAGAAGGAGAGGGAAGTCACGAGGGCAGCTTTAATTGAGTGATAAAATGGGGATCTGAATCAGTGTGTGAAATATAAAGACTAGAGATGGCAAATGAGGAATGTAATGCGATTCTCCTTAATGATTACACTAATGATTCTTTTGTTCTGACTCAGTGAGTCAGTCATTAGATTGATTCAGACGTTTAAGAATATAGATTCATTACAATACAACCGACTCAACTGAATCACTTGTTCACAAAACAGATGACACTGACTAGGAATGGGAAATGAGGAATGTATGCGATTCTCCTTAATGATTATATTGTTCTGACTCAGTGAGTGAGTCATTAGATTGATTCAGACATTAAGGAATAATTCTCATGTTTCATTACAATATAACCGACTCATTTGAATCACTTGTTCACAAAACAGATGACAGTGACTATGGGAAATGAGGAATGTAATGCGATTCTCACACTAATGATTCTATTGTTCTGATTCAGTGAGTGAGTCATTAGATTGATTCAGACGTTTAGATTCATTACAATATAACCGACTCATTTGAATCACTTGTTCACAAAACAGATGACAGTGACTAGGAATGGGAAATGAGGAATGTAATGCGATTCTCCTTAATGATTCTATTGTTCTGACTCAGTGAGTGAGTCATTAGATTGATTCAGACATTAAGGAATAATTCTGATGTTTCATTACAATACAACCGACTCATTTGAATCACTTGTTCACAAAACTGGTAACAGTGAGTAGGATTGGGAAATGAGGAATGTAATGCGATTCTCCTTAATGATTCTATTGTTCTGACTCAATGAGTGAGTCATTAGATTGATTCAGACGTTTAGGAATATTCTTTAGATTCATTAGAATATAAACGACTCATTTAAATCACTTGTTCACAAAACAGATGACAGTGACCAGGAATGGGAAATGACAAACGTAATGCGATTCTCCTTAATGATTCTATTGTTCTGACTCAGTGAGTGAGTCATTAGATTGATTCAAACGTTTAGGAATATTCTTTAGATTCATTACAATATAACCGACTCATTTGAATCATTTGTTCACAAAACAGATAACATTGTTTTTTTTCTATATGCATCGGTGGACAAAATGCGGATTAAAAGACGTATCTGAACAGCACGTAAAGGTTCCGTATTTATGTTTTAAAAGCACAACCGGTTCAGAATGAGAAGATGTAATTGTGACACACGGCACGATCTTTGCCTGGGATTTACAAAGCATTGAATGGCTGTCAACACAAGCTCTCCAGGGGACTCGTGCAAATATATCAACTCACACAAACATGCTTAAACACCTCGGAGGGTTCAAGACAATATGGAGTTTCTCACAGGACGCAGTCTGCATTGATTTGAGCAACACAAACCATTACACTCACATGTTTGCGTTTAGTCCGTTACACTTCAGGGACAAATATGTCCTCGGAAGAGAGCTAAATCTGACAAGACCTCCCTTTGGGTACAAACAGGGACGTCCGTTATTGGAAAATCCATTCATACATAAAATAATTCACATACTTGTTTCTAAAAATGCACTTTTCTTTGAGTGGTACGAACACAAACAATTTGTCCACTCTGAATGTGAAAATTGGACTGGAACAATGAGTAGGATGTCGCAGAAATAAAAACCAAGGCACTGACAAATTTACAGACACTAATTGTGAATTGTAAATCTCAAATTAACATTGTAAGACATTGCTTTATCAGTGATCTTTCCCAATGATGCACAACACACGCCTCTTCCTTAAAGAGGACTTATTCTGCCCTTTTCCAAAGCCTTGATGTAGTTTCAGGCTCTACTAGAACAAAGTGGGCGGAGCCGGCCGTCGCCATCTTGCCCACGCATCACTTCCGGATAAACGAAAATGGGCAGCGAGGCGGATTGGCTGAGGAGACGCGACAGTAACAGACAGCAAACAAACGGCTAGCAGTGACATCAGCGGCAATCCACCTGTCACTCAAGTGGCCACGCCCTTAATTATGCACAACTTTGAGGCTTAATATTAATTAAACGGATGAGCTATAAAAAAAATTAACCCCCTCACAGTCGTCAAGAAGGACAAAATTAACCATATAGACCAAAAACACATTTTGCACCAGGCTGTAAACACGTTTGTTTCTGCTGTAAAGTTGGGCATTTTAACATGGAGGTCTATGGGATTGACTCTCTATTGCAGCCGGTCTCTAGTGGCCAGTTGATGAATTGCAGTTAAGTCACTTCTAGAGAGAGAGAGGAAGGTTTCCGCTGGGTTTAAACACACTACAACCTAACTCAACCAGGCCACGCCCCTTTATTCTGCTTATTAATTATTTAAATGAGTAATATTGTGATGTATTTGTTCTCATAAGAAACACAAGACTACAATAATGGCGTTCAGAAACACTGACACTGATATAGAGAATAACTCCTGCTGCGCGATAGATGCAGCATTTCTCCTTTTCAAGGTCCAACATAGAGTTCTCAACGGGTCGGGTCGGCCCGACAAACCCGACGGGACCCGCGGGTTCGGGCCGGGTTCGGGTCGAAAATATAAGCAAATGACTCGGGTCGGGTCGGACCTCGGGCTTAATCTTTTCCGCCCACTAAAAACCTAATGATTAATCATCGCTGCTGTTCGCTGAAGGGTGCCATGTGCGTTCGATATTTACGCTTTTGTAAAAGCGTCCGTTGTATATGGCGCTTTGGGATGAGACAGTTTTAGCGCACACACATAGAGACTCGGGAACGCGCCTGTGGCCGGCTGCGCTGCAGCTTCACGCTCGGTAAGGGATGCTGTATTCATTCAGTTAGAACGCTGCTTGTTTTGACTTTAGTCGACAAAATGTCCAAGAAATCTAAATCTTTTGTCTGGCTGCATTTTAAAACAAAGACGACGAGACTGTGGAGGGAGGCGACCGCGTTGCTCCATTATGAGCCCGCACAGCGCACGCCTATATTTGAATCGAACTTGAGCGCGCAAAAGACGTGAGCAGCCCTTTTACCGGCTATATCATGCTGATTCAATAGATTGTGTTTTCTTAATATGTTTTTCGTTTTTATTTGTATTTGTAAAATAGCCTAAATAATGCAACAAAACGAAAATAAACCTATATGCCTTCCAAAATACAGCCTATTATTATTCAGATTGTTTTTTAGGCTATTTGGGTATTTTGTGTGTTTGTTTAAAATGCCTAGATCGGCTGGAAAAAAGTTAACCCATAGCTTTGTAAGTAAAGAAGAATATAAAGTCTGTATAAACGAGAGCTTTTGTTAGGATTTTTTTATAATATGGCACATAGCAGTTATTTTTTTTGTATCGTGTGGTGTGATCAGGTGCGCGATTGTGACTGCATAGACAGAGCTCCTCACTTTTTTCAGTTAAAAATCACTTAATTCTCAAAGAATTGTATTATTATTATAGTTTTATTTATTTGTGATGTTTTTCGTTGTTGTTTTATAAATGCTCTATGACAATTGTTTAAAAGAATGTTCAATCAAAATAAGTTTTTTTTTTGTTTGTTTGTTTTTTCGACTAATCGCAGGACAAGACTTTGGTCGACCAAGGATTTCTTTGGTTGATTACAGCCCTACTAGTTAGTCAATCTTTCTAAGTTTGTGTGCATTTTATTTTGTGATTTCACCGGAATGAATAGACGCTGCAACGGCAATAGATTGTAGAGCACGTTCGAGTCGGGCCGCGGGCCGGGTTCGGGTAGATAATTCATGTTGATGTGTCGGGTTACATCGGGTTCGGGCTTTAAAAGCCACGGGCCGGGTCGGGTCGGGTAATAATTTTCAGGCCCGTTGAGAACTCTAGTCCAACAACCTTCGTAAATGATTCCTCAATCTCTCAGTCCCTGAAAGAGAGACAGATCTCTTAGGTAGGAGCGGTCGGATCTAAACCTTGTGTAAACTCGCACTCGGGGGACGCGGTCTGCGCAGACGCAGGCTTTTTAATTGGTTTCATTTGAGTGACTGTAAAAGCCACTGTGTTATTAGATTATATTTATCCCCACAGCGCGGCTGCTTACATCAGCGCTGAAAGAGAGATTAATGCACAGAAATTTAAACTGCGCTTTAATATTCCACCCAGATTTATCCAAACAGCTGCGTTGAGCCCTTCATATTGAGCTCTGTGGAAAGAAGATTTATCAGCATTACATGCAAGAGCTAACCAATGAACATCACAGGTTGAAAAAACCCACTTCAATCTGTTGATTACCACAGAAAAATAAATGACTTGTCACTCAGTTTGTAAAAACACAGATGAAATGCACTAATGCAAATGCACTCGTCCTTTGCTTCAAGCACTTTAGAGTAATTGTTTCATCAAAAAAAAAAAAAAAAAATTGAGCTGTAAAGTGTCTAAACGACACAAAATCGAAAAGAAAAAAATACTTTGTTTTTTTTTAGAGATTATTTTCTGTGAGGAAAATGAGCAAACACTGTCTAAAGAGCTTAAAGAAGCTGAAACATTCCTCCAGCACCAAAGCTACGAATGCGAGGAGCTTTGAAACTGTGTTTACACAAAACAGCAACACTACCTGAAAGAAAACAGCAGACCGGCGTCCTTTAATGTCCCGCGGCTGCATGAGTCCAGCCAACCGCGGTCACATGCTTCTGCTCCAGTAAAAACATTTCAGCGCTGACATTAACAAGAGGCCGACGTTCCCGATATCAAATTCCACACCTTCGCAGGCAAAAGACAGACGGAAATTAGTGCAATATTTCAGAGCACATTCTTCTGTTTCTCTTACTTAGTATTTCTGTCTTGTTTCCAGTCCAAAATGTCTAAAAATCCTTAAATCAAGACGCATTTACTAGTTGAGTGAAATGACAAAAGAAACTATATCTTGTTTTCAGGAGATTTTTTTTTCTTGCATAAAACAAGCACAATTATCTGCTGATGGGGTTTAGGAAATTATTTTTATGTATATTTCTATTTTTTATTTTTATATTTTTTATATTTATTTTTTTATATAATATTTTTATAATTTTTACATTGGTTTTGGTGAACTAGATGAACCAAAAAAGATCTCAAAAGAATGATTCGTTCAATCCCAATTCGTTTTCACAGTGTTTTATAAACCCCATTGGACTGATCATTTTGAGATCTTTAACTTTTGATGGCAGACTTTTGTGCTAAATTTTTGATAAAGAACTAGTACACTGCAAAGAGGCTTTTCGTACTGTTGTTTCCAGTCCAAATATCTAAAAATTCTCATATAAAGAAGCATTTACTTGATGAGTAAAAGGATATAAGGAATTATATCTTGTTTTCAGGAGAGAAAAAAAATAATTTTTTTTTTTTGCTTAAAACAAGCAAAATTATCTGCAAATGGGGTGAGAAAAATAATCTTGTTTTCCATTTGAATTAAAATAATTTTTCTAACCCCATTGGCAGATAATTGTGCTTGTTTTCAGCAAAAACTCTTTAAAGGAGTAGTTTACTTTAAAAAACACTTTAGCTGATAATTTACTCGCCCCCATGTCATCCAAGATGTCCATGTCTTTCTTTCTTCAGTCGAAAAGAAATTAAGGTTTTTGATAAAAACATTACAGGATTTTCTCCATATAATGGACTTCAATGGGGTCCAAATGGTTCAAGGTCCAAAAGAGAGTTTCAGTGCAAACTGTTCAAAGGGCTTTAAACGATTCCAGACGATGAATAAGGGTCTTATCAAGTGAAACGATCACTCATTTAATAAATAAATACAAAGTTTAAGTTTTATAAGCTCAAATGCTCGCCATGCTCTGTTCTGTGACACACGCTCATGATTCTCCAGTTCGAACTCGTTTATCAAAATGAACAAATCTTTTTTCGAGTCATGACTCAAAGTGTCCTAGATAAGACCCTTATTCATCGTCTGGTGTCGTTTAAAGCTGCACTGAAACTCTCATTTGGACCTTGAACCGTTTGGTCCCCATTGAAGTCCATTATATGGAGAAAATCCTGGAATGTTTTCATCAAAAACCTTAATTTCTGTTCAACTGAAGAAAGAAAGACATGGACATCTTGGATGACGTGGTTTTGAGAAGTTAATGAGACAGTATAAGCGGTTCTCGACTGTCCGATTCAGACACGTATATATCTCTAAATGAGCCGGAAACCATTTGTGCGGTCCAAAACTGTCCAATAACTCATGCATATTTGTCACAGTCACATTTAACATGCAGGGGAAGCCCAGAACAAGATGTAG
The DNA here is from genome assembly GCA_038021265.1 of Cyprinella venusta. NCBI lineage: Eukaryota > Metazoa > Chordata > Actinopteri > Cypriniformes > Leuciscidae > Cyprinella > Cyprinella venusta. The sequence continues at coordinate 594,758 of CM075885.1, forward strand.
TGTGAACATAAATCTCTATTCAGTTGGAAGAAAAAACACACTAATTGTAATTCACAAAACACTGTAATTAATATATCTTAATTACATGAAAGCTTAATAAATATCAATATGTGCCTACATATGGCTTTATTAAAACATGTTAGAGAATGCAACATGCCACAGAGGACATTAGTGAAAAGTAATGAAGTTAGGAACCAGATTTAATGAACCAATTTATATAAATTACACAAACTATTATTAATCTCTTACCTTTAAAAAGTGTGGAGAGCGTCTGATCCTGATTTTGAGAGTCCGATCCCTGAAATGCAGAACCAGTTTCATTTCTATAAATTTGAAACAGCAATATTATCTTAAACCAAAAAAAAAAATGTAAAAATTGAAATAAAATAAAGTGAGAACTGAAATAGCAACATATAACTTAACTATGTAGACATTCAAAATATAAAAAAACTATAATATATCAATGATACTACAATGACACTAATTCTTAATTAAATCTGTTCAATTTAATTCTATTTTTGCTTTGACAAAAACAGAATTAAACTTAAAATTAATAAAACGATTCTATCATTGTTACTACGATTACATATTAAGTATTTTATAATTTATATACTGTATAGAATAAAAGTATTATTACAACGAGTGGATTATATTCATGCAAAAAAATGGCTACCATGGCGGTAACACTTTACAATAAGGTCTGTTAGTTAACATTAGTTAACTACATTAGTTAATATGAACTGCACATACACAGCATTTATTGATCTTTGTTAATGTTATTTTCAACATTTACTAATACTTGATTAAAATCTTGTTAACATTAGTTAATGCACCGTGAACTAACATGAACAAACAATGAACAGCTGTCTTTTAATTAACTAACGTTAACAAAGATGAACAAATACAGTAATAAATGTATTGCTCATGGTTAGTTCATGTTAGTTAATGCATTAACTAATGAACCTTATTGTAAAGTGTTACCAAAATGGCTTTGCAACCTTAATGTCCAAAAATTTGAATAGCATAAATAAATTATATGGCTTTCCAGGATTCATTATACAGTATATATGTAATGTGTCTTTGTTATTGTAGTAAATAAACAATACATTATATCATGAACAACCAGTTTTGTCCTAAAACATAAAAACGTTGTTTTTCATGAAGCACTAATAAAAATCCATGTAAAAATGGCTACGTTTCTCATCTTGAGAATAAATGGGTGTTACATAAAGTGGATTTTATGCAAATGATCATATAAGCACAAAGAATATTAAAGAACAGAGTCAAAGATAGGTTTGCGAAAAAGATTCATGTGTCGAGTCACGAGTGTTTGTGTTTAATAAACCCAAAGGGATTGAATATTCAAAACTGGATGTTACCCAAGCCTCACTTTGCCCTTCACAAAGTCAACACTCGCACATCATTGTGTTAGATTCACACACACACACATGCACAAATCAGCTTGTTAACGGTTATTGTAAAATGTGCATGTCATAAAAACCTCTTATTAAGGCGAAATCCACTGCGTGTAAAAGCGAGATAGGATGTTTTTCCTGAAGGTGGAGAGTCTGTCACCTCATAGACACACACTCACACACTCCAGACTGGCTGCGTTTGAGTATCTCAGTCCAGGTGACAGTGTGTCTCCGACACATTTATAATGGATGAACAGCGGAGGGGAGACTCACGACACACAATACGTTCACACAGACGGTCGTTCGGTTTAAATGTATTAATCGATCACAATCACGCTTGAAATATAAATCACAGCAACTTTCGGCAACATAAGCAAGTGCTTTTGCATTGCAAACTAATTATATGCAGTAGGATAGAGGTTAAAGATTATAAGCTGCCGTCAATGTAGCCAGTTATTTAATATTATAAAGCAGCGTTACAGATGCATACACATGTAAAGTGTTGGATTATTCTATGCATAATTCAATATGATATTAATCTAAGTATTCTAACACAGAATTATGTAGTTAATATTCACTACTGTATTGCCTATTTTTACATTTTCATGAATTCAGAAACTAGAAATGTTGAAAATGAAAAGCTGCATTCGAAAGTCACACACTTTCCTACAATTTAGTAGTTGAGAAACTACATGGAAATAGTCGCATGTCCGAATTTATAGTAGTCAAATGACTCCTGTCGAGATTTTTTTAAGTGTGCATTGAATGGAGACTTTACTATCCCATAAGGCCACAGGAGAGGATTTATAAAGTGATGCAACAATTAGTTTAGAACATGCAATTGCGAGGTATAAATTCACAATTTTGGCCAGGACACTCCTGTAAAAGAGATTTTTCATTAATTTGATTTTTTTGTTCTTTGGCAGAGACAATCTTCCATAATTATCAGCCTAGATTAAAATCAACTCAAAACTAAAACTAATTTATAAACGCAAAAACACAAAGAACACATGCAAAACTATCACATGTACAAGTGACTACTTACAACTGGACACTGCGTGTGTGTGTGAATCTTAATTGATTATTTACTAAATTTAAAAAGACATCTTTATATCTTTATATCGAGATGTTCTCCTGAATGTGTGTGTGTGTGTGTGTGTAATTTCTGAATCTTAATTGACTATTTACCAAATTTGAAAAGAACCCAACACTCAAATTAAGATCAATTTAACTTTTTTTTGTCTCGTTTTACCGTAGACATCTTTATATCTCTGAGTTTCTATAGAGAAATTGAGATGTCCTCCTGAATGTGTGTGTGTGTGTGTGTTGGGCAGTATTGATTTCTGTGACAGTAGTAGATTGAGGAGGTTGTAGTGACATGTTCCTCACATTGCTGGCCTGATGGAAATGCTGCAGGACAGACATTACAGCAAAAACACACCCACAGGTCAGTTCACACACACTGATGCTCCGGGAACACCTGCAGCCTGTACACACAATTCAGACAGCTGTCAATCAGAAGAGGTCCAACCACAGATCATGTACACAAACTATGGAAGCTTGTTTCTGCCACGAATACAACATTTTAAAAGACAATTGAAAGTTTGCAATCTCACAATTCTGACTTTATTACTCAGAATAAAGTCCGAATTGCGAGATATATACACCCAATTGTGTGCTATAAAGTCCGAATTTTGAGATATAAACATGCAATTGTGTTATAAAGTCCAAATTGTGAGATTTAAACACACAATTGTGTGTTATTAAGTCTGAATTGCAAGATATAAACACACAATTGTGTGTTATTAAGTCCGAGTTGTGAGATACAAATCCAATTATGTGTTATAAAGTCCGAATTCAGAGATATAAACATGCAATTGTATGTTATAAAGTCTGAATTGTGAGATACAAATGCAATTGTGTGTTATAAAGTCCGAATTGTAAGATATAAACACGCAATTGTGTGTTATAAAGTCCGAATTGTGAGATACAAATGCAATTATGTGTTATAAAGTCCGAATTCGGAGATATAAACATGCAATCGTATGTTATAAAGTCCAGAATTGTGAGATACAAATGCAATTGTGTGTTATAAAGTTCGAATTCTGAGATATAAACATGCAATTGTATGTTATAAAGTCCGAATTGTGAGATATAAACACAATTATGTATTATAAAGTCCGAATTGTGAGATACAAATGCAATCATGTGTTATAAAGTCCGAATTCGGAGCTATAAACACACAATCGTATGTTATAAAGTCCGAATTGTGAGATACAAATGCAATCATGTGTTATAAAGTCCGAATTGTGAGATACAAATGCAATTATGTGTTATAAAGTCCGAATTCAGAGATATAAACATGCAATTGTATGATATAAAGTCCGAATTCGGAGATATAAACATGCAATTGTATGATATAAAGTCCGAATTGTGAGATACAAATGCAATTATGTGTTATAAAGTCCGAATTGTGAGATATAAACATGCAATTGTGTGTTATAAAGTCCAAATTGTGAGATACAAATGCAATTATGTGTTATAAAATCTGAATTCAGAGATATAAACATGCAATTGTATGTTATAAAGTCTGAATTGTGAGATACAAATGCAATTGTGTGTTATAAAGTCCGAATTGTGAGATATAAACACGCAATTGTGTGCTATAAAGTCCGAATTGTGAGATACAAATGCAATTGTGTGTTATAAAGTCCGAATTCGGAGATATAAACATGCAATTGTATGTTATAAAGTCCGAATTGTGAGATACAAATGCAATTGTGTGTTATAAAGTCCGAATTGTGAGATATAAACACGCTTCCATACAAACACACACAACCTTACTTGATTTGGCCATAAAATCCTCATTCAGCTCACAAGGCTAGAATTCCCTCATTGATCTCATTGATGTGAGCTACTCAGTCTGAAAGAAAATGGCAACAAACTTCAACACTGTGTGTTAGTATGAGCAGCCGTAATAGAGATACTTGCAATAGCAAACAGCACTAATTAGCGCACTGTTATCATCACGTGCATGTGACATTATACAAATTAAATATGTATGAAAGCCATTTTCACAGCAGTAAACAGATTATCAAGACATGAAATGAGCAAACACAGGTAAATATAAACGTGTGTGTATCTGTGTTGGTCTAAATATGGATTATTCTTTGCAACTGAGCTTGTTTGCTGGTCTAAATTTAGAGAGTGTGTATCAGTGAATGACGTGGATGGTGTTTTGTGTTGAAGAAAAGACGTCAGATTCTCGTTTTAGAGAGCAGAGGAGGAGGGAAACACTCTCTCTTGCTGTTAAATGAGCGTTTGGTGAATGAGTGTCGTGTAATGGTGGAACTGAAACACAAACATTGGGGTTAAGAGGGACCGGTGAGGGGTTTGATTCAGTTATAAGGACAGATTTGACTCTAAATCTCAACTCGCGATTTCAAAATAAAGTTGGTAAGTTTGCGTATACCCCAGTCACTGCACTAGACATTATTATTAGGCTAATCAAAGGAGACGAATGCGTGTTATCCAAGCATTAATGGCAGGGATAGACCCTTATACTGTGAGCGCCTGTGCCCGGTTGCATAAAATACCTTAAGTTTTTCCCTTAAGAATGATACTTAAGGGGAGATTTCCCCTTACCTAAGAGAATAATTTAAGGGTGTTGCATATAATCTCTTAAACGGTTCTCTTAGGTAAGGGAAAAAATTAAGTGTTTCACGACAGCGATCCTGGATTCACGTTAGAAAAGTCTGTTGTTGCCATAGATACGCAAAACACTAACACTGGCAATTTCGCAGTTTCATCAGGCTAGGATATCGAAATGGATAAAGAAAACAAAAAAGAAAGCATAATTGGACAGAGGATGATAAATGTTTTCTTCTTGACGAATATAGTAAAATAAAAACAATTTTGAAAAAGCAAACTACGGGACTGAGTCTTTAATTTAAATGACGGGATAGAGCCCCCGCAACCCGGTGAACCCCTCTGCTGACAGGCGATTTATGCACGTGGAAAACATCTCCCACTATTGTCTGAAACATACCTGTAATTATATGGGGGGTCATATCAATATCTGATGCACGTATCCAATATCTGATCATACTGTATGATTGTGCGGGCAATATCTATGTGATTGCAAATAACAGTCTTTCCATCTCCGAAAATATAAAATCCCGGCCGGTCCATTTCCCAAATCCATTCGACTTGCCGTAAGCTTACACATTAACAAAACCTATTTCTCCTGAAATCCATGTCATGTTTTCCCTTTATACTTTTAGTGGCTTGTGCACGTTGTCAGTGAGTCGAGTGGAAAAACTAAACAAAAGAAGGGAGCGCGAAATCTGACAGACATTTGGCACATTATGTTAATGGTAAATATCCTATAACAGTAATTTAATTAAAATGTTAATAGCCACTATATGTTTATAGAAGAGTATAGATCGCTTTGTTGTCAATTCAGGCCGATGCTGTTGGTGGCTGTTGCTGATACGTTGGTTTGACGATCATATGTAATAAAATTCCTTGTTGCGTTATACAATTACAAACATTCGGACTCTTTTATTTTATTTTGATTAAAAAAATGAGTGCATGCGCCAACACAAAAAGGGTCCAAAGGTTTCTCCCTATCCCTAAAAATTCTTCTTGGCACATAATGATCTTCCATACATTCAGCCATTTCATCTTTATTTTTGTCAGAGTTACTCTTAAGGTTACGATTTCCAAACCTTAAATTATACTAAGGGAAATGACCGTTAAGGGGTTTTATGCAACACTTAACGCTTTTTAAGGGATAACTTAAGTGAAAAAACAGCATGTAAGGGAAAATCTAAGTGTTTATGACGTTTCACTTAAAGAAACTCTTAAGTAACAGATAAGGGTTTTCTCTGCAACACCCTTAGGTTTAAGGGAAACATAAGGGGTGAACTTAAGGGAAAATTACACTTAAGGTATTTTATGCAACCGGGCACTGGTGTGTACCTCCCTCATTTCTGTTTCGAGGTCGTGATCTTGGCATTTCTTTGAGGTTTAGAATCCAGTATTCCTGTATTTATTTTGTCTTTTATGAATTAAAGAACTCGTATTCTGTCCAAACACACCTACTAAAACTGTTTCCATTGCAGTTTTGCGCAAAATATTTCTTTTTTCGAATTGCCTGAAAAACCTCCACTAATGAAAGTTTTTTTTCAAATTGACGTGTTTCCATTTCCATTTTAAATTCGCAATTTCGATTTGTACTTATTGAAGGGTAACGGAAACGCGGCTAATGACAGTCCTAAACTTCATAGTTACAGTTATCGTTATTAGGGATGCTCCGATCAGGATTTTTGCAGCCGATATCGAGTACCGATTTCCAGTCGTGGTGATCGGCCGATGCTTATGGTTAATTGATTTAATATAAGACAAGTAAACAAAATGGAACAGTTTAATGCAGTTTACTTAAACATTGTCCAATACTGTGGAGGACAAAATAAACATTTAGTCACCTAAAACGGACAAGTCTGATGTAACTTAAACATCATCCAATACAAGTCTGAGCAGGACTAAATACAGGGTTTCTGCAGGTTTCACTAAGTCAAATTTAAGACCTTTTTAAGACATTTTAAGACCATAAACATTGAAATTTAAGACCTACACGACGCATTACCAAAACTTTGAATTAAAAAAAAAATTGTAAAAAATAAGGTGAAGGTGAAATTTGTACTTTATACTGTAAAAACAGAATTATACTTGATTTTAGTTGATCATACTTAAAGAGTATTTTAAAGGAGTATCTTGCAACAGGTTATCTAGTTAGAATAGTCTTCACAAAAAAAGTTTTATAAAACAGATAAACCTCAGGTATTTCAGCCTTTAAATGGTCTTTTATAAAAAGATCGAGTCAAAAAATTATAAATTACTGACATTCACATCCCCTTAAGTTTTATTATTGATAGTAAAATTCAGCCCCTGCACTAGAGCTCCGCTTTGTCGGCTACGACTCAATCCTTTATTCTACTTTGTAATAACTTTCTGCAGCCAGAGTTTTGGCAAATGAACGAGGGTAAAATCTTTTTAAGACCTGACTAAATCAAATTTAAGACCTCAGAAGAAAATCTAGCCGTTTTTAAGACTTTTTAAGGCCTTAAATTTAAAGTTCAGAATTTTAGACTTTTTAAGACCCCGGAGAAACCCTGAAATAAAGCTGAGTGAGAGTTGGATTACTAGTTACCGTTGCCAGTTTTTCATATTCGCCATTCGTGACGAATCAGGTTCGTTATATTAAATGTTTTGGACAATTTGGACAATTTTTTTGGAAAATACACAGCAAATAGCGAATTTTTCACTTTTTTATCCAAACATCGTAGTAGTTCCACACCAGCATAGACATAATTTAAGTCCCCACACATCATACGTCCTCTCACGCGTGACATCATCAAATTGCGATCGGTTTGTAAGATCGGCCAAGTTAGTGAGTACCGGTCAAGTCATAAAATGTTATAATCAGCCGATACCGATCTCCGGTCGATCGATCAGAGCATCCCTAATCGTTATAGTTATCGCCCTCGGTTTGAATGGACCTTTTCCCCGCAGATAAAATTGCAATAAAGAAGTGTGTGTGATAGTAATGAGTTGCTGACCTCTCCTGGATCACTTTGCTTTCTCCTTTAATTAGGTTTGAAATGTCAAAATGAAACTTCTTTCCGTCTTGCTGACTCTTTATGTGTGTGTGTGTGTAATTGATACTCAGTCTACCAAGGTCTTGGCTTGACCCAGTTTTAAATTAGTCGAAAACATGAATGGAAAGATTGTGAAAAAAGAGACACAAAGACAAGAAACTTCAAGACAAATGACCTCTGTGCCTTTATCTTCTTAATTAATCAACATTTTTGCATCCTAGCAACATCTCATTAAGGTGTCACAGGAGTGTGTGTGTGTGTGTGTGAATGCAACTATAGAGTAATTAAGACTAAACAGGAACAAGTCACGAGTCATTAGTCATTAGTGTTCAAGTCAGTATATAAAGTCCTACACACACACACACACACACACACACACACAAACACACCTGAGTTTGCAGTATCTGCTGACTGCAGCAAAATCCGCACGCAAGCAAAGACCATTTAACACACAGTCGAACGCTGTCCAGCAGTTTAAATTCAGCTCAAAACATCCACAACCCATTTAACATGACACGTCCAATCAAATCAGACATTCGCAGAGAAAGAAAACTGATGGGAATTTCATGCATTTATCCAAATGTATTGAATCGTGAAATGTGTCTCTATGATGGTGGTTGTAAAATAAAAAATAGATGTAGTTACAGTTAGGGAGTGACATTTTGGTCATTTTATTTCCTTTTTGAGTACTAGATAGCTCAGTAAAACGATTCATCGATTAATTGGGGTGGTGATACCATGACATAAGTGCTTGCAAGCGGGCTAGCCCTTTTAAACCGACCCTACATTTACATTTATTCATTTAGCTGACAAATTTTATCCAAAGTGACTTAAAATTGCTATATGTCAGAGGTCGCACACCTCTGAAGCAACTAGGGGTTATATCTCACCTCGACACCTTGCACATGAAGAGAAACACCTATTTTAGCTTCAGGCTCTAAAGGGTTAATAAACTCCACCAGACACATATTACAAGAGATTATTAAGATCCATACTATAAAAGTAATATTACAAAAAAACTGTATAAAAGGACGCTAGTCAGAACGTGTAACTCAATAACAACAACAACGCTGAAATACGGGCAGCTAAAGCACAAAGAATTTCATGATAATAATAATAATAAGTTTTATTAATAAAGAGCTTTTCCCAAGCTCAAGAGAGCTGAAAATCTCTATAAACGTTCTCTAGCGTTCTTATTATAATGTCATGTTCACATCAGACATCAGGCGAGTGGCTGTACGACCCTGGAGATGCCTCTGCTTTCATGTCATCATCATCTCCATCTCCATCATCATAATCGGTACGGCTATCACCATAGTAACGGGAGATCTATATGTTGGTAAAGAAGGACCACGACTCGAACAAAAGCACACACACACACACACACGCACAAAAAGGAGCATTCTCACCCGCTACGAGGGTCTTGTTTTTCATCAAATATGAAAGAGAGAGAAACACAGTGGCACGGCTGGAGGCTCGTGAACGTGAGCGCATCTAAATCATTAACGGCCTCTTTCAAACGCCACTGATGCGAAATCTCAGTTCAGTTCCTACAGCTTCCATAACACCGAGTACGTGGCACATCTACCTATATTATCGGCCAGCTTTTTACATAAAGTTGGAAATGTAGTAAACCCAGCTTTATCTGCATACATACAGTGCACTAGGGCTGTCAATCTTCCTCTATAATACTATTCAAATTCCATTCCTTATTTTATGTAATATTTGAATATTAAATGCTCAAATTTATCCCATAATTGATATTTACGACATTACACATTCTTATGGATCGCCAATGCCACTATAGCCTGTGGTTGTAGTTACACGTTCTGTCCACTAGAGGGACATCTTACATTAACACAATTGCGTTACGATTCAAAAACTTTATGGTTCATCAGACGAAACAAAAGCATTTAATTTTCACGTGTGTAAGCCACGAGAAAGGCAATTGCATATATATATATATTTTTTTTTTTTTTTTTAAATATATATAAAAGCAATTTTCGAATAGTAACTTTTTAAATTTTTTTAATATTTGAATTATATTTGAATTTCGGAATTTGTTCCTACAGCGCACTCATGTAAAGCGATATATGCTAATCAGAAATCTCGACTGCTTGTTATACTGTTGATCTTTTAAAGCCCCACTGATGTGCCTTGGAACGGCATCATTGTTTGATTGGTGTACGTACTTCCCCTTTTCAAATAGCCAATAGCGTTTAGTTTAGTACTTGACGACACCATGGAAGAGAATCCTAGCGCTGATGATGCGTTGGATTCAATGGTTCAGTTGGAAAATGGAGTAAAACTCGAGCGTTTTGAGCAACCGAACACACAGTCCAACACATATTACTTCTTGGCGCGTCAATTGCTTTGGCCAGGTGGTGTTTATAGCAGAGGGGCGGGGCTTTAGATTCTAGAGAGCATTTGATTGGACAGAAGATGTGATGAGAAGCGGTGATGTCATAAAAATCCCTGATCCATTTTAGCGTTTTCGTTAGTTATTTTTTTTGTTTTTGTTTTTTTCACCCACCACCACCCCCCCTCTTCGGGGGACAACTTTATTATTATTATTATTATTCATTTTTTTTTTACGTTAGTTTTCGTTAGTTTTGAACGCTTATATCTCCTGAATGTACATTTTGTCATTGTTTTGGAGCACACCAGCTTATTTATAACCTTGAGGCTAACATATTCATACTAAAAGCTAAAAAAAACGTACATTTTGATTTCAGGGGGCTTTTAAGTGAATGTAAACAGTAGGGAGAAAACTGTGCTATTGCTTGTAACTTGTTCTCATTTATTGTGGTTTAACAATCTTTTAGTATCCAAACTGGAATTGATAACTGTGAAATTTCACTGAAAATGTTGCTGTTGTAACATCCTTACGAGTAAAATGGCTCAAAAAAGACGAAAAACATAAACTTTTGACTATGTATTTGTGATGGGGTCTGTGAGAAGTTTGGCAGGGCATGTAAAAATCTAACGTTAAATCTAAACAAAATCCTCAGCTTTGAGCCCTGACCTTCAGAATCAGGATTTGATCGAATATACAACCTCTGCTATAAAAATCCTCAGTGCTAGACCGCATCACACAAACACCTGAGGTTGAGGTTACAAACGTTTTTAACGGCATATAAACTGTGTATAATGTAAATATGAATAGTGACGTATTATAACTGTGATTAAAACTATTTTCCATAAATGACACGGCGGTGTATAATAAGGAACTATAAATGCCTCGAGAACACCTATATTATGCATTCCGCGTATAAATCCTCATTTTTCCATCATCGTCACTGTGCTATGTAGCCTGAGGGTCTGTTGAAATTATCCGGAGCGACTCGGTCCTGCGAGTGTGGAAAATACGATAGGAAAATGAGATCTGTAGGTCTGATGAAGATGGCCAATGATTTCTGAGCCGATAGTTCATGATGGATTGAATCGAGGCTACGCTGTGAGAATAGCAGATGCGGGATTTTAGCTTGTGTTTGTGTTACCGTCTATCTTTCAGTGGTGCTGTTTTTTAAGCTTGCTTATTTCTAATGTGATTTGAGTGCACACATTACTATTAGGGGTTAGTTCAATGCAATAGTAATAGTCAATCAAAGCTTCATCAGAAGCGAGATGTATCTGCAGTCTCAGAGATGTTTCCATTTCTATTTCTCTCTAACACAATCAGGCTTCTACCGGTTGATGTGTTTTAGGGAGCTCATTTTTTTCCAGACGCAATGAAAATTGACTTGAGATTCAGTGCCGGATTGATCCTGCAGCAAGTTTAATCAAGCGGCAGAAAATTGAGGACGAAAAAAAGAGCCGATCCGTCTCTTTTTTTATGCATTTACGCAACTTGCCACTGCTTTTTCCCCTCTCGTACCACTGGATCTGGCTCAGAAAACACACTCAGCGTATTACCTAGAGCTCAGACCCTTTGACAACGACACGATGGAGACGTCGGACGAAAATAAAGAGAAAACATACAGTTCTGAAGCGCCCGAGTTGTCAGAGCTTGATAAATTGGTGCTATCACCCCGCATGTGTGTGTGTGTGTGGTCCTCAGCTGACTGATGCGGACAGAGTGGAGTGTACAGGGTGTCTGTCGGTGTCTATGATAAGGCACATCTCTCTCTGTTCAGGGACGGATATAGAAACCATAGATCTGTCTCTCTATCTTAGCTCCGGCTCTAATCAGAATCCCGTCCACCCACTCTATTTCCTGACACACTGGAATAACACACATCTCCCAGAGGCTTCTCATCACACAAAACCATAATTCATCTCTACAGCCTTTAGTGATGACACACACAAACACACCCACACCTAAGTATGTAGAGAGAGTTGAATCATATGCAAACCTATGTGTTGTTTGGCCGTGGCGTCTGCACGTGTGTTTACATGATGTTAGCGTTAAGGCTGAGGGACTGAACTAAACCTGCCGGAATAATAGATAAAACACAACACACACACACACACACATCTAAGTATGTAGAGGAGAGTTAGATTTTGATGCATCATATGCAAACCTATGTATTGTTTTAGGGATGGGCAACGATTAATCGCATCCAAAATAAAAGTTTGTGTTTCCATAATATATGTGGGTGCACTGTGTATAATTATTTCATATATATAAACACACACATGCTTGTATATATTTAATTTAAGAATTATTTTCATGTATATTCAGTATATAGATATATATATAATTTATATTATATATAAATATAAATATTTTATACATAAATAATATTTTTTCTTAACTATACATGCATGTGTGTTTTTTATATATATACAAAATAATTATACACAGTGCACCCACATATATTATGGAAACACAAACTTTTATTTTGGATGCGATTAATCGAGATTAATCGTTTTGACAGCCCTAATATAAATATAAATATTTGATATATTAATAACACATTTTTATAATATATATATATATATATATATATATATAATTTATTATATATATTTTAATAAGACATTTAATTATATATAAATATATATATATTAATAACACATACTATATATATATATATTAATAACACATTTTTATAATGTATATATATCATATATTATATATATATATTTTATATATATATATATATATATATATATACAGGCATGTGTGTGTATTTATATATACAAATTAATTATACACACTACACACACATATATTATGTAAACACAAACTTTTATTTTGGATGTGATTAATCGTTGCCCATCCCTAACCTGCATGTGTGTGTGTGTTTACAAGAAGTTAGCGTTAAGCCTGAGGGACTAAACTAAACCCGCCAGAATAATAGATAAAACACACACACACACACACACACACACACACCTAAGTATGTAGAGGAGAGTTAGATTTTGATGCATCATATACAAACCTATATGAGTTGTTTGACCGTGGCTTCTGCATGTGTGTGTGAGTGTTTACATGATGTTAGCGTTAAGCCTGAGGGACTAAACTAAACCTGCCGGAATAATAGATAAAACACAACACGCTCCGCCCCTGCTGGGCTAATAATAAAACAAACCTAAAGCCATATTTTTTCTTAAGTGCATATGGTTTACAAAACACCGAGCGCCGAGTTGAAGCAGGAAAGGCGACACCAATTAATGTGCTGCTGGCAATGATAATATTTTAAATTATGTTGCACATTTTATTTAAAATAGTGATATTTCGGAGAATAGTAAATATTGCATGACCATAAAAAGCCATAATTTTTATATTCATCATCCTTCAGCCAAGAATGGCACCGCATAAAGCAAGTAAATGAATGCGAATGGGACACATCCAATCAAAATGTACTATAAAGATTTCCTTCTACTCAAGTAGATCTCCGGGCTTACGGAAATGTCACGGTTGATTTAGTTTATTTTAGCCCAAATTGACATAATGAAGGCGGTGAGACGAACTGCATTAGATTGTCCACTTCAGTCCTGCGTAGGACGAGAGCAGAGTTTCTGGCCCTAGAGAGACGAGCAGCTTTCATGTGAGATGACCACATGACCTCTGACCTGCAGGTGTATAACGAGTGTATAATAATGCTGTGCAGGTGGCCTGCAGCTACGGCACACATGCATAAACATACTATCGCGTCTCATGCATATCGGGCTTTAAAATGGCATGCAAAAAAGAAATTCAGCATTTTTAAACATATTCACAAATCTTTCATGGCCCCCCAGAATATTTAGTAGTATGATTATCTGAAATAGTCCATTTAAACAAAAGAAAGAACAGATCCTCGTACTTTTCACAGATCTTTTTCTTTACAGATTGCCGTTAGCTACAGAACAGAGAAGCAAACGGATCGCTGCAATTCACAGAAACAACTGGACTGTATAGTTATGATTTAGTGTCAATATGCTGAATTCAGGGGTGAAATCATACCCAATATTGGTTTGACAATATTTACCATCGTATATTATGCATAATTGGACGTTTTTTAAATAATACTGACAAATATAACATTGATATAAGTGATCACCTATATTGTATTTATATTAAGCATTCACAGGCAAATTTGCTTCCGACGACGAAAATCCGTCTCATATAAACATCGGGAAACATGATTTCTGGCTGTGTGTCAATATCCACGGATCACTGGATCTTTGGTCAGTTGTAAGCAACACTATATCGAGTCCAACCTTTAGTTTAATAATTGAAACTTTGGTTTTTAGTGCTAAAAGTACATAATAAAACATAATTAGCATTTGTCAATAAAAAAAAAGATAAAATTATATTTTAAAAAGTAAGGTAAGAAGTCCTCTAAAAAGTATAATATATTATATATATATATAAATATAATTTATTATTATTATTATATCACATATTTTAGTAATTATCAAAATTTAGGTATCATTTTAAAGCTTACAAACTCAGAATTCATCCTGTGAAAATCGTTTTGAAATTGAACGTTGCGTTACCATAGAAACAGTATTTTATTATTAGGCCCCTCCCCTTTTTGGTCATCATCTTTCATAATTTATTATCAAAACCGTTTCTAATCTTGACAAAACATATTGTCAGAAAGGTCTGAGTCTCAAGGTTGCATATTTAGTGACAGATGTGATATTTGGACAGAAATTTATTAATTTTGTTAAGGCAGAATGTATACAATTAAATTCAATGGAATTCAATGGCACCCGGTGGCTATTTTTGGTACTACGCCTAAACAAAATCTAAAGGAAACTTCAATTTTTGAGATATCAAATTTAAATTTGGAACACAACTTGGTTAGATATATAGCTTTCATTTTATAGTAATTTTATAGAAAAACATATTATGTAAAATATTTATTTTATATAAAAAAAATATCTTAATAAACTATATTTGATTTACTGTAAATTATAACTTTCATAACTTTTTCATACTTTAATTTTTTGAAGTGTTTTCACTTCAGTAATAATCTGCTGATTGTTTTCTTTAAAACAAGACCAAGCTTGGGTGTATGTTCCAAAGCATTCTGGATTTACAACCATTTAAGTTTGTATAGTGCATTTTAATGTCAATTATCAAAAAGGGGGGTGACAGGTAAAGGGTTAAACTTATAATCGTTTGTTTATCCGACGTTTTTTGCTAGTTTTCCCTATTAAATCCAGACACTTAGCAGCTCTTCGGCCACTCAGTCCGGCTGAGGGAGTGTGTTCATGTGGGAAAGTGACGTGAAATGGTTTATACATACCTAATTTTCATAATAAAACACAAGCATGATTCTTTGGTTAATGTTAAAGCTGTTTTCTGAACTCGGTCATGCATGCATGTATGGTTTACATTGCATTTCGGGTAACTTTGTGTTAAAGCGAACTGCTTTTGATGAGGTGTCATTTTCCACTTACCTGATAATGCATTTGTCCTTACCAGAAATCACTCTTTGTAATTCTTGAAATGCACCTGCAACAAAACCATGAGTAAAAAGGCACGCTCTCCTCAACAGCCACTAGTCTGGAATAAACTTACCAGCTGTGAATCCACTCCACACAGCCAGCCGAAGATTAAACTTTGGATCTTCTCAAATATTGACCCTGCTCATTTCCATATATCTCTCGTGCCTTAAAATAGGATGCGTTCTTTGACGGAGCCGACGAGATTGGGAGGCAAACAGCATTAGCTCTGGAATGAACTTCATAGCAGGCAATCGTTGCAAAGTATATGTTTTCAATCTGAAAGAACCACATGCTCATATAGATTTATATACAACCGTAAATTCAGCAGAGCGTCCTCCACGGGCCTCCCCTCAGGATCCAGACGGCCTGTCAGGAATACAGAGACGTAAATGAGCAAAAGGCCGAAGCCATGCGAGTGCCAGTGTGTGTGTATGACAGCAGAGAAATGAGAGAGGATGAAAGTCGTCGCTCAGGGGCGAGACAGCAGAGGGTTGGAAAGATGGAGGAATAACAGTTTACTGCCACATCATGTTGAGGGATAATTCAATCAAACGTTAGCGTTGGCTATCAGCCTCCTGGCGACTCTCTGACGACACAGGGGGAATGATGATCTGAAAGAGCAAACACAACATGTGCTAGAAAGAAATGTTTCACCTTTTCTGAGAAAGGTGATCAGAATGAGTCTTCGCGTCACTGGTAAATAAAACTGAGGTGTTTTATGGATAGATTAGATTTGTTGAAATTCGGGACGGGGGATACCAAAGTCCTTTCAGGCAAGTCATGCCACTCGCCGCCATCTTGGCAACGCCTCAGGGCAGCTATTTCGGACTTAGGCTCCTATCTAAATGAAAGGGCAGAGAGTCAGAACTGCACTTTCACTGGTCACCGGGAAATAAAAACTGCTTGTATAGACCATTTCGCGAGATGTAAACAACACTGGTCCAGAAGCACTTCCTGTTTCAGTTTTTTAACACTGTAAACGTTGGGATAATGTACAACCAACAGAACATATACAACTGAATCAAAAAGTTAAACATCTTTAAGATATTTTCTTTACATTGAAATTAAGAAACCATTTACAAACTGAAACAGGAAGTGCTTCTGGACCAGTGTTGTTTACATCTTCTAAAATGGTCTATAGAAACAGCAGTAAAATATGATAAAAATCGATAAAAACTGCCACAAGTTGATCATCTTGTAATAAAGATCTAATCGAGGAAATACACGATGCATTTCTGTACTTTCATTGCATTTTTAATTTATAAAAAGTTAAATTTGAATGTAAAAATGTTAATAATTAATCGATAGTCGATCGTTAATCCTTCCGACGATCGACTAAGAAAATTTAATCGAATGCCCATCACTAGACACTAGTCCATAATGCAATGTGATCAAGTGTACGGCCCTACTTTTGATTTATTCACTCAAACTTTGCCAAATTCAATGACGTTCAACATTATACAATAAATTCCAATTTCATGACTGCATTGTTACATCGTGGACATCATAGGGTCCTAAATAACTTTCACACCAAAATTTCTGATGTATTAGAATTATTACACACCTAATTCCATAGCTTTCATTCTTTATTTAGGCCTCTTCTACCTCTGTAATCACGCCACATTGTAATTCACGGCCAACGTTCCCTCTTACAGTAGCTGCGTACGTCTGATGTCGCTCCATCACAGACCTAAAAGAAAATGTGAAGGCATAAGGCAGACTCAAACTGAGAGAAGCGCCTTGAATCTGAGCTAAATGAACGGGCAGCGCTTCAGCTGGAGTCAATCCGCATATCCATTGATTTTCAGTATGGAACTGAAGCTGTGAGAAATCCTGTGTGGAAATATGTCATGCTGATTTCATGAGACAAAAGACCTAGAATAGTACAGACATTTCAAATCCAGTCTGGCACCAAAGCAGAATTTTGCAAAAAAAAAATAATAATGACAGAAAGCCCAGAGAGGTTGTGCATTATTATTGTTTTTGTGACTTATTTGTCTCCTGATATCAATATAACAAGAGTCACAAAAGCCTGTCAGGGTTTTACACTTCACAAAAAGTTTTCACATAATCTAATTTAATTATGCCAACTAGTAATGTGGATTTATGGATCTTACATATCAAGTATCCTTAGGATTGTCAAAAAAATAATATCAACAATAAAAATATAAACAGTTTCAGAGCATTAGAGTCCCTGAACGCCAGCTCAGACCTCATTTGTCGTATCTGTGGGGTTCGGGTCACGTGTGCAGTCCCATTCGCAAACAAACACGTCTGGCTGCCGAGAGCGTGTTAGCGGAGCGTATCTATCACAGCCTGCCACTCACCTGCATTAATCTTTCACACACACCTTCCTCATTGAGGTGCAGTAATTACAACATGCATCCAGTGCGGCTGATTGTGAGACGCAGCTAATCGCATTAGCTAATACTGAGAGCCGGAGACCTCTTCATCTCCCCCTCGCTGAGCTGAGCAGCACCTCTGACTGTGGATCATCACGACACGCCTACAGCTGAGGGATGGAGAGAGTGAGGGATGATGGGGGACGAATGGATGGAGAGCGAGGGATGATGGATGGAGAGTGAGGGATGATGGGAGATGAATGAATGGAGAGAGTGAGGGATGAATGAATGGAGAGAGTGAGGGATGATGGAGGGATGGGTGGGTGGATGGATGGATGGAGAGAGAGCAAGGGATGGATGAATGGATGGATGGAGAGAGTGAGGGATGGAGGGATGGAGAGAACGAGGGATGAACTGATGGAGAGAGCGAGGGAGGGATGGATGGAGGGATGGGTTTGTGGATGGATGGAGAAAGTGAGGGATGGTTGGAGGGATAGAGAGAGCGAGGTATGGAGAGAGCCAGGGAGGGATGGATGGATGGAGAGAGCAAGGGATGGATGGAGGGATAGATGGAGAGAGCAAGGGATGGATGAATGGATGGATGGAGAGAGTTAGGGATGAATGGAGGGGTGGATGGAGAGAGAGAAGGATGATGGATAATTGGATGGAGGGAGCGAGGGAGGAATGGAGGGAGAAGCAGAACAGATTTCTTGCTAGACAGACAGACAGACAGACAGACAGACAGACAGACAGATAGACAGATAGACAGATAGATAGATAGATAGATAGATAGATAGATAGATAGATAGATAGATAGATAGATAGATAGATAGATAGATAGACAGATAGACAGATAGATAGATAGATAGATAGATAGATAGATAGATAGATAGATAGCAAAGTCAATGAAGGTACAACAGACTAGCGTCCCAAATCTGATTTCCTGCTGCTTTTTTCGACACACTAACTCTTAAGGTGCCTTACAGAAAAAAAGAGAGATGAAATGCCTGTGTGTGTGTGTGTGTGTGTGTGTGTTTGGATGGATGGATGGATGGATGCGTTTACAGTTTCTACACATAACCTCCATTCAATTCTTTTGGAGGTGAAAGAGGTATAAACATCACACACACACACACACACACACACACACAAAATCAAAGCGCATGCATTTATGAGCACATCTATATTCTCCTCACATCATCCTGCAATATTTCCGTCATCACATGCTTCATGCAGCGGCAGCGTGGCGTTTACAGTATTTGAATAACCTCTCATTTAGATCCTGGCTATTTCATAAAGGGGAAACTCGTGGATTCTGAATGCCTCTCTGAGCATCTACAGGTCCTCTCAAAGACATTTTACATTTTCACCTTTCAGCTCAACGAACAGAGCGCAATATATATATATGTGTGTGTGTGTGTGTGTGCACAACAAACACCAGATGGTTCTGATAAAGATTGGCATCTTTCAGTGCTTTGAATAGGCCGATTCTTCCCCGGATAAAGGGCTGATTCATAACAGGGACGTTGAAAGGGCATATAAACAGCTTATTCTCCAAAATGACTCAATCAGTAGAAATAAATGGGATTTGAGAACTGAGATCTGGGGAATAATGTGGGATTATCCTTGGACATGTAATCGCAGTCACTGATGCCGGCTGGGTCGTGATATTCACATCCACAGGCATTAAAGACATAGTTCATGCAAAATGAAAATTCTGTCATGATTTACTCACCCTCAGCTCGCTTAAAACCCTGAATGACTGCAAAACACAAAAGACGGCGGAGATAATAAGATGCTTAGCTTAAAAATGCAATATTCATGGAGCAAGAACAGCAAGACGTGATGCAATAACAAACACACCCCACAGTCATCTTAAAATGTAGCCTATTGTTTAAGATGCTGGATTTGCTACATAAACACTGTTTTGATGGTGCTTTAGGAGCAATGAGTTTAGAAATAAATTCATGCTGATGAAGCAACATTATTAATATCACAATGATTTTAATGTGCTTTTTATTTCTAAATATTTCATAAGACAGGTTCCGCAACCCTTCTGTCTCATGCCAGTTCATATTAAAAAATTTTTATATATTATAAAATTATATATATATATATATATTAGGGCTGTCAAATGATTAATCGCAATTAATCGCATCCAAAATAAAAGTTTGAAAATCTATATGCATGTGTGTGTATTTTTATATATACAAAATAATTATACACAGTGCACCCACATATATTATGTAATATATATAGCGATTAATCGTTTGACAGCCCTAATATATATATATATATATATATATATATATATATATATATATATTTAATTTTAATTTAATAACATTTAAACGATTAAACGGTTATTAAACGATTAATATATATATATATATATATATATATAAAATACATATTATATATATATACATCAATAAAACGAGGGAACACTTTACTTAAAGCCTTTATGCATATTGAACCATAAATGTATTTTTAATGCATCAAGTATGCCTTATAATGCACCTTATAATGCATTGTATGATTTCATGAATAACTGTAACCATCTATTCATTGTTACACCTTTAGAAAGTATAATGTACTGAAACTCATTAAAAACAACCAATTTCAGATGCTTAGATGCAGAGATTTTTTTACTTTGAATGCATCAAATGCATCATAAAATACACTAAGAAAGAATTTATAATGCATTTTGCGTAAAGGCTTTAAGTAAAACATTAGCAAAAATGATTTCGTCAATGTTTTGAAGGTGAGCAAAAGACGGAAATGTCATTTTTGGGTGAACGGACTCTTTAATAAATGAGAGAAAAGTCTGTGAGGCACGGCAGTCATGCTGCCAGCAGCTCGGCTTCTTTAAAACCGCATATTTTCCTCGCTTCACACCTCTGGCACTGCAAAAATTACAGAGGAGACAGCAACTGGAGATGATGAACGGCATCACCAGCCTCTTCTTCCTACTCTGTCTTTGATTTCCCTCTGATTTGCACGTCACAGAGAGAGAGGGGGGGGGGGGGGGGACAGGACGGAGTTTTGAAAGCACTCTGCTAAAAGTGTGCAGTGACCCAGCACAAACCTTGGAGCAGCTCATCACACACAAACACAGAATATGAAAACCACAACCTGCAGCTGCCCACCAGCCCTGAGCCATCATTACTGCTATGGTGACCATAACATGACTGCAAGTATGTGAGTGCTAGCTCTACAGAGAACTGCATGCATGCATCTTGACAATGCAATTTGGACGGATCCGGTCATGAAAAAAGTAGGACTTAATTGAAATAAGCAGTGAGGTGAAAAGTGACAGATTTGTGCACAACCAATTACAATATTTCTGCATTAGCATGTCACTAATGCCCCGTTTACACGAAGGGGAGACGCAGATATTTCTCTGCGGTTTGACAGAAAACTATTATTTTTAAAAACCCCGGCAGAAGTGGAGATTTCTGATAACGCCGGTTGATGACTGGGAGAAACGGGGTTCACTATGCGCCAGAACATGCTTCACGTCATGTGAGCGCCCAGTTTGGCAGAGTAATGATGGCGCTCGACGCCGTATTTATGCGGGTTGATGTAACATAACGACGCTATTATTGAAAACGGACGGGGGGAAATATTTCTTTCTCCAAATAACCGACGATGTGTAAACGTGCCCTAAGTTGACATTGCAATACTATAATAAGCATTAAAATAGACAGCACACACAAAATATTTAGTGAATAGTCCACCAAACTATCCTTCCTTTTGTGTTGCAATTCCCAACCTAATCGATTCTTGGATTTAAAGGAGAACTCCGGTCAATTTGAACATTTAGCTCATTTTTTGTACATTTGGAGTAGATCCAGACCGATTTATCTGCAGGCCGATATTAGGCATTTTCCAAACTATCGGTATCGGCAGTTATAATGGCCGATAAATGAATATTTCAAAAATAAAACAAAAATGGATGAAACACGCTTGAACCATGTCATGACTGTTGGAGTTGTATAGTTTGTCCACCAGAGGGCGCTCTACACCGTCCCTGTAGGCAACACTCGTTGAGTTGGTCACAAGACATACAATGCTTGAATATCAATTAAAAGATCATCCCCATCAGTTCTCTAAACTCAAATAAGCAGGACAAAATAGAGAGAAGCGGAATTAGCTAGTAATAGTTACGTTACATTGTTACACTAACAACAAAGCTAGCTATTGCCACTATCATCAGTCTGTTCTGTTGTGACAGAAGAAACACGTTTCTTTTAAAAGTGCATTATCATATTATTTTAGTTAAAACTCATAAATAACTACAAACAACTATAGGGAAATCTGTTAATGTTTTGTTGCGTGTTTCTGAAATTAGAAAAATAAATAAATATCGGCCGACATATATCGGACTTTAAAACCAAAAAAATATTTGTATCGGTATCGGCCTTCAAAATCCTTTATCGTCCGGGCTCTACTCAGAATACCACACAGTGGTAGGTTTGAGATGATATTCACCAATGATCGCGCGCGTGAACTCGACAATCGACTACTGTGGGCTTCGACCGAAAACAGGAAGCAAATAGAGGTATGTGAGCTGGCTGTATTCATATCTTTCACATCTACTGCAGTCAGACTGACCGTGGTCACTCTTAATAACACCACTCACATGGATGTGCACTCGAAATGGCAAATCAAGGATGTTAAGAGGCTAAAAGCAGGTTCAGAACAAGCCCCATTAAAGTCAACGGTGCGAATTTTAAAAAGACGATAACACGGCGTAGGCAACACCGATTTTTGTCGTTTTTGTCTGTACTGACAGCACTCCAGATGTACACAAAAATGAGCTCAATGTTAAAATTGATCGGAGTTCTCCTTTATTGGTTTGTAAAAATTGATTAAATTCGAGAAATCAATATTTTTTACTCAGCCCTACTAATTATGTATGGTAAAATGCTCTGTATAGGCAGCTCACTAAGGGGTCTGGAGCAGAGAGTGACAGTAATGTAGATATGCTAATGGCCGTGTAGGTCTCCACCTCTGGTAAGTGTGGTTTGTTCCTGCAGTCCTGGTGTTGTAGTCTCTGCTAGTGTGCATGACGCTCGCACATTAAAGCAGCCTCCGTTCCAGCAGCCCGCAGCCATAACCCACCGTGCACTAATATATATGATAATCACAGCAGCAGCGAAGGCTAATATAATTTTCCCTCCCATAAGAGATGTCCTGTCTCGCTTGGCCAGCGTTCCTGCTGTCAGAGCGAGCGCACGCCTCCTGAGGGTCCCGCTATACGCAATTTACTCTAACAGCTTTATACAAATCATTCACACTCAGTCCCTCACCAGGTGCACTTTATATATACATTAACACATGGGCTGTGAATGGCATACTAGCTGGCACATACTTGGTGCAGTGTGCATACTGTGGGGTATTATAGTTAACTAGGGCTGTCAAATATAAATTAGAATTTCCAATATTCGTCGAATTAAAAAAAAAGGTGCACATTTGATTGCAAAAACTGTGCATTCGAATTGTTGGTGTGTTTGTTTTTGTTAGCTCATCCAGTCAATTCAAGGCACCTTTTTTTATATAGCGCTTTTTACAATACATGTTTTTTTCAAAGCAGCTTTACAGTGATAAAATAATGCAACAAAGTTTGTTTCTGGAAGGAAATAGCGTCACAGTTCGGCTTAAGTAAGATCAGTGATGGTTCATTTTATTTGTAAAAAAAGTTATTAATTTAGTTCATTCATATATCGAGCCGCTCTGCAGAAAACCGTGATGTCATCGTTCAGCTCAGTTCAGTTTTCCTTGCATGCACATTAAATAAATTACATTTAATTTAAGAACAATTGTTTCAACTTTAAAAAAAGTGAATGTCATTTAATTTCACTTAACTTGACTTGGTTTATATTTGCTTACTGCGCTCGCTTGCGTCCTCTTGTGGGCATAAAATCGAATATAACTGGAATTTAGAAAAGAAAATTGAGCTTTTCAACCATTTTGGGTAACGCTTCCTTTTACAGTACAGTACTTACAGTGTACTTACCTAGAAAGTACTCCTAAAATAAGGTAAGTACATGGAACGGGGTAGGTTTAGGGGTAGGTTTAGGGTTAGTACTAGTTATTACCCAGTAATTGTAGTTACTAAAATAAGTACATAGTATTTACATGGGTAACTGGACTGTAAAAGGAAGCGTTACCCCATTTTGACAGCCCTATAGTTAACTAAAACTAACAAAACAACTGTAATAGTTACTCAATGATACTAAGATTAGGATTAGATTAGATACTAAGACTGGTTCACAGTATCTACATTTACTCGAGTAATACCCAAAATGTGCAGCGTACAGAAACCGTTTCCCGCATTGCAATGCACTTAACTCAATCGTCCATTTCCAGACATATTAAAATCTCAATTTTAACTGCAATTTCTTTGCACTAGCCATCCACTCTCCTTCAGATAAGTGTAGCATGTAGCTGCACTGTTGTGAGAGACAGACAGGTCTCAGCTCTGCAGGCGGTCGGGTGCAACACAAAACAAACAAATCAAATGCCGTAAAGCAAACACTACGAGAAAGCCCTTAAAGCACCATTAATAGCTCATTACTCCGCTCAAATGAAACCCCTCTCACGCTTTCAGCCTCTACGAGCACATGAGCTTTTATGAAGCGTGGTTATTCACTGCCGCTTTAGTCAAAATTTGATTTCGCAAATCAAGACCTTGCTATACTACAGCCGCACTGACACTTTCCAGCCGTATGGCATAAAGACTACCCTTACGGAAGAAAAATATATGGGAATATACTGCAAAATATAATGCGAATTTATTCAGCCGCCTTCAAAATTTCTCACATTATCACAGTTTATTCGCTATAGTTTAGAAAATGGTAATACGATATTTGACTGGTTTTGTCTGTCCTTCTGTTAGACACTCAACATGTGAATTATGCCGAATACCCGTCAGCTGTTAAATTAAACTACACAATTAGATAATATATAAAGTGTTATTTAATGTGTTTTGCTTGATATTAATGTAGGGGAGATTTGTTAGTGTTTAATGTTCTATAACTTGGTGTTTGAAAAGGTTTTCTGGGATGTGTGAGTGTTTTTAGGGTGCTTAAGAGTAGAGACGGTGGTTCGGCTGACGATTGATCGAACATGATTGAGACTATAATTACTATCCTTTAAAAGTAATTGCTGTGCACTTCTCAGCACAGTGATAGTCTCTTAGATAAAAACTTAAGTACATGCAGCTGTGCTTTGGTTAACTAGCTTGGAAATATGAAACATTAAAATGTAAATAACTAAAAAAATTACATATTTCTATATAACTATCGTTCTATAGTTATATATCTGTATCTTATATATCTATATCTATATCTTATAGTTATATATCATATATCGATATAACTATAGTTCTCTATAAAATTATACAGAAAATAAAAATCGAAATATTAATAAAAACTGTATAAAAAAACGCTATCCATGAAACACTCATTTTATTCACGTAATGTGACGTATTGATAGGCTTTTAAAAAGCAAAGCTGTGAGGCAGAGCAAGTTATTAGATTTTGCTGGCCATGATTATGAAGCCAAAGCCAAACATTTTGTCCTTTTGAAGATGAACATGAATATTGCACAATAAGACTAAGAATGTGTATTTTACTTCCTTTAAGCCGAAGAAGCTGGATGAAATATTCTGAATTAGAGCAATCCACAGTCTGACTTGTGATGCAACCTGGAGTCATAATCACACCATTAAATGTTCGTTTGTTTGCCTGAGGAGAACTAGTCCCCCGACTGAGCTTGAGGACACCAAATATTCAGAAATATCATTGACTGCACTGACAACATTTGGAAAGAACTGAACTGAGCTGGATGATGACATCACTGTTTCTCCAGAGCGGCTTTATAGCTGAATTGAACTCATTTCATAATCGATTAACTTTATACAGTTACCGAACTGAAATAATTCAACACTGAATTAAATAATTAACACTACTGTCTTTTTAGAGCTGCTTTAGAGTAAAACTAAATTCTATGGAGGCTTGTTTTCACCACAGAATAAAAAATAAAAAAGGTAATCCCGACTTTATCTCACAATTCTGAGAATTGAGTGATATAAAGTAGCAATCACGAGATGTAAACTCACAATTGTGAAATAAAAGGTTGCAATTATCTTTTAAAAAGTTTTATTGTAATAAAGTTTATAACACACAATTCCGACTTTATATCATGCAGTTCTGACCTTTATATCTTTATATCTCCAAATTCTGAGAAATGAAGTCAGAATAGCGAGATATAAATACAATTGCGTGATATAAAGTCGCAATTGTGCGTTATAAAGTCGGAATTGCGTGTTATAAAGTTGCAGTTGTGTGATATAAAGTCGGAATTGCGTGTTATAAAGTCACAATTGGAAGATATAAAGTCGCAATTGTGTATTATAAAGTCAGAATTGCGAGATATAAAGTCAGAATTGTATGATATAAAGTCGCAATTGTGTGATATAAAGTCGTAGTTGTTTGATATAAAGTTGCAGTTGTGTGATATAGTCGCTTGTGTGATATAAAGTCAGAATTGCGTGATATTAAGTCTCAATTGCGTGATATAAAGTTGGAATTGTGATATAAAGTCACAATTGCATGGTATAAAGTTGGAATTGCGTGATATAAAGTCGGAATTGTGTGATATAAAGTCGTAGTTGTGTGATATAAAGTCGCAATTGTCTGATATAAAGTCGTAGTTGTGTGATATAAAGTCGGAATTTGTGTGATATTAAGTCTCAATTGTGTGATATAAAGTCAGAATTGCGTGATATTAAATCTCAATTGTGTGATATAAAGTTGGAATTGTGATATAAAGTCGCAATTGCGTGATATAAAGTCGGAATTGTGTGATAAAGTCGCAATTGTCTGATATAAAGTCAGAATTGCGTGATATTAAGTCTCAATTGTGTGATATAAAGTTGGAATTGTGATATAAAGTCGCAATTGCGTGATATAAAGTCAGAATTGCGTGATATAAAGTCACAATTGTGTGATATAAAGTTGGAATTGTGATATAAAGTCAGAATTGCGTGATATAAAGTCAGAATTGCGTGATATAAAGTCACAATTGTGTGATATAAAGTTGGAATTGTGATATAAAGTCAGAATTGCGTGATATAAAGTCACAATTGCGTGATATAAAGTCACAATTGTGTGATATAAAGTTGGAATTGTGATATAAAGTCGCAATTGCGTGATATAAAGTCAGAATTACATGATATAAAGTCACAATTGCGTGATATACAGTCGGAATTGCGTAATATCAAGTCTCAATTGAAAGTCTCAAATAAAGTCAGAACTGATTGTCGGAATCGCGAAAGATGTAAACTCGCAATTTTGAAATAAAAGGTTGCCATTACCTTTAAAAATGTTTTATTCTGTGGTGGAAATAAGCGTCCAAAGAATTCTGTTAACATCATTGATAATTACTTTCTTAATTTTCACTGTAAAGCTGCTTTGAAACAATCTGTATTGTATTAAGCATGACAAATAAAGGTGACTTGACTACTGAGACTTTAAACACCGCCCGATTCCCAGAAGCCCTGGAGTCTTGTTGTCCTGGTTTATTTGCACGGCTCCTAATGAGCATGTATTAGTGGGCTTATTTTGGCAGCAGCTTTAAAAAATGACTTTATTTGTTGGACAGCTGCCAGTCCTCTTCTCAAACACCAGCGCGCGCTTTCTGTCTCTGCCTCAGTCGCATCTCAGGGACGCTAAAATCACTGCATGCTAATACTCACATTAGAAAACCAGCAAGCTAGCTCTGTAATGCATCATCGCTGTCAGTCGCTAATATAAAACCAACACATCTAAAGGCTCTGTTACACCGAGTCCTAACAAGGTGTGACGGTAAAGAAAAAAGTGATGCATATGATCCCTGACATGTTAATCTGAGTTCGGTTGCAAGCTAGCTGCGAACAGGACAAACAACAAGGCATTTTTGGTCACTAGTTTTCTATTTATGGGAACCCACAGTGGCAACTCCTCCCACGGTGACATCTCAAAGTTGTACTTGTTGTACAACTTTGTTGTTGAAGTTGTATGCGAGTTATTTTTTATGAGGCTGCCTTGGATAGTTGAGTTACATTTTGACAAAACCTGTCAGATCTAAATATTATTATGTTTTTGGTTAAGTTATTTTTTTTATTATTTAGGAACAAACGAGGGTCTCACGAGGGCCAACTCGCAGCTGCAGGTTCAGAGCACCGCCGCGCATATCTTCAAATTTAGCCTAACTGAACGCAGTTTAACTGCCACAAGTTGACCATCTTGTAATAAAGATCTAATGGAGGAAAAACACATTGTATTTTATGTATTTTCATTGCATTTTTAATTTATAAAAAGTTAAATAAATAATAAATTTGAATATCAAAATATTAATGATTAATCGATAGTCGATCGTTAATTCTTCCGACGATCAACTAAGAAAATTTAATCGAATGCCCATCACTAATGTCTACATGGTGTTTTAATATGCTTTAATACAAACCATGTGTAAATTCATAAGTCGACAGCATTGCTGAGTATTTTCTGCTTAAAACTGCAGTGAACCAAAGACAGACTCAAAAACAGGATCAACGTGAAATCGTCAACCAGTGGATCTCTGAGCTGAGTGGGTGGAGGCGGGGCTCATTTGCATATTAATAGAACCGCGTATAATAAATGAGGCAAGGGTGTCGGGTTACATTCAAGATATTTTAAGGCATGAAGTTTTTTTATTTCTAAAAAAAAACGTTTAAGTGTGTAATTTTGGTGATCAAAGGTAAGTTTTATGGGATAAAATGATTAACTTCAGGGGGATTTTTTTCACTCTGATCACTTGGTAAAGTGATTTAACATAAACGATGAGCAAAGACTTAAGATTGCGGGTTTGTTCAAACCATTTTACAGTGATTCTAGACTTGGAAAACCCCACTAAATATGTTCAAATTGGCTGTGAATCTTGTAGCTTCGCACAGTCTATTCCATCGGTTGATGGTGGTTAGCACACGTGTCGTATTCTCCGTGTTTGAGCATCCCCAAGTGTTCCCCAGTACCTCAGATCTCAGATGGATGGTGGCTAAGGGATCCAGACAGGCTTCGGGCTGCACAGTCCTCACTGGCTCAAACACACAGCAGTATTTTAAAGCCATTACTCCTCCACGCATTCGCTGGGAGGAGAGAAAATGAAAACCAATCACCCTTGAGCACATTACAGACTTCAGTCAGCTCAGCCTCTCTTGTGTCCTCTTTATCTAGCCAATAAATCTCTCTCACAGCAACATAATACTGTCATTCACACACAACACTGTCCTCATGTCAAGAGCTTAGGCGCAGTAATGTAATACCAAACCTCTCTCAGGACATAAAACGTCAGACACAGAATTCACAATCATACACAACATCAAAATAAAAGGAATATTCTGGGTTTAAATCAATACGGAATGAAAACTAATCCTATAAACTTTCATAATGCATGTTCCTGGTGTTTTTGTGAGCGCTCAACATTTTTCCTCTTTGAATATCCTGTTTCACTCATAAATACATTATGTTATGAAAGTAAAATAGTTACAAACCGTTTCATTTTTAAAAGGTACAGCTTAACCGCTATAAATTATCAATTGTTAGTAACTTGGTCAGCCGCAGTTTTAGACCACAACACCTCAAAACACGTTGATCGTTGCATATTTCAAATGTTTACTGCCTGTGTTTATCTCATTGTGTTCCTTATTGGTTTAAACCGACGCATCAAGGGACGTGTTAAATCGATCGTCTACAGCACAGGCATATTTCTTTAAGATTAGTAAGACAGAGGTGAAGGAAACAACAGAGTTCAATGGCGTCGCCCTCTCACCCGGTTTCGGCTCTTCTGTCAACTGGGACGCCGAGAAATTATGCAAATCAGCGGATGTGCAAATGTGAGGTATTTAATATACAGTATGCATAATTGATGAGGGCAGAGGAGGAGAGAGAGGATAATTGAGGTGCGGTTTGTGAATAGCTGAGAACTTCTCTGTACGGCATTTGATGAACAAAAAGATTTTCAAGGCTGATTTTCATACGCCGGGAATACAGAGAGAGAGAGAGAGAGATGCATGCATTAGAGGGACACCGAGAGTCGGCGAATAGCGCAGGCTATTAATTCATTAAAGCTGACTCATTACCGACCTGCCCTCTTCCATTTACACTCCGTTATGTCAGACACGGGCCTGGTGGTAAAGGTTAAGCCACTCAAAATGTGATGTGTCCGTAAGAGTGTGTTTGAGGAGGACAGGCGAGATGAGTTGGATAAGGTGTCAGGTTAATAGTGGATCAAGTGTGTAATGTTATGACTGCTGCAGGTCATGCATACAATGATCAGCTCAAAACTCAATTCCAGGAATTAACGGTCATCAGGCCTGGGTGAACCCAAAACCCTCCTAGATTTTCCTACGACATCGCAGACTTCCTCTAAACAAAAGCATCTGTGAGTTATGATACGAGCTGCTGTGTACTTGTACTTGGATGGTAAAGCAAAGGTTGTAGGTTCAAGCCCACAATGCGCAAACATCTACAACGATGTCGATGCAGGGACACTTTCTTCTTCTGTAAAGAAGGCATCTTTACACTGTCGATTTAAAGGTACAGGGCCCTATTTTAACGATCTAAGCGCACAGTCTAAAGCGCAGGGCACTTAGAATCCACTTTTGCTAGTTTAACGACAGAGAAAATGCTCAGTGCTCCAGGCGTATGGTCTAAAAGGGTTGTCTCTATTCTCTTAATGAGTAATGGGTGTGTTTTGGGCGTTAAGTGAAATAAACCAATCAGAGTCTCGTCTCCCATTCCCTTTAAAAGACATTTGGCGAATTCGCTATTTACATGACGAAATTTACTTGTGTTTTCATCCGCAGCTTCAACGTCTATTCATAATATGGGGAGTTTGATTGGACAAAAAATCTGATGAGAAGTTGAAGTGCAGAGTGATGTCATCAAAATACATCCGCATTGATCCGTATTGGCAGGAGTGAAAGACTAATTTTTGAAAGCTTATAAATGTGAATTATGTCATTGTTTTGTCGCACAGTAGCTCAAAGATAACAATAAGGCTAACATATTCATATTAAAAGGCAAAAAAAATCATAGGGACTTTAAATTACACAATGAACCATTTACAATAAGATAAATGCATTTAGAAAATAGGGAGAATTGTCATTTCTTGCTGGCCTGAAAATGATTTTCTCACTCAGCATTCTTGTATTTCAGTAAAATATCTAAACACTCTCGAATCAAGATACATTAATTGAGGAGCAAAGGCTTGTTTTGTGACAAAATCATCAAAATTTAGAGACTTTATCCTTAAAACAAGAACAAATATCAGCCAATGGGGTCATAAAAATAAAACCTGTTTTCCCTTTGAGTTAAGTTTATTTTTCCGACCCCATTGGCAGATATTTTTCTTGGTTTAAACATAAACTCACTTGATTTGAATACATTTTTCAGAGAACAAGAATTAATACCTTAAGTCTTTTTATGTCTCAAGTAGATTTGGGAATGTGTAGACATAATAATGAGAAAAAAAATAAAGAGTAAGAAATTAATTTTTTTGAAGTGTAAGCTTTTGATTAAAAAAAGTATTATTAAACATCAGCATGATCTCACAACCCGACGGCAAGAGTTTACCTTTCCATTGTCCTCTGAAATCTCATTTGGCTCTGAATGCATTCAGCTCTAACGCACCACATATTTACGCTGTAAGATGAGAGAAACAGAGAATAAGAGGTCAGTGAAAATAACGAAGAGGAACAACTCTAAAGAAGCAAACGCTTTATCTCCTCTCTGCTCTTTCTCTTTTCCCATTTTCTCTATCGCTCCCGATCTTAATGAGTACCATGGTCGTCCATCCTACAGCGCCCGTATGTCACCACTCGACGAGGATGGGAGGGAGACGGCACATGGAAAACACAACTCAGCAACAATGACTAGACGATCCATGCACAAACACACACTTACACTCGCCTCTATGCAGCTCTTTTTCAAGAGCACCGTTAGAAGAAACTCCTTCCTCTGACCTGATGCTGTTCAGCATAACTGGTGCTTCTGTAAAGCTGTCTGTTCTCTGGGAAGAATGAAGCACAGCATGAAAACACCCTCAGGAAAGGAAAATCACAAATGAGTTCTCTTTAACATCTCAATTTATTCTTCAGGACAGATTTGTATTTAGTCTCCTGCTTCTCTGGTGTTGCATCAGTAAACCACCCTCATATTCTCACGCATGTCTTCTCCGTTTAACAAATCGAGACGGTTAATCTAGAAGGGGAAAAAAAAACGTTTTCTCCTCTCTTTAGACGTCTGACTCATGCTGTCCGATGTTGGTGTTCGTGTATATATGCAGTCTAGACAGTAACGGTCTGCGATGCATCTCAAACACACAGATTTGTATTTTCGATGTGTGTGAAGTCGGCACACAACTCCACACCTCTGACCTTCTCAAACACAGAAGCAGAATATTTATCATTGGTGTCTGACAGCAGGAAATACACCAAAAGCCAGGATATGCGTTATAGCTCAAGCTACAGTTCAGATTATAGTCAAATTTATTTGTAAAGTGCTTTTCACAATGCATGTCGTTTTAAAGCAGCTTTGCAGAAAGTCATACTATTATGTCTAAAATGACTTAGAGCAAGTTTTAGGGCCAGGCAATATGACGATAATAAACAATGATATGTGTGACCCTCTGGATTTAGACCAAGCTATTTTGTTTTTATGGTGTTGTCCAGCAAATATATCAGTGCAAATGTGACTCAGGCAAACGACAGAGTGTTCAAAGCAATTGGAAGATTTAAATATTGGTCAGATTTGTTCTATTGAGA
Organism: Cyprinella venusta; assembly: GCA_038021265.1. Taxonomy (NCBI): domain Eukaryota; kingdom Metazoa; phylum Chordata; class Actinopteri; order Cypriniformes; family Leuciscidae; genus Cyprinella; species Cyprinella venusta. The sequence goes on from CM075885.1 coordinate 627,921, forward strand.
GATTGAAATATTGGTCATTTTTGTTATATTAAGAGATTGAAATATTGGACAGATTTGTTATATTAAGAGATTGAAATATTGGTCATTTTTGTTATATTGAGATTGAAATATTGGACGGTTTTGTTCTATTAAGAAATTGAAATATTGGTCAGATTTGTTATATTGAGAGATTGAAATATTGGACGGTTTTGTTCTATTAAGAAATTGAAATATTGGTCAGATTTGTTATATCAAGAGATTGAAATATTGGACGGTTTTGTTCTATTAAGAAATTGAAATATTGGTCAGATTTGTTATATTGAGAGATTGAAATATTGGACGGTTTTGTTCTATTAAGAAATTGAAATATTGGTCAGATTTGTTATATTGAGAGATTGAAATATTGGTCGGTTTTGAAAAGTATTGAAAATATGAACGAATCTTGCAGGTGAAATGTCGAAGTTATATCTACAGTAGCTACTGGTATAACTGCACATCTGATTTAACCACACAAACATTTGACGATAACTAGGTTTGTTAAAGCCACAGTAACACGGGCCGCTACTGCTTTCCTGTTCTCGCGAACACGTTCTTTGTTTGCTTCTGGCCTAACAAACTGCTCACACACTGGTTACAGTAATGGGAGTGTTAATTAAGGTTGTCGATCTGTTCATAGAAGTACCTAATGAGTTGGTAAAGTTATAGGTGGTGGGTGTAATGTATATTAATGGAGTAAAACCAGAAAAACAGGGCTATTTAAGCAGATTTCCATATCAGGTTGGACTCTCTATCACAGGTCGTGGGCAGTTGGAGAGACGATTAGACCCTGTGGACACAAACACACAAACTTTAGTGTGTGGACCTCATTGCAATGCATTATGTGGTGCCAGGCTAAAGCAGAAGTGAAACCCACTGCTAACCAGCATGCTATCAGGTTGTAATGGCTCAAAGTACAGAATTACCCCTTGAGACAAACACACTCACACAACCCCTATAACACCCCACACTCTCTCGATGTGTTGTACATTGCAATGCTGAGATTATGACAACAAGCCAGATCTACATGACCAAATGTGTTACTCACCATCTTCATGCTGAGATGGATGTTTATAAAACGGTAGAAGCTGTTCTCCAGGAAGATGCTGGATCAAATTACCTATCAAAGTCCATAAACACAGAAAAGTTAGAAAATGCTTATGAAAAACAACATTGGCTCAAAAAAACATTTTAAATGGGCATCAGAGGAAAAAATTAAATACATCAAAGCCATCAGTTCGCATTATTTCAACATAATTGTGTTTAACAGCTAAATTTGAGGTGAAAAACTACAGTATATTACCTGTATTATGATGCTGTGAAGAACGTGTGATACTCTCCGGCAATCGTTCATTCTCAGCGATCTCCAGCGCCATTTTATCTCCTTGTTCCCCAAAGTCTTCCTCTGATTCTCTGTTTGTGCTCCCTTGGACTCCTTGTTCCCTGAACAAAAGATACCATTAATATTGCATCATCTGCCACTTAACTGTCACCTCTGAAATACTCACCTGTTGCACTGTTTGTTTCAATAAAAACCTGCACTTGGGTTCACTGTCTGGATCATCCTCACAGAAGGCCAGACCATATCACCACCAGACCTACACCCTTCAAAGAATTAGTTGATACTCTTCGCTGTGCCCGCACCATACCAGGATCCGTAACTCTCCCCAGCTCTCCTTCACCACCAGTCTGCGCCTCCAGTCCAATGGTCAATCCAGCACCAAACTCAGATGAGGACTTTAGAGGCTTTCTTCTCCAGTGTTCTCACACACCGAAGCGTGCTTTGTCACCAGGAGAAAGCTGCAATGGACAGAGACAATAAGACAGACAATAAGACATTAACCAATCCAGCCTTGTTAATTCCCCTTCGGGCTAAAGTTTTATTATTGACTATGCTTTGAAGTTTCACTCTCAAAGTGAGAGGAATGAGCCGGAGCTACTGAAAACCTACCGTTAAGTACTCCAATCAGCACTGCAGCTGCATCTCTCCACTTATGATGATGATTCAGTGGGACTTGAACGTTTCATCCAACTGTCAATCTGAGGGTCGTCTTCACCATTCAACTATCTCTGGCAGGGTGTCAACGACGGCTGACTCAGGAACCGATTCTGTGCTATAATGTGGTGCATTCAAACTCTAGGTCCACTAGTGAGATACGTACCAAGCCTTCTGTCTGTTCCTCTCCATATAACTACCTGGTTCTGGAGAATTTCATCTGCCATGTGATTCTGGGCTGCCCTCGGCTCATCCATCCATCCACACTTCTGTTATCTCCTGATCCGAACGAAGATGTCCTGAAGTGGGGCTCACAATCTTTCTCCTAACTTGACCTTTTCATACATCACCTGTGCCCATCAAGAAAACCTTCGTCTGGCTGTTAACTCCACAACCATAGAGAGTCCCAAGAGCACGACACCTGTGGAAATACAAGCCGGCGCGACTGATTACCTACCATTAAGGAGTTGAACTGGCATTACAGCTGCATCTCTCCACTTATAATGATGATTCAGTGGGACTTGAACGATTCATCCAACTCTCCATCCGAGTAGCTCATCAACTGAAACACACTCTCGATGAAAATGCAGCTTTGCAGCCTCCGGCACTCAAATGTTAATCCCGAATCACCGGCTCTCCTGAAGCAGGCAGTGAACACATGCAAATAGATGCATTCAGCAATGTCCGTTAGAGCGCCAATGGCAGCTGAGCCAGTGACAGTGCATGTACTTTGGTGTGATGAATTCGACCTCCATGTCCACTGGTGAGATATGCAACCAGCTCTAATTTCCTCTCCATTTAATTAACTGGTTCTGGACTATTCCAATGCCAATGTGATTCTGGGGCTCCCTTGGTTCATCCATCACTCTCCTGTTATCTCCTGGTCCACCAGAGACGTCCTGAAGTGGGGCTCACAAGGTTTCCCTGGCTGTTTCCCAACTCTACCTACCTCATCTTTATCCATCAGCCAGCCTTCTGTCAGTTCCTCTCCATTTAACAACCTGAATCTGGAAAATGTCATCTCCGATGTGATTCTGGGCTCCCCTCGGCTCAACCATCCATCCACACTTCTGTTATCTCCTGATCCAAACGAATATGTTCTGAAGTGGGGCTCACAATCTTTCTCCAAACTTGATCTTTTCATACATCACCTGTGCCCATCAAGAAAACCTCTGACTCTGGCAAGAAAACCTTCGTCTGGCTGTTAACTCCACTACCATAGAGAGTCCCAAGAGCACGACACCTGTGGAAATACAAGCTGGCCCGACTGAGTACCTACCATTAAGGAGTTGAACTGGCATTACAGCTGCATCTCTCCACTTATGATGATGATTCAGTGGGACTTGAACGTTTCATCCAACTCTCCATCCGAGTAGCTCATCAACTGAAACACACTCTCGATGAATAATGCAGCTTTGCAGCCTCCGGCACTCAAATGCTAATCCCCAGTCAGGGTTAGGGGTTAGGGCTAACTCCATTGGCTGGCTCCCTTGGTTCATCCATCACTCTCCTGTTATCTCCTGGTCCACCAGAGACGTCCTGAAGTGGGGCTCACAAGGTTACCCTGGCTGTTTCCCAACTCTACCTACCTCATCTTTATCCATCAGCCAGCCTTCTGTCAGTTCCTCTCCATCTAACAACCTGAATCTGGAAAATGTCATCTCGGATGTGATTCTGGGGTGTCCTTGGCTTATTCATTCATCAACTCTCCTGTTATCTCCTAATCGAACAAAGATGACCTGAAAATTGGGGCTCAAAATGATTCAAAGTGGGAGGAATGAGCCGGAGCTACTGAAAACCTACCATTAAGGACTCCAATCAGCACTGCAGCTGCATCTCTCCACTTATGATGATGATTCAGTGGGACTTGAAAGTTTCATCCAACTGTCAATCTGAGGGTCGTCTTCACCATTCAACTATCTCTGGCAGGGTGTCAACGACGGCTGACTCAGGAACCGTTTCTGTGCTATAATTTGATACATTCAAACTCTAGGTCCACTAGTGAGATACGTACCAAGCCTTCTGTCAGTTCCTCTCCATATAACTACCTGGTTCTGGAGAATTTCATCTCCCATGTGATTATGGGCTCCCCTCGGCTCATCCATCCACACTTCTGTTATCTCCTGATCCGAACGAAGATGTCCTGAAGTGGGGCTCACAATCTTCCTCCTAACTTGACCTTTTCATACATCACCTGTGCCCATCAAGAAAACCTTCGTCTGGCTGTTAACTCCACAACCATAGAGAGTCCCAAGAGCACGACACCTGTGGAAATACAAGCTGGAACGACTGATTACCTACCATTAAGGAGTTGAACTGGCATTACAGCTGCATCTCTCCACTTATAATGATGATTCAGTGGGACTTGAACGTTTCATCCAACTCTCCATCCGAGTAGCTCATCAACTGAAACACACTCTCGATGAAAATGCAGCTTAGCAGCCTCCGGCACTCAAATGCTAATCCCGAATCACCGGCTCTCCTGAAGCAGGCAGTGAACACATGCAAATAGATGCATTCTGGCAATCTCCATTAGAGCGCCAATAGAAGCTGAGTCAGTGACAGTGCATGTACTTTGATGTGATGAATTCGACCTCCGTGTCCACTGGTGAGATATGCAACCAGCTCTAATTTCCTCTCCATTTAATTACCTGGTTTTGGACTATTCCAATGCCAATGTGATTCTGGTGCTCCCTTGGTTCATCCATCACTCTCCTGTTATCTCCTGGTCCACCAGAGACGTCCTGAAGTGGGGCTCACAAGGTTACCCTGGCTGTTTCCCAACTCTACCTACCTCATCTTTATCCATCAGCCAGCCTTCTGTCAGTTCCTCTCCATCTAACAACCTGAATCTGGAAAATGTCATCTCGGATGTGATTCTGGGGTGTCCTTGGCTTATTCATTCAACTCTCCTGTTATCTCCTAATCGAACAAAGATGACCTGAAAATTGGGGCTCAAAATGATTCAAAGTGGGAGGAATGAGCCGGAGCTACTGAAAACCTACCATTAAGGACTCCAATCAGCACTGCATCTGCATCTCTCCACTTATGATGATGATTCAGTGGGACTTGAAAGTTTCATCCAACTGTCAATCTGAGGGTCGTCTTCACCATTCAACTATCTCTGGCAGGGTGTCAACGACGGCTGACTCAGGAACCGTTTCTGTGCTATAATTTGATACATTCAAACTCTAGGTCCACTAGTGAGATACGTACCAAGCCTTCTGTCAGTTCCTCTCCATATAACTACCTGGTTCTGGAGAATTTCATCTCCCATGTGGTTATGGGCTCCCCTCGGCTCATCCATCCATCCACACTTCTGTTATCTCCTGATCCGAACGAAGATGTCGTGAAGTGGGGCTCACAATCTTTCTCCTTACTTGACCTTTTCATACATCACCTGTGCCCATCAAGAAAACCTTCGTCTGGCTGTTAACTCCACAATCATAGAGAGTCCCAAGAGCACGACACCTGTGGAAATACAAGCCGGCGTGACTGAGTACCTACCATTAAGGAGTCGAACTGGCATTACAGCTGCATCTCTCCACTTATGATGATGATTCAGTGGGACTTGAACGTTTCATCCAACTCTCCATCCGAGTAGCTCATCAACTGAAACACACTCTCGATGAAAATGCAGCTTAGCAGCCTCCGGCACTCAAATGCTAATCCCGAATCGCCGGCTCTCCTGAAGCAGGCAGTGAACACATGCAAATAGATGCATTCTGGCAATCTCCGTTAGAGCGCCAATGGCAGCTGAGCCAGTGACAGTGCATGTACTTTGGTGTGATGAATTCGACCTCCATGTCCACTGGTGAGATATGCAGCCAGCTCTAATTTCCTCTCCATTTAATTAACTGGTTCTGGACTATTCCAATGCCAATGTGATTCTGGTGCTCCCTTGGTTCATCCATCACTCTCCTGTTATCTCCTGGTCCACCAGAAACGTCCTGAAGTGGGGCTCACAAGGTTACCCTGGCTGTTTACCAACTCTACCTACCTCATCTTTATCCATCAGCCAGCCTTCTGTCAGTTCCTCTCCATTTAACTACCTGGATCTGGAAAATGTCATCTCCGATGTGATTCTGGGGTGTCCTTGGTTCATTCATCCATCAACTCTCCTGTTATCTCCTAATCGAACAAAGATGACCAGAAAAGTGGGGCTCAAAATGATTCAAAATGATTCGGCTGACTCAGGAACCATTTCTGTGCTATGTTGGGGTGCATTTAAACTCTTCGTCCTCTAGTGAGATACGTACCAAGCCTTCTGTCTGTTCCTCTACATATAACTACCTGGTTCTGGAGAATTTCATCTCCCATGTGATTCTGGGCTGCCCTCGGCTCATCCATCCACACTTCTGTTATCTCCTGATCCGAACGAAGATGTCCTGAAGTGGGGCTCACAATCTTTCTCCTAACTTGATCTTTTCATACATCACCTGTGCCCATCAAGAAAACCTTCGTCTGGCTGTTAACTCCACAATCATAGAGAGTCCCAAGAGCACGACACCTGTAGAAATACAAGCCGGCGTGACTGATTACCTACCATTAAGGAGTTGAACTGGCATTACAGCTGCATCTCTCCACTTATAATGATGATTCAGTGGGACTTGAACGTTTCATCCAACTCTCCATCCGAGTAGCTCATCAACTGAAACACACTCTCGATGAAAATGCAGCTTAGCAGCCTCCGGCACTCAAATGCTAATCCCGAATCGCCGGCTCTCCTGAAGCAGGCAGTGAACACATGCAAATAGATGCATTCTGGCAATCTCCGTTAGAGCGCCAATGGCAGCTGAGCCAGTGACAGTGCATGTACTTTGGTGTGATGAATTCGACCTCCATGTCCACTGGTGAGATATGCAGCCAGCTCTAATTTCCTCTCCATTTAATTAACTGGTTCTGGACTATTCCAATGCCAATGTGATTCTGGTGCTCCCTTGGTTCATCCATCACTCTCCTGTTATCTCCTGGTCCACCAGAGACGTCCTGAAGTGGGGCTCACAAGGTTTCCCTGGCTGTTTCCCAACTCTACCTACCTCATCTTTATCCATCAGCCAGCCTTCTGTCAGTTCCTCTCCATCTAACAACCTGAATCTGGAAAATGTCATCTCGGATGTGATTCTGGGGTGTCCTTGGCTTATTCATTCATCAACTCTCCTGTTATCTCCCAATCGAACAAAGATGACCTGAAAAGTGGGGCTCAAAATGATTCAAAGTGAGAGGAATGAGCCGGAGCTACTGAAAACCTACCATTAAGGACTCCAATCAGCACTGCAGCTGCATCTCTCCACTTATGATGATGATTCAGTGGGACTTGAACGTTTCATTCAACTGTCAATCTGAGGGTCGTCTTCACCATTCAACTATCTCTGGCAGGGTGTCAACGACGGCTGACTCAGGAACCGTTTCTGTGCTATAATGTGGTGCATTCAAACTCTACGTCCACTAGTGAGATACGTACCAAGCCTTCTGTCTGTTCCTCTCCATATAACTACCTGGTTCTGGAAAATGTCATCTCCGATGTGATTCTGGGGTGTCCTTGGCTCATTCATCCATCAACTCTCCTGTTATCTCCTAATCGAACAAAGATGACCTGAAAAGTGGGGCTCAAAATGATTCGGCTGACTCAGGAACCGTTTCTTTGCTATGTTGGGGTGCATTCAAACTCTACGTCCTCTAGTGAGATACGTACCAAGCCTTCTGTCGGTTCCTCTCCATATAACTACCTGGTTCTGGAGAATTTCATCTCCCATGTGATTCTGGGCTGCCCTCGGCTCATCCATCCATCCACACTTCTGTTATCTCCTGATCCGAACGAAGATGTCCTGAAGTGGGGCTCACAATCTTTCTCCTAACTTGACCTTTTCATACATCACCTGTGCCCATCAAGAAAACCTTCATCTGGCTGTTAACTCCACAACCATAGAGAGTCCCAAGAGCACGACACCTGTGGAAATACAAGCTGGAACGACTGATTACCTACCATTAAGGAGTTGAACTGGCAGTACAGCTGCATCTCTCCACTTATAATGATGATTCAGTGGGACTTGAACGTTTCATCCAACTCTCCATCCGAGTAGCTCATCAACTGAAACACACTCTTGATGAAAATGCAGCTTTGCAGCCTCCGGCACTCAAATGCTAATTCCCAGTCAGGGTTAGGGGTTAGGGCTAACCCTAACCCAAGCCAATGTGATTCTGGGGCTCCCATAGTTCATCCATCACTCTCCTGTTATCTCCTGGTCCACCAGAGACGTCCTGAAGTGGGGCTCACAAGGTTTCCCTGGCTGTTTCCCAACTCTACCTACCTCATCTTTACCCATCAGCCAGCCTTCTGTCTGTTCCTCTCCATATAACTACCTGGTTCTGGAAAATGTCATCTCCGATGTGATTCTGGGGTGTCCTTGGCTCATTCATCCATCAACTCTCCTGTTATCTCCAAATCGAAAAAAGATGACCTGAAAAGTGGGGCTCAAAATGATTCGGCTGACTCAGGAACCGTTTCTGTGCTATGTTGGGGTGCATTCAAACTCTACGTCCACTAGTGAGATACGTACCAAGCCTTCTGTATGTTCCTCTCCATATAACTACCTGGTTCTGGAGAATTTCATCTCCCATGTGATTCTGGGCTGCCCTCGGCTCATCCATCCATCCACACTTCTGTTATCTCCTGATCCGAACGAAGATGTCCTGAAGTGGGGCTCACAATCTTTCTCCTAAGTTGATCTTTTCATACATCACCTGTGCCCATCAAGAAAACCTTCATCTGGCTGTTAACTCCACAACCATAGAGAGTCCCAAGAGCACGACACCTGTGGAAATACAAGCCGGCGTGACTGATTACCTACCATTAAGGAGTCGAACTGGCATTACAGCTGCATCTCTCCACTTATGATGATGATTCAGTGGGACTTGAACGTTTCATTCAACTCTCCATCCGAGTAGCTCATCAACTGAAACACTCTCGATGAAAATGCAGCTTTGCAGCCTCCGGCACTCAAATGTTAATCCCGAATCGCCGGCTCTCCTGAAGCAGGCAGTGAACACATGCAAATAGATGCATTCTGGCAATCTCCGTTAGAGCGCCAATGGCAGCTGAGCCAGTGACAGTGCATGTACTTTGGTGTGATGAATTCGACCTCCATGTCCACTGGTGAGATATGCAACCAGCTCTAATTTCCTCTCCATTTAATTAACTGGTTCTGGACTATTCCAATGCCAATGTGATTCTGGGGCTCCCTTGGTTCATCCATCACTCTCCTGTTATCTCCTGGTCCACCAGAGACGACCTGAAGTGGGGCTCACAAGGTTTCCCTGGTTGTTTCCCAACTCTACCTACCTCATCTTTACCCATTAGCCAGCCTTCTGTCAGTTCCTCTCCATCTAACAACCTGAATCTGGAAAATGTCATCTCCGATGTGATTCTGGGCTCCCCTCGGCTCAACCATCCATCCACACTTCTGTTATCTCCTGATCCAAACGAATATGTTCTGAAGTGGGGCTCACAATCTTTCTCCAAACTTTATCTTTTCATACATCACCTGTGCCCATCAAGAAAACCTTCGTCTGGCTGTTAACTCCACAATCATAGAGAGTCCCAAGAGCACGACACCTGTGGAAATACAAGCCGGCGCGACTGATTACCTACCATTAAGGAGTCGAACTGGCATTACAGCTGCATCTCTCCACTTATAATGATGATTCAGTGGGACTTGAACGTTTCATCCAACTCTCCATCCGAGTAGCTCATCAACTGAAACACACTCTCGATGAAAATGCAGCTTTGCAGCCTCCGGCACTCAAATGCTAATCCCGAATCACCGGCTCTCCTGAAGCAGGCAGTGAACACATACAAATAGATGCATTCAGCAATCTCCATTAGAGCGCCAATGGCAGCTGAGCCAGTGACAGTGCATGTACTTTGGTGTGATGAATTCGACCTCCATGTCCACTGGTGAGATATGCAACCAGCTCTAATTTCCTCTCCATTTAATTAACTGGTTCTGGACTATTCCAATGCCAATGTGATTCTGGGGCTCCCTTGGTTCATCCATCACTCTCCTGTTATCTCCTGGTCCACCAGAGACGTCCTGAAGTGGGGCTCACAAGGTTTCCCTGGCTGTACCCATTAGCCAGCCTTCTGTCAGTTCCTCTCTATTTAACAACCTGAATCTGGAAAATGTCATCTCCGATGTGATTCTGGGCTGCCCTCGGCTCATCCATCCATCAATAATAATAATAATAACTTGGATTTATATAGCGCCTTTCATGGTACCCAAGGTCGCTTAACAAAAGTGTGAAGTGTGTGTTTGCTGGGGGAGGAGTCAGGGGTCAAAAGACTTCGCGTAAAGAAACGTTTAAAGGTACTTTTTGAACATGGGCAGGGATGGGGCAGAGTGGACGTTGAATGGTAGACTGTTCCAAAGTATAGGAGCAATTGCAGAGAAAGCCCTGTCCCCGACAGTCCGCAACCTGGTGCGGGGGGTGACCAGCATGTCCTTGTCAGAGGACGCAGGGAACGTGACTGAGTAGAGGGATGGAGGAGGTCACTGAGGTGTTTTGGTGAGAGTCCATGGAGAGATTTTTAAGTGAGCAGAAGGATCTTGTAGGTGATGCGTGACTTGACTGGCAACCAATGAAGCTGTTGGATGATAGGAGTGATATGCTGCCAGGGCTTAGTATGGGTTAGAACTCTGGCAGCAGAGTTCTGTACATACTGCAGTCTGCTAAGGTCCTTAGTAGGTAGTCCAGACAGGACACCATTGCAGTAATCCAGACGGGAGGTGATAAAGGCATGAATGAGTGTCTCAGTTACTGAATCTGTGAGTGAAGGCCGGAGTCGTGAGATGTTTCTAAGGTGGAAGAAGGCCACCTTAGTGATGTTGTCAATATGGGACCTGAAAGATAGTGTGGCGTCCAGAATGACGCCCAGGTTGCGCACTTCAGGAGATGGGGAAATGCAGCAGCCATCCACTACCAGAGCCAGGTCACCAACTTTCCTGAGTAGTTGTGCAGAGGCCAGCACCATGAGTTCTGACTTCTTACTGTTCAGTTTGCGTAGGTTTGTGGTCATCCATGTTTTGAGTTCCTGCAAGCAGTTGACAAGTTGTGTGGGTGGAAGCTGGGAGGAGGGGTTTGTGCTGATATAAAGTTGAATGTCATCGGCGTAGCAATGGTAATTGAGTCCATATTTACGGATAATGTGACCTATGGGTAGTGTGTAAATGGTGAAAAACAGCGGTCCAAGCACAGAACCCTGGGGTACACCATGGTTGGCGGGTGCTGGATCAGATTTTGAGCCATTTAGGGCAATGAATTGTTTCCGGTCAGTGAGATAGGACTGGAACCAGGACAGTGTAGTGCCTTTGAGGCCAGTGAGCTCAGATAGACGGTGGAGAAGGACAGTATGTGAGACTGTATCCAAAGATGCAGAGAGGTCGAGAAGGATGACGATGGAGATGAGGCCGTTGTCAGCGGCAAGAAGGAGATCATTTGTGATTTTGATGAGGGCAGTCTTAGTACTATGGTGTCTTCTGAAACCAGATTGGAGGGGTTCGAAGAGCTCATGGTGGGACATATGATCTTGAAGCTGGGCCACCACTGCCCTTTCCAGGATTTTGCTGAGGAAAGGGAGGTTGGAGATTGGACGATAGTTGTTGGGGTCGTCTGAATCTGTGCCTGGCTTTTTGAGAGTGGGGATGACTGCCGCCATTTTGAAGCTAGATGGTACCACACCAGAGTTAAGAGATGCATTAATGATGTTTTGCATTGAGTGGCAGAGAATGGGAAGACAGGCCTTGACCAGGGTGGTGGGCATTGGGTCAAGACTGCTGGTTGAGGTTTTGGCTGAAATTTCTAGTTTTGTTACTTGATCAGCATCCAGAGGAGAGAAGACGGATAGGCAGCACTGCGGTGAACCGGCAGCTGAGTGGTGAAAATCCTGTTTAAGCAATGTGGGGCAGGGGGTAATTTTAGGAGTCTGGAGCTGCTGGTGGATGGTGTCCACTTTCTGCTGGAAAAAGTCCAGGAACCTGGAGCATAGATCTGCTGCATCTGAGGGTTTAGTAGTATCAGGAGGGTGTAGAAGACGGTTGATGGTGGAGAAGAGCAGTTTGGGGTGTTTTTGTTGATTACCGAGGAGTGTGGAGTGATACCTAGTTTTATTTTGGGAAAGTGCTTCTTTATAATTTGTGACATGTTCTTTAAATGCTTCGTGATGGACAGTGAGGCCAGAGCTTTTGTATCGTCTCTCAAGCCTACGTCCCATGGTCTTCATCCTGCGGAGCTCGGGGGTGAACCAGGGGGCAGGACGAGAGAAAGACACACAACGTGTGATGAGAGGAGCTGTAGAGTCCAGGCTGAGAGAGAGGGCACGGTTGTAGTGTTCCACGATGCTATCTACTGTTTGGTCGGGGTGGTGGCTGGCAAGATTGATCGCTAAGGAGTCAGACAGCATGGAGGTACACACCTGTTTGATGTTCCTGAATGTGATGGGGCGTTTTGTGCACTGCTTTGGGAGTGGTACAGGGACCAAGAATAAAGTAGCATACTGGTCAGAAACAGCCAGGTCAGTGCACTGCAGGTGGAGAGGTGTTATGCCGGCACAGCACACCAGGTCCAGGGTATGCCCTTTGACATGTGTGGGGCCATGTACGTGTTGAGTAAAACTGAAACAGTCCAGCAGTGATAGAAAATCAGCAGCAAGAGAACAGCTGCTGGAATCCACATGGATGTTAAAATCACCCAGCAGGATAGTAGATGGGGATTTTGGGCTGACAGTAGCGAGTAGTTCAGTGAGCTCTGATATGAAGCAGGCAGAAGCTTTAGGAGGGCGGTAGATTAGGACCACCTGTAGCTGCATGGACCCACTCAACATGAAGTGAACAAACTCAAATGAGGTAGTATTCGCTGGACTCTCTTTTACCAGGATCTCAGCACGATGGATAACTTCAAGTCCGCCACCACGGCCAAGGCTGCGAGGCTTCTGGATATAGCTATAACCTGGGGGAGTGGCCTGGTTGAGAGTTATGAACTCTTGCTGGTTCTGCCATGTCTCCGTGAGACACAAAAAATCCAATGATTTTTCCAAGATGAGGTCATGGATGAGGATGGCTTTATAATTTAATGAGCGAACATTAAGCAACATAAATGATGCCCTGGTTGTTGCATTGTCAGGAGTGACAGTGTTGTCCACACGGGACAAGGATAGCAAATTTGCATGAGATGGGCGTGGTTTGCATCGGTGATGCCGCCGCCGTGACGCGTACCAAACTGCCGGGACAGTCAAAGTTTTGCGATGGTAAACAAACTGGTGACGGGCAGCCCTGTGAATGTAGGGTGGACGACGCAGGAGATGGAGAGATTTTATCACCTCAAAGCAACTTGGAGATGTGTTGGAGTTAAAACTCATGAGTTCCGCTGCTGTATATTTGATGAATGTCATAACCGAGGGGCAGCAAGCAGTTGCTAGCATCCTAGCTCGGTTTGCTAATTCCATTACGGTGAGAGGATGCCAGGAAAACCACAGCACAGCGAAGGATAACGCCTGTTGGATAGCAGTTTCAGTTTCCTGCAGAAGTGGACCAGACAGGGGATCCACGGTAGGCTACTGTACTTCAGTAGCAAGTTTCATCTGAATGGTTTATGATGTAGAAAATTGCTGCCGTAGCAGCGTTAGACAGCCGCGACCCACGCAGCAGGCCCGAGCAAATCACAATTATGAACCTGACGTTAATGTTAGAGGTGACCAACGTGTTCAGGCTGGTTATTGAGCATAAAGTTCACAAAAGCGTCGGTTAGCGTTAGATCGGAGATTAGATCGGAGATCATTGGAGATGAGAAGCGGCGACAAGCACGCCAGCGTCCTCTCACTTAAAGCTGAAGACATTACTCCTTTAAGACATTACTCCATCACTTCCAGCTGAAGACATTACTCCACTACACATTATGGAGTCGAACCGGCATTACAGCTGCATCTCTCCACTTATAATGATGATTCAGTGGGACTTGAACGTTTCATCTAACTCTCCATCCGAGTAGCTCATCAACTGAAACACACTCTCCATGAAAATGCAGCTTTGCAGTCTCCGGCACTCAAATGCTAATTCCCAGTCAGGGTTAGGGCTAACTCTAACTCCATTGGCTGGCTCCCTTGGTTCATCCATCACTCTCCTGTTATCTCCTGGTCCACCAGAGACGTCCTGAAGTGGGGCTCACAAGGTTTCCCTGGTTGTTTCCCAACTCTACATACCTCATCTTCACCCATCAGCCAGCCTTCTGTCAGTTCCTCTCCATTTAACAACCTGAATCTGGAAAATGTCATCTCCGATGTGATTCTGGGGTGTCCTTGGCTCATTCATTCATCAACTCTCCTGTTATCTCCTAATCGAAAAAAGATGACCTGAAAAGTGGGGCTCAAAATGATTCGGCTGACTCAGGAACCGTTTCTGTGCTATGTTGGGGTGCATTCAAACTCTACGTCCTCTAGTGAGATACGTACCAAGCCTTCTGTCAGTTCCTCTCCATATAACTACCTGGTTCTGGAGAATTTCATCTCCCATGTGGTTATGGGCTCCCCTCGGCTCGTCCATCCATCCACACTTCTGTTATCTCCTGATCCGAACGAAGATGTCCTGAAGTGGGGCTCACGATCTTTCTCCTAACTTTACCTTTTCATACATCACCTGTGCCCATCAAGAAAACCTTCATCTGGCTGTTAACTCCACAACCATAGAGAGTCCCAAGAGCACGACACCTCTGGAAATACCCTTGTGTTGCACTCTACCCCAACAAGCCTCACAATTACCATCACATTGACTGTGGGATTGTGCAATTGACTCTTACCTGGTGAGCCAGTGCCCTGAGGAAAGATCTGGCCACTTGCCCTACCCAAGTAAAGGGACACCGAGGCTCTACAGCAAGGCTACATCTCCATCACCTGCTGCTTTGAGCTTTTTCTTTGTGGAGAACAATGATGGAGTCTTGAGGCCCTGTCTCCTGTCTCCATCCTCCTCTGTCATCTCTATCCACAGAGCCTGATCTAGCTGACGACTGGTGGAAAGAGCCGACGCTGAGAAACTACCATCAAGGACTCGAGAGGCATTACAAATTTATACAATTACATCACAACCATTACGATTTGATGATTGCATTAAACCATATAACATTCGCAAAACCATGCATTGTCAATTTATAGTAAAGTTACTGGCAACTGGCGAGTAACACAATTTCAGCACCGATTTTTACTCGCATTTCACGTTTACACTGCCCTGCAGATGGAGGAGTGAGTTCGTGCAGCGCTTTCAGAAGCAATCCGTACTTGAAATAAATGTTTGAATACAGACTCAGCTCACCTGTGATACTTACCTGCAGAGGTAATATATATTGAGGTATAAATACTATATATACTTATATCTCCAGCACCATTGTATCTCCAACGTCTTCATCAGATCCTCTTATGTGTGTGTGTCCCTTGGTCTCCTCGTTCCCCGCTGAAAAGATGGAATTGTTGCTGTACTGCATCATCTGCCATATAACTGTCAGTTCTATACTCACCTGTTGCACTGTGTGTTTCATTAAATACCTGTTCTTGGGTTCACCGAGTCTGAATCATCCTCATAGCTAAGCTGCCAAAATACTAATATAATTTTGCAACAAACTAAAAATATACTGTTTTTGTAGATACAATCAACAACTTTAAAGGATCAGTTTCATATTTCATAGTTTGTCTTTTTCATTTGATTGTCATTCATTTTTGTCTGATATCCAAATACCTCTTTGCTTCAAATCAAAGTTCATATAGCATGACAGATAGCATTTTAACAAATAGGACTGGGTATTGAGACAAATTTCACAATTCGATTCGATTTCGATTCGATTCAGTATTGATTATTTTGGTATATTTTTCGATTATTTGGTATTCAGTTACAATAAAATGGCAATTTTTCTCAAGGGAATCAAATCCCTTAACAAATGCTGTAAATTATGGGAGTCTAGTTGTAGCCTATAGGCTTCATTAGCCTAATATGAAGGTAATAATCAACTGTTTTGTAGCTATACAAACACTTAAATTACAATTTTATTTATTTTTATAATAAGAAGAAAATATGAAATATAAACATTTAAATGGTGGCTGTCATAAAAACTTGCCAGATTTATTCAAATATGCATTAAATATTTAAGAACATTAAGATTATAATGCATATATGGGGTATATATTTATCAAAATGCTCCTCCCTGGAGTTATTTTTTTTCTAGATGACTAACGAGTTTATGTGGGTTTTCTGAGGTAAATATGACGATACATGACATTGATTACAAGCTGTTTAAAGGGGTGGTTCGGAATTTTGGACATCGGGCCTCATTTCCAAGTGAGCCTTAGTGTTATTTATCAGTAGAGACATTTTTTTTTTAAAAATCATCCAGTCGTCCCAGTTGCGTAGTTGGCCGGTGCTAGGCTAGCGCGAATCAATGGTATCTGTTTTAGCATGCCATTAAAACAGTTTTACCCACTCCACAGTTCACCAAAAGTACATCAATTATAACGCCAGACTATCGATGTAAACGTCTGTTGATAGAATAATGTTAGAAATCAAACTATCCTTTCATCGCATTGCAATAGTTATACTTTGTTCCCTGTATTTATCAGCATAGTCTACAGCAGCGGCTGAGTGATACGTTACCTAGGCAACCGAGAGAGCCGGTCCACATGACAATCACGCAAGTGTATTTACATGCCGCTGACACTCGTCATCACTACAGAAACAGAGTTTATTTCAAGAATAAAGCAGCAAGACATATAATTATGGACATGTTTGAAAGCCATGACAATATTTCGGACTTTGAAGACGATGAGGAATGTGTGTTATTCAACGAACCATACATGTATGAGCCGGAATAAACCGATGAAGAACTAATCGAGATGGATGCTAAAAGGTCAGAAATACCGTTAGTTACACTATGTGTCACTCTCCGCAATGCCTTGAACTGTAACGTTATCTCCACTAACGTTGTCAGTGTCGATCTTTCAGTTATGAAAGAGTAGCTTCATTAGCTAGAGTTTAGAGTAGCCTAACAAAAGTTATTACCTGTACATCTGTAGCGGGAAAGACGGCTGGAACTGCATTCAAACTCAGTGACTTGTTTTCGTTTCGATCACTTTGTAACATTACAAAGTCGTCTGATCTAAAATGATCGCTACAAATTCGGGCTTTTAGTAGTGTCTCTGTCAGTGTCTCCTTATCCAAGAAGCCACAGTTGGTTCCTTTCTGGATCTCTTACTGGAAAACTGTGGAAACTTTTTGTTGACCATCTTTATGGTTTATTTGTACAATTTCTAAAACTACAGCGAATAACCATTTTGCAAATTCTTTCAATTCTGTTCAAATGTTTAAAAATCGAGGCTACTACTAGCTAACTTGACGTTCCGACTGTAACGTAGTGCGATTCTGTTGTGTTCACAGTTCAAAGTAAAATTCCGCCGCTGCTGAGAAACTAGTTCCTGTAAATGTAACGCGATCATTGAAATATATTTTGATATGTGAAACCACATTGAGCAGTTTGATTTCTAACATTATTCTATCAACAGACATTTACATCGATAGTCTGGCGTTATAATTGATGTACTTTTGGTGAACTGTGGAGTGGGTAAAACTGTTTTAATGCCATGCTAAAACAGATACCATTGATTCGCGCTAGCCTAGCACCGGCCAACTGCGCAACTGGGACGACTGGATGATTTAAAAAAAAAAAAATTGTCTCTACTGATAAATAACACTAAGGCTCACTTGGAAATGAGGCCCAATGTCCAAAATTCCGAACCACCCCTTTAACTGACGTCTTTCCACGGTTGAAACGCTGATTGAGCGAATCAATGTGACATGATACAGATTTAGATAAGTTGTACTCTATCTTTTAACACACTTTCAGATGCTCATTCATGTTTATTTGGTGCTGTGACTGGTATTATTAAGCCGGAAGAGAGATCAGCGCTGCTGCTTCTCCAGAGCGATCTCACG
Organism: Cyprinella venusta; assembly: GCA_038021265.1. Classification (NCBI taxonomy): domain Eukaryota; kingdom Metazoa; phylum Chordata; class Actinopteri; order Cypriniformes; family Leuciscidae; genus Cyprinella; species Cyprinella venusta. Next base: position 645,951 of record CM075885.1, read on the forward strand.
CCACAGCGACAAAACACTATTTATGTTTTTGAATTTCTAAAGAAAATCGACGTGATTTGAAAATTGAGACTTTGCTTCATATCAACAGTTACAAAGGACAAAGATTATTGCGATTTATTTTGGATGCGCGCAGCCGCGATACAATGATCCATTCATTCCAATGAAACAGGGTAACTAATCGATTCTTCAGATTTAAGAATCGATATCGGTTCGTAAAAATGAGAATCGATTAATATCGAGAAATCGATATTTATTACCCAGCCCTATTGACAAATAATTTAAAACAACTAAAACACTTCCAAAACCAAGGCTGCTGAAAAAGTGGGTAGACACTAACACAAACAAGCTTCTACATCTTTAAATCATGACTGACTAATAGCTAAAAGAATTTTGTCTTACGAAAGAAGCAATAGCAAAAAGGATATGTGCATGTGTGTTAGTACTGCATCACATGCCCTGAGCCCATATCCAGACCGCCAGATGTTTCTGTGTGTCCATAATGGGTTGTTCCAGCGTCCGAAACCCCCCGCTGAACACCATCTCCATCTGCCAACACTCACAGCTGAGACCCCACGCCACAACCAAGCGCTGAGTTAACCTGTCCAAGAGACCATAACACACATAAACACACATATGCACACACAGTGTATGGAGCAAACACACACTCTACACATATGCATTTTAGGGGTGGGAATCAACATTAGGGAAATTCCAATCTGATTTTTATTAGTTAAGTTTACCGACTTTGAATATTGCGCACTTGCACAGCAAGTGTGATGCTCTCAGGTCAATCTTGATGACTTTAGGTTATAGTTACACCATGTCAGAATAAAACGTTTGAGAGCAGCCGACTCTTGCATGATTCAGAGACGTTAAGTGTGTTTGTCAGCGTGCTGTCATACACTAAAAGTCCAGAGTGACAGCAGCAGATGGAAGACGTCGCAAACACAACTGCGGCCTGTCACACGCAATCAAGCATCTGTTTCAGGGAACGAACTCTTACTGCTCACTATAAACACTTGCATTTTCAAGCTTGTGTGGAATCTGTCTGTTTTTGTAGCTTTTAGTTCAAAGAGCCTCTCCTCAGTTTGTCATTAACCTTTCAGCCTGTCTGTACACACAAACACCTGCTACACACACACCTGCTGTGAGTTCACTCAGATATGACCGTGTCCATCTATGTCAAGATATCCATAACAGGGTGGAAACATCTGTCACAGGCCTAAAGGAAAGAAAAAAACACGCGTTAGACAGTAACATTACGCCGAGAGCAAATGGAAAAAGTTTCAAGAGATCTCAACAATGTCTCAAATTGTGCGGAGAATGATCTGAGCTGCTATCCACGTTAGTTTTATAGCTCTATACTATTACAGCATATCAAGCAACTCATTTGTGTCATACAAATATTTTGCTGCTTTTGTGAGCTTTTTGTGTCAAAGCAAATCATCATATTAGAATAATTTCTGAAGGATCATGTGACACTGAAGACTGCAGTAATGATGCTGAAAATTCAGTTTCGATCACATGAATAAATTACATAAATGATATTTGACTATATACTCACATAGAAAACAGCTATTTAAATTGTAATAATATTTCACTACTGTTTTTATATTTAAGAGAAAAGCATTAAAAAAAATCACAATTATTCCAACCTCTGATTGATAGTGGATGAGTGTGTGTGTATACAGTATATTTATATATAGATATGTGTGTATGTAATATATAAATATACTTCATAAAGTCTCCTGATCAACAAAATGACATACCCAAAAACACCCGTCTCATCCGGTCCACAACGCCGTCAGCTGCACCGGAAAGACAATCTCTGCACCAGAAGAACTACATCATTAAAATCGCATTGAGGAGCCATTCATCCATTTAGACTGAAATCTCATGCCACTATCTAATCAGAGACCGCTGCGGTCAATACAGCAGAGACAAGACACTGGTCCTGTGCTCAGTGTGTCAGGCAACATCACTGTAGATTTCTGGACGCTAATGGTACGATTACACTGACCATAACAACATAATGCAGACCGAGGCCAGAGGGGGTCCAGTTTCAGTCCGAGACCAAACCAGATTTAGGGAAGCAAACGTTATATTAACAGTAATTAACGAGCTCCTATTTTCATTCGTCCTAGATCGAGGTGCAGATAAAAAATGTTTTCTGTAAATGGACTAATGCTTTTTTCTGATCATACGGACAAAAAAAATCCCGAAAGTAATTTCTAGAAAATATCAAAGAATTGAAATCTTTTCACTTGGACAGTAAGAAAACGCTTAGCAACACCCTAGAAACCACCCCAAACACTTTACCCGGCAAACGTTATAATTATCTTCAGAATATTTATGAATCTAGTATTTAAAATGCAATAGAAATAATAAAGAAATGGGAGGGATCATACCAAAGACGTGAGATAAGCTGCTATTTATAACCACCTTGATTGGATGGATGGATGGATGGATGGATGGATGGATGGATGGATGGATGGATGGATGGATGGATGGATGGTTGATGGTAGTGGATGGATTGATGGGCAGATGATAGATGGATGGATGGATGGATGGATGGGTGAATGGATGGGTGAATGGATGGATGGACATGTAGATGATGGATGGATGGTTGAATGGATGGATAATTGGATGGATGGTAGATGATAAATGGATGGTTGATGGTAGTGGATGGATGGGTAAATAGGTGGATGGATGAGTGGATGGTTGGATGGATGGATGGTAGATGATAGATGGATGTATGGATGGATGGATAGATGAATGGTTGAAGGAAGATAGACGTATGGATGGATGGATATGCTCTGAGTGAACTTCAGTTGAATGCTATTAAAATCTTCAGCTATTTTTTTTAAAAGTAACTCACGATATGATTGGCTCGGGCTCATGCTGGTTTGAGCGATACGATCAGCTGAGTGTTTTTTGCGGTCCATAGAGCATAAATCCAGACAAACACTCGAGCTGATCTATTATACAGGTGAGGACGGCCGGTGTGCTTTGAGAGTAGTTTATGTAAATATATGCATCTGTGGTCAGATGCTGATATTTATCACACTGCCAAATATCACATATTTATCACACCGCAGACACAGCCTTCGAATAGACGAGGAAAACAGTAAGCAAAGCGTAGAAAGGGGGCAAAAGTTGGAGATCAGTCCTCGGTGTGTCTCATAGGCCAGAGGCAATTTTCAGCTCTACTGAACCAATTCCACAACGACTGAAGTCCGAAAGGCTGACAAAACTTATTCATAACGCCAAACTCCTCCATTCTGTCATTCAACATAAGGCTTCAGCTGGCTCAAATTTGGACCAGAGATCAGAGAAGTCCATTAGTAAGCAGCGGTGGGATGTGAATGCAGTATTGGAATAATTCTGAGTGGAAATGAGGGCAGTTTGTCATTATAAAACAAACAGCCGGTCGCTGAAGAGCCGAATATACAAACGCTTAATGACTTGAATGCATTCCATTACACCCGATTAGTCAAGCAGGTCCGAGCTTTTAGGACTCAGGACACCAAAAGCTGAACATCACACATGTGCCGAATAAAACAAGCCCTGCAAACAACCCGAAGAGGAGAGCGTTTAAAAGGCCAGAAGAAAGGATGTCTCGTAAAATACAGTAGATCTCTTCCGAAACGTGGGTTTCTATATTGAAAAAAATCATCAATTCACAAATATCATGTATAAACAAGTCATTAAAATTACAACAAAAAATTTGCACCAAGCACAACATCTGTTGATTGTAAACTTAGCAATCAACTAAAATAAAAGTCAATTTAGAGTTGAGTACTTACAGAGTTATTGGTAGGGATAATCACGATTAATCGCATCCAAAATAAAAGTTTGTGTTTACATAATATATGTGTGTGTAGTGTGTATAATTAATTTGTATATATAAATACCCACACATGCATGTATATATTTAAGAAAAATGTGTTATTAATATATCAAATATTTATATTTATACATATTAATTGTGAATAAATATATATAAAATATATACATGTACATATTTCTTAAATATATACATGCATGTGTGTGTGTTTATATATACAAATTAATTATACACAGTGCACCCACATATATTATGTAAACACAAACTTTTATTTTGGATGCGATTAAGCGCGATTACTCGTTGCCCATCCCTAGATTGGTAACACTTTACAATAAGGTTCATTAGTTAACATTAGATAATGTATTTACTAACATGCACTAACCATGAGCAATACATTTGTTACTGCATTTGAACCTTATGAACCTTATTGTAAAGTGTTACCGAGTTATTAATATGATGCACACCATTGCTGCCTGTGTACATCATCCCTAGACTGTAGTCTTAATTAAGATGCGTTAGAAGGCAGCTGACTGCATAGACAGCAAGGGAGCTCGCAAGGCTTTGGAACAGAGCCATTATGTACACTGTGTAGAGTCCTGGAGTGCAGATGGCCTGTGGCGTGAAGTGATGTGTCGTGTTGCGGTTAGCATTGTTGCCGTGTGCCTCTTCTAAAAAACACAGATTGCTGGACATGGAGCGTTTTTATAGGGATTAGTTTGGCTTAGTGCCGTGGCTAACACTATGATTAGGGCTTTCTGGCACTGGAGATAAGTGAATTCTCTCTGGTTATTCAGAGGCTGTTTAGGGGGAAAGCAGCAAATAAGGCAGCATTTTAATAGAGAAAAACAGAGTGAACTGTGGCTCTGTTAGACTGATAACCTCTTCCCTCTAATCACCATTACCGGACTCGTATCTATTCACATTCACAGAGAGAGAGAGACAGACAAGCATTAGGTTAATTTCGCCCCATGGCGCACATATGGGAACCGCTCCTTTGCTCTAATCCTGATTTTTAATACAAAGAGGAAAGGCACGACTGAGCCAGAAGCGGGAGATTAAACTGACAGTACCAATTTGTCATTTTTCTGATATTTTCAGTCTAAAGGATCAAAAAGCTGTAAGGTTACACAGAACGAACTCTTGAATTCATACAACCTGTTGTGTGCAGTCATCCATGATGCACAGATGTCGGCTTCTTCTATTTTTAGGACCATTAAGATTTGTTTGCCCTCTGACGCAATTTTCATTACAATGGGCTATATGCAGGCATGAGTTCCGCATTTGACGCAAGGATGCTCGTCCATTTCCAGAAAACGGGATTATGGCAGAGTCTTCAATATTTATTTACTGTCCTCCCGTCTTTGAAACGAAACGGACATACGTTTAGATGTAACAGGCATGTGATTGGCTAAGGACAAAAAAGCAGGAAAATATACCGACATCCCCATCCCCCCCCAATCGATATATATCCCAATATCTTTTCCGCAAAGCGAGAGCAAATGTTCAATCAAATATAGTCAAATATAGTCTTCACTGTATACATTGTAGGGCTGCACGATATTGGTAAAAAATGGCATTGCGATATTTTATATTTCCACGATATATATTGCGATATTAGAACAATTTCCCCAGATGACTTGAATAGCTCTATTTGGAAAGAATGAATCATTCTACAATGACTGGGGTGGTTTTGTCATGGAGTAAATCCGCATAGAAAGAAACTAATATTAATTGAATGTTTACTAATGTTGTTAACAGGTTATGTTAACAGGATGCAGCACATTAGTGGTGGTTGAGGAGATCCCCTTCCCCCTATATAAAGCACTTTGAGTGCAGAGAAAAGTGCTATATAAATGTAATGAATTACTATTATTAATGTAGTTTACTATACTTTAATAAATGTAACCTTATTGTGAAGTGTTTCCGATTTATGTATCTTCAGTTCAGTGTTGAATAGATCAGTTGTTTTAACCATTCATTAAAGTGAATCGGTTCAAACGAGTCATTAGTTCGCGAATCGGACGCGTCATTAACGGACCACGCCACACGTTGTGTGATTATCCAGGCAGGTTAGAAAATCGCACAAGATTTGTGTCAACACAGAAAACATTTCATCACTGGATAGCTTTTTTTTATTATTCAAAGTGTGATGTATGTAATGTCATCTGGATGTGGAACGGCAATTCACAACCAGTAGTAGTTCAGAAAAAAAAATATCTTGTCTTCCGACCATTTACCGTCATGTATTCTCAAAGATATTAGTCAACTCAAATTATTATATGCGCGAGACTGGGAGAGAGATCAAGACAGTTTGAAGACGGTGAGACTGCACGCGCGACTGGGACTTTCACTTTCTCATTTAAACGAGCGCAGAAGTCACTCACTCATCGTCATCTGCATCACACATCATTCACCGGTCAAGCTTTGGCGGGACAAAAATGCGCTTTAGTAAGACTGACAGAAAATAACGCGCAAGTTCCAGTCTTCTTGCGCTTGATGTTTAAACTGACAGGACTTGCAAATTGATAAACGCACACTATGATGGTTAAACTTTGCATTTAATCCGCGAATCACAAGCCTTACGGGCCGGGGAGCTGCTGGCACGTAGCCTACTGATCACGAATCACGGATTAACTACGATATGAGTGACATCGCACATCCTTGCGATGTAACTATCGTGGATTCGCACATCGCGATATCGATGTTAAAGTGATACATCGTGCAGCCCTAATACATTGTACATTGATTATTATTAAAGCTGCTATTAAAGTTCTCAGTCAAGAGCAGTGAGTGATTTCCACTGTGTTTTTTTGTTTAATTAACATTAAATAAATAGTTCTCCCAAAAATTGTAATTGTCATCATTTACTCTCTCAAGTTGTTTTACACCTGAATAAGTTTCTTTCTTCTGTTTAAGTTATTTGGAAGAATGTGGGTAACCAAACAGTTGATGTACCCCAGTGATTTCCATAGTAAATTTTTCCCTTTGGAAGTCAATGGGGACCAGCAACTGCCTGGTTACCCACATTCTTCAAAATATCTTCTTTTTTGTTCAGCACAAAAAATAAATTAATACAGGTTTGGAACAACATTACAGGGAATAAATCATGACAGAATTTTTAATTTGGGGTCAACTATCCCTTTAAGGACAAGCGGCTGCATTTTTATTATTAGGGCGACTGTCACTTTAAGACCTGTACGCGACACGTCTAATATACACGGAGCATTTGACAGATTTCAGCAGATTTCTCTCAATTTTCTCGGTTTGCTTTGAGTTTAGACATAACCAAATGTTCTTATGTAAACCTTGTGTGTATTTGAGAGTATTAGCGAAATAATACTCGAAAGATAACTTAGTACAGCAACCCGGCGCTGTTAGACAAGCTTTTAGTGCATGTGCACGTCGGGTGTTCGCGCTCAGAACAGCGCATCAGCAGTGAATGACATGGCAAGGCTTTAAAGCACATGCAAATTAACTTTTGTGAACTCGCTGAACTGATGTAGCCGTTCCTCTGCGTTAATATTGCGAGTATTTGTCGCGTTGAACACTAATGCTGTTGAGACGGAGGTGTCAGGACTGCAACTGACAGAATGCACGATATAGCTGCTACATATTTCTACAAAAGCAGTCAGCAGCTTGCTTGGAGCAAGGATCATAGCGCAAATTTGAAATATATCAATAAATCGCCCAGCCCTGGTGACCTAACTGTGATGTTCTTGTCAACTGACAACGATACCAGCGCGAGAAAAACATTTTCAGGTTGGAAAATCTGGAATTCCGGATTATTCCGGAAAAATCACATCCCTAATGTAATTTTATATATAGTTATGTTTATTTAATATAATTTTAAAAAGAAGCATTAACACAACGAGGGGTGTCTGTTTTATCTGTTTTTGTGACTAACGATTCATTAGAATAACCATGGAGTATAAAATTCAATATAAATTCTCGCTATTGCATTGGACTATGATCAGCGGCAGTTATCGAGCATCCTTACACCTTCACCGGAAATACCGCCGTGCATAGAGCCCATAGAATAAGATGTCTCCTCACTTCACTGCAAAAAAGGGAAAAATGTATTAATATAACAATATATTGTTAATACAAAAAAGTTGAATGTCATTTCAAGGAACATATACATCTGCATTTATAATACACCTGCTTTGTACTATAGATACAGAGTAAAATAACAGCAATGAGAATTATATTGGCTAGGCTATATATAAATAAATATTGTTATGGCCCTAAAACAGGCTAAATGTTTTTCTTCTTATTTTGGTTTTGGGCTGAAATTTAACCTGGACGTGTTTTCATGAGATCCAGTATATTAGGTTATAAGTTATTCGGTTCTGGTGATGTTCAGAACACAGAAACTTGAAGAAAAACACTTAATCCTCAAACAGCAAATTGTAAATTCGAGAAATGGTTGTTGACAGCCAGAAAGACTAAAGCAGGCCTGAAGTAAACGCACTCACGGTGTAATTGAATGCTGGAGATGGATCAGACAAGCGTGCTTGTTGACTTTAAAGCAGAGGTTGAAAGCCACGAATGCTTTCAAGTTCGAGCAGTGCTTAAAATTTCACTTTCACTTAATTTCATCCGTTTCATTATTCACATTGGTTGAAATCCCATCCCTCACATTTAATTGACGTGATGAATTGGCACTCTAACAATATATTTCGATGTTTTACGAGTGTGTGATCATCGAAACTGCCCAAAAATAATTGGTTCCATGTTCAATTACACTAAGCCACCGAATATTAAATCACATTAAACCACACGGTCCAATTAAGTCTGTTTCCATGGATACCAACCATATTTCTTTGAAATATGACTTGAATATTGTTTATTCACGTTATGAAGTGCGAAATACACAGTTGGGAAGTATTAAAAAACACACTTACTGTAATAATGACCGTTGAGGAACGGAAGAGTAACGTCTTCGTCAACTTGTTCAGGGAAACACTCCCCTCAGGCGAACCTTTCTGCAAAAACACGGTGAATTTCCCCACTTTCTGTTACTGCGACTGCTCCTCACATTATATTAGTGGTTATTCTGTTATTTTACGTTTTATAAATTAGCATTATTACTTTATAAACTTTATAAAATTCTGAGGTAAACTCTGAGGCGGAGCGGCGCTGTTTCTCCTTGCAAGCGCGAGTCTGTATCTTTGAATTTCAGCGCGAAACTGTGATGACGTGTTTTAACTGTCATCAGCATTGTAAATCATGAAAAGTTTTATATATTTTTATTTTTTTTATGTTGTATGTACATTTACAACACTATAATTTGTATTATATTACCTTTAGATTAAATAAAAAAAAAATATTTAACGCTGCTGTTTCTATTTGAACGTCACTCACTCTTCAGCAAATGAGTGAGTGACGTTCAAATAGACATATTTCTCTCTCTTCTGACTGCCGTTCTCAATCTCTCATAATTTTTTTTATTTCTTTTTGAAAATTGTAGTTGTGGTGTTTTTCTTTTGCTTTGTGAGCAAATGGGAACACAAATATATATATATATATATATATATATATATATATTTCTCATTCATCGTATGATGAATAGAGAGAAATATGAGAAATAAAACTAGTACAGAAACATTATTTCAGTACTTAAGATTCATTTGAATAAATCAAATATTAAATTAACTGGAAAAGACTAAAAATTACATATCAGCAAATAATTAACAGTGAACAATTACCAAGCTTCTTATGTTTCTCTTCTTATGTCTGATGGTTTTCTTGACATGTATGAATCACGCAATCATTCAGAATCATAACATTTGTAATAATAGCATTTTAATATCTTTTGATACCATCATTTTACCATTGGACACTCTCACGGTACTGTTTAATTTAGGCCTAAATTACATAAAGCACACTGTTCGTCTTTCTCAATTTGGAGTATCTTACAATGACATAAAGTATCCATGTGTTATCACATAATTTGCAACATACTAAATGTCCTTTTTCTCCCATGTAGGTGTCGGGAGTTGTCATACGTATAGTAAACTGTACCTGAGCACCATGGATACAATAAACTTCACCTTCTGGAACGCCTCTGAGGGCAACGAGACTGTGGAGACAGTGGACGAGAGCCCGTATAAGACAGTGGAGGTGGTGTTCATTGTACTGGTGGCCGGCTCGCTAAGCCTAGTGACCGTTATCGGGAACATCCTGGTCATGCTTTCCATCAAGGTAAACAGAAGCTTGCAGACTGTCAACAATTACTTCTTGTTTAGCCTGGCCTGTGCTGACCTAATCATTGGCCTTTGCTCTATGAACTTGTACACAGTCTACATTGTGATCGGATACTGGCCGCTCGGCCCGGTTGTGTGCGACTTGTGGTTGGCGCTGGACTACGTGGTTAGCAATGCCTCGGTCATGAATCTGCTGATTATTAGCTTCGATCGCTACTTTTGTGTCACCAAGCCGCTCAGTTATCCAGTCAAGAGGACGACCAAAATGGCCGGGATGATGATTGCGGCGGCATGGGTTTTGTCCTTCATTCTCTGGGCTCCGGCGATCCTATTCTGGCAGTTTATTGTTGGCGGCCGCACGGTGCCAGAGAAGGAGTGCTATATTCAGTTCTTCTCCAACGCCGCGGTCACTTTCGGCACTGCTATAGCTGCTTTCTACTTGCCTGTGATCATCATGATGGTGCTGTACTGGCAGATTTCCCGTGCTAGCAAGAGCCGCGTCAAGAAGGACAACCGCAAGCCATCGGGTGCCAACCTCGACGTGGCCTCTTCCAATCAGATCCGTGAAAACACAACCAACAAACCCACCAACAATAACCTAACAGCTGAAGAAACAGATCGAGGACAGACCCAGCTAACAGATGACGCCGCCATCCAACATGACGCCAAACTCCAGAATGGAAAAGCGCCATCAACGGCGAGTGGAGAAGCGGAAGATGGCGGACGAGGAAACGAAGAGAAAGAAAGCTCAAACGACTCCACCTCTGGAAGTGGCGCCGTAAACAATCAAAAAGAGGAGGTGGTGGCACCATCAATAGCCGACGAAAACCAAGCTCCGGCTAGACATCGCGCCAAAGCTGGCGGATCCAAACTGACCTGCATCAAGATCAACACCAAATCGCCAAAAGGAGACTGCTACGCTCCGTCGAACGCGACCGTGGAGATCGTTCCTGCGACCGAAAGGCAGAATCACGTGGCGAGGAAAATCGTGAAAATGACCAAGCAGCCGCCAAAGAAGAAAAAGGCCCCGTCTTCTCGGGAAAAGAAGGTTACGCGCACCATCATGGCCATCTTGGTGGCGTTTGTCGCAACTTGGACGCCTTACAACGTCATGGTCCTGATCAACACCTTCTGCTCCAGCTGCATTCCCAGCACCGTGTGGACCATCGGATACTGGCTCTGCTACATCAACAGCACCATCAACCCCGCCTGCTACGCCCTCTGCAACATCACCTTCAAAAAGACCTTCAAACACCTGCTGCTCTGCCAGTACAAGAACATACGCTCCACCCGATGAGCAGAAACAGTGTGTGTGCGCATGCGTTATATTATACATGGTGACAAAGGTGTATGTGTGGATGTGTTTGTATGTGTGAGGAAGTAAAACCAGATCAAATTGTCAGCAATTAGGGTGAATTTAGGGTAATTGGGACATTTCTTCCCATTGAAATGCTTGGGGAAAGTGTCCAAATCAACCTGAATGCACCCCTATAAAACAGAGACCCATCAACACTCGCCATACAGTTTTATAAATCCTCCATCTTTGTAGATTACATTTGTTTGTTTTGCTTTCAGCTACAAACCAGACTGCATTTAACACAAAAATCCGACTTGCAGTCAGAAAATGCAGTCCTCCGACTGTCAAGTGTGTTTGCGTTCATTGTTTTTCTATATGTATATATATATATAGATGGTCTGGTGTAGCACTTTACACACATAGATGTGATGCATGTTACAAAAGGAGGTAAAGAAATGTTAAAATATTTGATTTATAAACAAAAATGTTAAAAGAACAACAAACGAGCATATGGTCAGATTGGAGTCTGTCCTATTCAATAATACACAAATAAGGGGACAACAGGGCTGACTGAAGATCCAAACCAAACGCGTTTGAGCTTCAGTATAAAATCACTCCTGTATATACGTGTATATAATCATGTACTGTATCCGTGTCGTGTGTGTGTGAGGTTGCATGCTGGATGATGATGTGTGCGCTCAACATTAAAATCCACCTAAATTAGTCTACATGAAGCCCGTTTACTTGTGTAATCAGGAATATTCAACTTTATTTAACGTAGGGTGCTATAATTTCATCCAGATCACTAACCCGCATCTTTCCCTCCGAGTCAAAATCACCCAAAGCCCCAATTTATTTATTTTTTGCCGAGAAAGCTGATTTTATTTCAATTTGATAATAGGTTTTTTAGGTTTATTTACCTTTAAATTACTAGATTTGATCAATGAATAATATATAAATAGAAATTTAAGCACATCCCTCAACTTAAATTCAAAATAACTCACAATTTCATGCAGTATCCTTTTAATTCAGCTCAAAATATCTTACACTGGGTGTCTTTGCCGAACTCTTGTGGAAAAATAGTAACATAACGTGATATTTCACGACTCTTGCCATGGCTTTTTAGCTTTTTTGGAGTAAATGAGCTGTTCCGCTGGGTTCTAAAGTCAGTTCTTCGGTTTGCATTCAGATACAGTACACAAAATTTTTTGGTAAAGTTTTTGCATTTTTAGGTTTTTCTATGCGTTGTTCACATATAAATTCATTCCTAAGGGGGTCAAATAGAAATTAAACTTAAATTTCAACCACAAAACTCCTCGAATCCATTCAATAGTGTGTGTGTGTGTGTGTATTCGTAGTTCAAGTGCGACAAAAGTCCTAGGGTCTTGACTAGGACCCCTCTGATGAGCACTTTTAAAAAATGTTATTGACTTTCGGGTCAAAATGACCCGGGGGAAGGATGAATTCAAAAGAAACAGATTAAAGACGATGTGCATCAATAAATAAGGCCAGAAACGTGTTAAGGAACCTAGTCAACGGGCTCGTGTTGACTTTAAAGCTTCGATTGTGTCTATGACAGGTAGCATGGGTGCAGTGTGTGTGTGTGTTTGTCATGTGCTGTGTGTGAGAGGGCTGAAGAGGCTCTCTGCCGTGCCCGTATGTTAAAGTGGATGAGTTTTGAGTGCTCGGGGTTTCCAGGGATGCAAATCTAACCCTTTTAAAGAGAGCAGACGCGCAGGATAAAGAGGCTCTCAGACATTAGCATCCACCTCACCTCTGCTTTGCATTTACACAAAACAGTTCACTCACGCATGGGCGAAAAAAGGAAATTACCAGCTACGTGCAGACTGAAGAGAGCGCTAATTCATCAGATACTCCAAAACCGGCTCGCAGAACTTATTAAAAGGCCAAAACGCTTGCGTTCTGCCTCAGTGTAAATGACATCCTCTGACACACTTGTTTTCGTCCTAAAGACCTGATTTGCTTTCTGGGTTCGTGAAGCGCCTGCAGGCGAAGTGTGTGTGTGTGTGTGCGCGTGTTTGATCACCCCGGGAAGGGGTTTATTAAAACTCACAGGTTTTTTCCTTGTGAATTTAAAGGGCTAAAGAAGTGCATAAACTTCCTCGTCTCATTACGAGACGTCAAGTCACCATTACTTGTTTTTGCAATCATTAAAACAGATTAACAACAGAATCCTCGCTCAAAGCAGAGGATCATGGGAAATGTCAGTCAATCGATCGCTCGTAAGCTAGACAGTGATGCATGCTGGGGGAATCGAGCTCAAGCTACATTTTGCATCTGTGTTATTTTAGTTTTTTGTGAGTTATTTCAGGTTTTTAATAGTTTTAGTCAAAGGTAATGCATCAGTATACATAGTTTCAGGAATAACTCGTAGTATAATCATAGTAAAGTAACATGGCTCTTATTCTTTCCTCTGGGAATCATGGTTGTCAATCTGGTATGTTGGAAAATTGCTGTTTTTGTCACAGAGCTGTCCTTAGGCTATTTATACAGCGATATAAATATATAATTATCTTATTCAAGCATAGACACATTCATTCTCATCCCATCTTATGTCCATCCCTCAAAACATATTCTGTTACTAAATAATGCACATTAACGTTTAGCACAATCTCTCATTCTTCGATCTTTCATATTCCCTTGCCTTATGCTCAATACATACAATTCTACACATACGTAAACATAACCTGTATTTTATTGCTCTTCGGCAGATTATAATGTCAGTGGTTATTGTAGGATGAGTGACAGGGTGTTAAATATTTATAAAATGACTAAAACTTTTAATAAGCTACACTGTGTGACTCTTTTAGTTTATTCTTAGCTAAAAACACTTAGTGCTTTCAAAAATAGATGTGCTCATTAATGTATATTTACTTCGTTCATGTAATAGAGTATTCTCGTGAGTGTATAATATGCCATTGAAAACACATACGGGTGTCGGTCGCCATGTTGACCCTCCATCTTGAAAGTACATTAGCCAAAGAGGGACATATCCGTTAATTCAAGCTTCGCCTTTCGCGTTTACGTTGGACGAGGTGGAACTGGAAGCCATATTAATCGTGGACTACATTGGCCACCGTAGGAGTTAAAACGAAATCGGAATTGAGAGGAACAGAAACTAATATTCACTGGATGGTCGTATATCTTTTCACCACTAGATGGGGGTAAAAATCACACAGTGAATCTTTAAAGTTTAAATTGTTCCCGATGGACAAAATCGGTTTAATTTCATGCCAACTTTAGACAAAAAATAAGTAAGGAATGGATAATGATCTGATTGGTTGGATTGTTAGTTTAGTAAGATGAGAATATGCAAAGAACATCATGATGACCAGTACAGTCTGAACTCAACAAAATAATTCACTAAATAATATGTGCTATAACTAGTGAAGAACAGATACTCTAGTACTTTAGTAACCCTGATGATTATAGTGTGTGTGTGTGTGTGTGCGTCCTAAACATGACATGGGTGTGTGTGTGTGTGTTTGTTTGGTGTGAGACTCGTTGTGCTTCTGTGGATCTTATCACACACTCTCTGCTTGTCCTCACTGACGGACAGATGGAGTGTGTGAGAGCGGCGGCGCCTGAACGCTCACTCTGACACCTGCGATATCTGTCCTGCTCACGACCAGTAACACGAGTCTCTCACGACCTCTGACCTCCAGAACACACACATACTCACGTCTGTTTTACTATATTTGTAGGAACTCTCAATAGAAATAGTGTTTTTTATACTTTAAAACCATATATACATCACACATACACACTAACCCTACATCGGGCCTGTCCCAATCCCTCCCCTACGCTAGATTTTTGCACGTTCTCGCTACCAGTGTTGGGTGTAACTAATTACTAAGTAATTAGTTACTGTAATTTAATTACTTTTCCCTTGAAAATGTAAAGTAAGGGATTACTCTTCATTTATCTGTAATTTAATTACAGTTACTTCTGATGTAATTGAGGTAAATACTTTGTATGGATCAATCCGATCTCACAGCGATTCCTATGCATTTATGAGGTGTACTCCGCACTCGTACAAATTCGTATGAATTATTGTAAAATATGGATGAAAAAAGTGTGAAATGTCAAGAGATCAGACATAAAACAATAGTGGGTTTAACATCAAAATGTATCGTCTGATGCTAAAAAGTATGTTTTTATAATGTAACCTTCTCCACCGTGGTCAGTTTAAGGATAATCCGTGCAATTTTATAGTATTTATTTAAAAGAATTAAAACAGATTCATGTCTATCCTTGTGTTATTCAGCTGGTTGAGATTGATATGGGATTTTGAAAGTAATTAAATACTTTTTAGAGAGAGTAATTAGTACAGTAATCTAATTACACTGTTGAAGAGGTAATTAGTAACTAGTAATTAATCACTTTTTTAGAGTAACTTACCCAACACTGCTCGCTACCCATAAAACAAAACCTTCTGCTTTATTACTTTTTATAAAAATAAAAAATAAAAAAACAACCTAATTCTGTATCCTCATGGGAACCTCATTTTAAGTCCCACAGTGACACGAGTCCCCATGAGTCTGTGCAGCATGCACACACACACACACACATGTATCTAGCTCTGTAAATCAGGGGGTTCAGAGACTACTCTCTTCAGCCCGTGTTTACTCCATGTTAACCAGTCAAACATGCTTTTTAACGAGTAATCTATTTATGAACACACATGAGTGCATTAACACTGCTATTTGTAGGTTACATAGAACAAACATACTTACTTTGTTCATTTTCAATGGCTTATATCCATGTGAAGTATTTTAGGAAATTCTACCTGGTTCTATTGAAGGTCCCGCCCTCTGATTTCAGATGGCCAATCAGAGTTCAGATATTGGAGTGACACATGGACCAGCCAATCTTGTAAAGATAAAAATGATCATTTTTAAAAATGTTATTTCCTATATGCGTGTTGCGAGTTTCTGGAGCATCTTCATCCTTCCACTCATCATCATCATCATCACATGCAGACTGACAGCACAATAACAACAAAGGGCTTTAATGTATTTTCTAATCTGTTGATGTGTGTGTGAACTGTAATCTCTATTCTAGTGTTCTTGTGTTTTCTCTATATTCTTTTTATAAACATCCATAAAGTGTGTGTGTGGGTGAGTGTGTGAGAAAGTGAGTGTGAGAGTAAGAGAGAGAGTGTGAGTGTGTGAGATCTGCAGGCCTGTGACTATCCGAGAGAGGATTTGTGAATTCTGGTAGGTCACATGACAATGTCTAGATTACAGTCATACTATATATATATAAAACACACTTTTTTGCAATCTCAAAGTAATTATTATATAAATTATTATCATAATTCCTTATTCTAAAGAGAGTATGCGATGTGAGGCGCGACCCAAGTGTGTGTGTGTCATAACAGGTGTCCCTGGAGCCCCTCGAGCCTCCTATATCTGTGTGTTTGTATTGTGATTTTGTATGAAAATGCACTGTGTGTTTGTGTGTGTGGTTTTTAAATCATCGGGACAGTGTGTGTGTGTGTGAGAGAGAGAGAGAGACTCAAAAAATCAAAACATCACGCGCACACAGGCCGTTTGACAATAGAACGGCTGCCAAAGACATGATAATCAAGATAAACAACAACACACAGAAGACTTTATCCAATCACAGATGCTTTCATATAATGTTTTTTTTTAAATTGATATGTCAAATGATTCTGCATATTAGAGTACAGTATGAGGAAGGATTCAGCACGGAAGAATCAAGCCATACATGATGGATATGAACTGACAGACGAGACTTTAGCAGGATGACTTTATGGAAGTTGTTGGTGCGATATCAACTAAAGCACATGCTAAAATTATTATTATTATTTTTTTGGTGAGTTTGAAAGAGATTTAAGAACTGAGACTGCAAACATACTTCACACAAGTACGCGAATGCTCTGCTAACACAACGTCGCGTAACAAACTCCAATCCTCAAGGGGCGATAGAGTGTGTGTGCCGTTCACCTTTAAAGTCGTCATAAAATTAAAATAGGCTCTATGCACAACTGCACTACTTCCTGAACTTCAGCCAGCTCCTTGTTTCCTGTATACCATTATTGGACAATTTGATTAATTCAGGTGTGCTTGACCTCAGTAGTCACGGCAACAATAATCAAACACACCTGAATTAATCAATGTCTCCAATAATGCCAGACAGGAAACAAGAAGCTGGCTGAAGTTCAGGAAGTAGTGGAGCTGTGCATAGAGCCTATTGACTATATTTACTTTGTTAGTGCACATTAAGGCCCTTGCACACTAAGTCTGAAATTCACATCCGAAATTTTCGCTTGTTAAAAAATAAACACGACCTGACGTTATGGCAATCACACTTGCACACTGCCTCCGAAACTTTAATCCGTCATAATCGGGTCCGATTATGATTGCGTCCGTAGCAAGCAGTTTGTATAGAGACAATTCAGAGCCACCGAATCACGAATACGAAAAAACACACACGAAAATGTCAGACTCAGAGTGCAATGGCCTTTAGTCTTGTGGCGAACAATTAATCCGTGCAGTCGTGGTAATCTTTATAGAAACATTTTCTGGGATTCAAACCCATAAACTTACTGTGTTGCATCTGTTCAAACACATGCATCCTGGAGTGTTATTATTAATTGTAGATGATCTGAAAGACACAATTCTGACCCATTACACAAAGGAAACATCCTCATCTATTTATTAAAAAATCCAGAGAAATAAAGTGCACCACAGTTTCCAGTTTTCAACACTCATAATAATCCTACATGTTTCTTGAGCATCAGATCATCATATTAGAGTGATTTCTGAAGGATCATGTGACACTGAAGACATGAATAAATTACAGTTTAAAATACATTCGCGTAGAAAACAGCTGTTTAACTACACACTTTTAGTTTATTCTTAGCTAAAAACACTTAGTTCTTTCAAAAATAGACGTGCTCATTAATGTATATTTAGTTCGTTCAAGTAATAAAGTATTCTCGTGAGTGTATAATATGCCATTGAAAATACATACGAGTGAGGCGTTCTAATGTTGATCGCCATGTTGACCCTCCATCTTAAGAGTACATTAGCCAAAGAGGGACATACCCGTTAATTCAAGCTTCGCCTTTCGCGTTTACAACGAGGTCGAACTGGACATAGATATCCAAAATATAAACTAGACGTCTCGTCCGCGCTGAGGTCGACGTCCGCCTCTGGCGGCCATCTTGTCACAGGCAGCTCGCTCACTCGTAACATTGTGCTTTAATGGTGTTTGTACTTTTTAAATAACCATAACTTGCTTAATTTTCTACCGATTTTCAAACGGTTTGGTTTGTTCTAAACGTCAGAGATGTAGTTATGACACTACTTATGAATAATAAGTGTATAAATAAATAATCATCCAAAATTATAGCCACGTTAAAACAATACCGTGTGTTTTTACCCCCATCTAGCGGTGAAAAGATATACGACCATCCAGTGAATATTAGTTTCTGTTCCTCTCAATTTCGATTTCGTTTTAACTCCTACGGTGGCCAATGTAGTCCAAGATTAACATGGCTTCCAGTTCGACCTCGTCCAACGTAAACGCGAAAGGCGAAGCTTAAATTAACGGGTATGTCCCTCTTTGGTTAATGTACTTTCAAGATGGAGGGGCAACATGGCGACCGACATTAGAACCCCTTACCCGTATGTGTTTTCAATGGCATATTATACACTCACGAGAATACTTTATTACTTGAACGAAGTAAATATACATTAATGAGCACATATATTTTTGAAATAACTAAGTGTTTTTAGCTAAGAATAAACTAAAAGAGTCACACAGTATATCTTCAATGCTCATGGACGAGGTCGAACTGGAAGCCATGTTAATCTTGGACTACATTGGCCACCGTAGGAGGATGTTCATATATCTTTTCGCCACTAGATGGGGGTAAAAATCATACAATTGTAATAAAATCGAGTTGATTTGAAACATTTGAGTTTGTACTTGTGTCAAGTTTGTTTTGCGTTCAATAAAGGAGAGCAATGTCAAGACGTGTTTTAACGTGAAATAAACGCATAACTCGCGGCCTGAGACTGGTTTGTCCCGCTGATAGTCCAGCTGGGTGTGTGTTTGCGTGTGTGTGACGGTATTTGTACAGATGACGGTGTAAATACTCTGTATAGCTTCTTTTCATTGAGTCACGTGCTTCTTTTGACTGTGAGTTGTGGCCTCTTCCATCAGTCGTGTGATGTGTGGTTTATCAGCTTAACGTTTGTAATATACTCGATCTATATGTGTAGCACAGATGACGTGTAAATACATGTTTATTAATGAATATGAATGTTATTGATCTTTATTAGGGCAATGAAGGGATTACTGATCATTGATGACTGATGAAACATGTATAAGATTTGCTGTATCGTGCGATATACTTTTGGGGAAGAGTTCTAGCAAATAAAGCTGTTATAATGAATAATAACTCCTGTTCTGCTTATTTCAGCATTTACACAGCGAATAAATGACACCGGAAACACAAAACAGGAATTATTCATGTCTTTATTGACTGCAAAGAGTTTGAAAGCATTAGTTTCCCGGAGTTTAGAATCTTCAACGGTCATTTTTTGAATTTGAATGGAGTTCCAAACAGGAAGTAGAATTCTAATGTGACAGTTCCAGTTTCTAATGACGCATTATTTCACTTCTTAGTATCAACATGTATATGTTCTCCTTCACACCACGTATTGGATATTTCAGAAACATCAGATCAATGTTTAAAACGCCGCATACAAAGAAAATAATAATGTATTTATTAACTTTTATAGACTGTGGAAGCACACTTCATTTCCCAGAATGCACTACTTTATATTGTGTGTCAACATTAGAAGATTTTAGTAGACTCATTTCCCTTCTTTTAATCACTGATGTGTTATTCTGTGAGCTGTAATGATCTAGATCTAGTGTTAGAGGTCATCATCTGAGGAGCTTCTTTAGTCCGCCGGGTTTCGCTCCTTCTTCTTTCCGTCCCGTTTTGGTTTCTGTGAATCTGTGGAGAGTTAAACACACATGAATCTCATGAAAACACAGCTTCAGCCAAAAGAAAACCAAGAAAAAAATGCACTATTTAAGTACCATCGACAGAGTTTGTATTATTTATTTATGATTTATAGTTTTTATTAATTATTTATTTTGGTTTATATATATATATATATATATATATATATATATATATATATATATATATATATATATATATATATATATATATATATAATATTTTCTCATTTTTATAGTCCAAGTTTTAATGTCTACATTGTTTTGAATCATTTTAGTTATTTTAGTAGGCTACATCAAGTTAAACCGAATGAAAAATGAGAACTAGCTGACAAAAAAATAAGTTGACTTTTGTTTTTAATGATTTTAGTTATAGCTAAATATCCCATAATATCCCTGGTTTAAGAAAACAAAGCCTGTTTTATGTACTCTGACACAACCTAAGCCCATAGTCTCTGCCGTTTAAAATTCTCATTATGATTTTCATAAAGTATCTTATTTTTATATTGCAGTATTTTGTTTTGTGCAAGATAAAAAATGACCATATATTTTCATTTAAATGAAAATGCAATTGTGATGTGTAAATATTTGATCCATTACAGTCATTTCAACGGATGATACTGAGAATTGAGACAATTTGACAAACACTCCCACTAGAAATCCAAACAGAAAATCACTTTTTTAGTTTGTAGTTTTAGTCATTTTTTGAGCGAGCTTTTATTTTGTACCTTGTAATCTTTATGTTCATTTTGGTTACATTTTTAGTCGATTTATGCCATTTATTAATAGGTTTAATGTTAATTTTATTTTAGTTTTAGTTATTTATTTCCAGCTAATACTTTAAGCTAATTAATTTGAATGTTTTTCTACTAATATTCAGCTTTATTTAAATGAACAGAAATGTTTTAATAGATTTAGTTAACAATCACCCTTGGCTGAATTATTCTATTGTTATATTAGGATATTTATAAATGTTCCCCTGCATAAATCTCATCTCAGATATGAAATGAACCTTGACTTAGTTTAATTAACATTCTTCTGGATTTACAGAGAGAGAGAGAGAGAGAGAGAGAGAGAGAGAGAGAGAGAGAGAGAGAGAGAGAGAGAGAGAGAGAGAGAGAGAGAGAGCGAGAGAGAGAGAGAGCGAGAGAGAGAGAGAGAGAGAGAGAGAGAGAGAGAGAGAGAGACCTGTTGATGAAAGTTTCTGAAGTGTAAAAGTTGATCTTGTCATCAACACCTGCGGTCTGCGCTCGTGTCTGAACTCGTCCGCATTCACACACAATAATCAGAAATCTTCATTAAACTGAGTGATGATGATGAAGATTACATGTCAATAACTCCAACCAAGCGCTCATAGTATTACTATCTCATTTACATAAAGATTAAACCCATTCAAATCAAACACAATCAGAACAACATCATCTTTTGGATGTCTGGAATCTTCAACGGTCATTTTTTGAATTTGAATGGAGTTCCAAACAGGAAGTAGAATCCTAATGTGACAGTTCCAGTTTCTAATGATGCATTATTTCACTTGTATATGTTCTTCTTCACACACTATATATATATATATATATAAATATATATATATAAATATAGTATAATCTAAATATAGAATTGATACACAATTGAGCGTCTCGTCAGTTTTTAAAGAGTGACGTGTGATTAGTCCAGTTGTGATCCAGAATGATGGAGGAACGGCCCAGTCATCCGTGCTGTTTGTTTTGAGCTGTTTTCAGGGCAGATTGAGTGTGTATACACACACACATACACATACACACACACACACACATCAGCATCTGCGTCTCATGAGCTGGACGGACCCCAGCGGTTCAGGCTGTTATTAGACAATCAGCCTTTAGTCGAGCCAAACCATGTGACCCGAGATCCGACACACAGAGACAGAAACACACACACTGTCTGAGAAAACCCTCATGAATATCAGCGCACTGCAAACATGATGCGTTTCATATCTAAACATTCATAATCCAGACACACGAGATGAGAGTCTTGTTTTCTGAGTTCGAGCAAACATCCGATGAGATTAAAACAATAAACTTGATTCAAAGAGAAAATGAATGTTGTGTTCCCGATCCCGGCATCGACGGATACGGTGTTTGATATTGTTAGAGTCACTCGATCTCTTCAGTGATGTCTGGATTATGAATGTGTGTGTGTGTGTGTGAGGCAGAAACACTGAGGAGGAGCATCATGTTTGCAGTGTGTGAGTAATGTGACGTTCCTTCCGGCCTGCCGTACAGCGTTTGCTGTGTGTGTGTGTGTTTACCTGTTTACGTCCTCCGCTCATCCATCTATGACAGTGGTACCCTCTCCCAAACCCCCACAATCCTCTCTGCTGACGCTCTTATCACCTCAAACAGACCCAGGCGACAACGCCTCTCTCACCCTGTGTGTGTGTGTGTGTGTGTGTGTGTGTGTTTATGGTCTATCTGCAGGGAATTTCGAGGGAGTTTCTAATCACCTCTGTTCTCTGTTTATTGGCACACTGAAAAGGGCACAAATACACATTACCTGCAGATATTATACTACACACACACACACACACACTCCGTCAGAGACTCCAATGGGTCAGTTGTTGACACATATTAAGAGTCCAGAGGAACTGACAGAGAAATGTTTGAGAGACGGAGATGTAGTGTGTAACTGACTATAACTGGTGTTTCCCGGGTCAGTTCTTACACACACACACACTGATCTGGAGGAGACAGACTGTGGAGATGTATCTTCAAGTGATGTAACTAACTGGTCAGTTCTTCATCTGTCCACACACACACACACACACACACACACACTGATCTCCTCCTGATGTGTGATGATGGATTCACCTCTTTAAACTCTTTCAGAAACACTCGAGCTCAAGACCAAATCCTGATCAATTAGACGAGCGCACAACACCATCACATCCATTACAGACTCTCTCTCTCTCTCTCTCTCTCTCTCTCTCTCTCCGTAATGGAGATCTTGACGATGGTTCAGCCAATAATAATGAGAATAGAGTCTATTTCATCCAGACACAATCACACGGCAACATTAACCTCTTCTTTATCAGTTAAATAAACACACACACGTTACTGTGTTTTCTTTTACAGCAGAAAATGAATAATCTTAAAAAAGTATGAATTAAAAAATGAAAAATGATGCGTGTGGAATATGAAGACGAATGTGTTTTGATGAGGCTGAACGCTTGCCAACATTTCTATTTGCATTTATTAATTTAGCAAATGCTTTTATCCAAAGCGACTTACATCTGAGTAATATTACTGCACCAGGATTCATCAGCGGGAGACACTGCCATTACACACACACTCTATCTCTCAATCTCTTTATTGCTAAAAATATTATGAGCCATGTGGAGACATTTCCCCACAATGTAGGGAATATCAGTCTAATAACACACACACACACACACACACGTCCGTGGCCTTAAACACTGACACACAGTCAAACCATCAGATTTATGAAAGTTTAATAGATTCATCTTCTCAAAAGAGGAAGAGCTTTACTGATCAATATTTCAGTGTCACCTTTAAAACACACTTCTCTACGCCATACACTATATTCCAACAATGGGGTGACCACAATGTGTTTGTCACATGACCTCATATCGCCACATGTTTGGTTCAAAGTTGCATCCAGAAATAAAAGTGCCATCAGATTGTGGATAAATAGAATACATTTTGGATTTGTAATCATTTTTAAGGCAAGACCCAACAGGCAATGCCATTGTTTTTCATGCACAAATAAATAAATAAAATAAACAAATACTTAAATATTGGATTTATTACAAAATTTTCAGTCAATTTTAACAGCTTTACATACACCAAACTTACAGCTTTATCATCTATGATTTATGTTCTATATTCACCTGATTTATCTCAAAGTTATTCTCTGTTAAATTAGCTTTGAATTTAATACTTTTCATGTTTAGTTTAATTTATTTAAGTGCTTTTGTCTTTTTATTATTAATATGCATTTTTATTTTTATTTCCAGATAATAACTGAAGTGCTTCAACTTAGACATATTTCAGTTTATTGCCAAAGCTACATCATAAGGTTTATATTTTTCAACTAATATTTATATTTTAATTTGATTTGAATGTCTTGTTTAGTTTTAGCACTTTGATTTATATAACATTTTATTCCTAAAAACAGTGAAAATGAATTTGTTATAGCTGATTATGATCTATGGGGTGATAAACAGAAAAATCCCAAATCTCTCTGTAAAATGTTGAGCCTGACTTTTATCTAATGACTTCATCTATTGTTCTAATTCTCCGATATCTGTCCTGGAAATGTATGCAAATTAATGCATATTTAATTAGACACTGCCTCATTTGCATACATAAGCATACCATTGCAAAAAACTCGTAATACAAAACAATTGTCAAACTGTGTATGGTGATTAATTAAGTAGAGAGTATAGTGAACATTTTTACCCTTTCCCCTGTGATGCATCTTAATGTTAATTATTTCTTTTTTTTTTTTTTTTGCAGTCCAAATCAAATCAGTGGATATTGCTTCTGGTTGATTTAAGTTGAGCACATTGTGTAGCATATCTTTGCATGTGTGTGTTTGTGTGTTCTTGTACCTTGCATCTTGGTCTTGGGTTTGCCGCAGGGTTTGGTGGCGCTAACGGAGTTTGGACAGTTAGCATCCATCAGCGCTCGCTTTAGCACACCGGTGCGCGTCTTCATTCCCGAGGTCGAATCACACTCCCCCCACGCCTGGAAATCATACTTACACTCTCCTGCCCAAGACAACAAACACAACTTCATATGCAACATGTCAGAAACTGCGCTAACACTTTACAATAAGGTTCATTATTAACCCGCCGGGGTTCTTCCCGAAGGGTTTAAATAAATTTTTTTTTTAAAATCGTAGCTTCGTCGGAATGGTCCGAAACTTGGTGACTTTAATGGTACTTGGTATATGAACACCCCAAAAAATTGGGGACAGGATTTGAAAAGTCTAAGTGGTCGTAAAAAAATAGTCACACTCAGGAACTTCGGGAAAAAATGACCCACATAGGAAATGAATGGGAAATTGGCAAAAATGTGAAAATACTGAATTATTTTGTGCGTACAGTCTACAAATCAGCAACGATCTTGAAAAAAAGCACACAACAGTGAAGGGGTGAATCTATAAAACATAAAGAGTGCAAAACAGACACATACACACACACACACACTTTTATACACAAACACACCAAAAAATTCAGATTATACATGTGTTTTGCATTTTTAAAAAGCTCAGTTTGTCCACGAAATGGCATCCATCTAATTTCAAAAATTGCTTTTATGAGGCCTAGGCTTGACTCTAAAATGAAATACAGCTTTAAAAAAATAAAAATATTTTATAAAATATTTTTTTTTCTATTATATTTAATGGGGGAAAATTTATTTTTATCATAATTATTGCATTAATACTAATTATAATTTTTTTGTATTTTTGAAATTTTCTCAAAACACCAAAAAAGAAAAGAAAAAATATTATAAAAAACAAATAAAAAAAATAAATTATGATTTTCTTTTTTTAAATATGAATCCCGCCCTTTGGGTCAATTCTGACCCCATCATTCCCGAGTGTGACTGTTAAACGAAGAACCCCAGAGGGTTAACTACATTAGTTAGCATGAGGCACAGCATTTATTGCCAACATTAGTTAATGCACTGTGAACTAAAAATAAGCAGCTGTATTTTAATAACTAACATTAAAGGTATACTTCAGGATTTAGCATTAAGCTTTGTATGAGTAGAAAGCCTGTAGTTTTTTCAAATTACCGTGCTCTCCCCCTGAGACGAGAGATTCGTGTATTTTTGGTCTAAAATCATCATTTTGTGTCATCGTGGTGATCTCGAAACACATTTTGGGGCAGACTCATTACTAGTAGCCTAGACTTGTTGTTTAACGACTGCGCTCTGTTACCGGTAGGCGTGGCCTCCTAGGGCAGCGAAGCAAGTGCATTCTGGGAGTTGTAGTCTTTCATGC
The DNA here is from genome assembly GCA_038021265.1 of Cyprinella venusta. NCBI lineage: Eukaryota > Metazoa > Chordata > Actinopteri > Cypriniformes > Leuciscidae > Cyprinella > Cyprinella venusta. The sequence continues at coordinate 672,340 of CM075885.1, forward strand.
ACATAAGCCAAAAACACATTTTCTGGCTTTTCTCAGTCTAGAAAGCTCCAAATTCACATTTCTTCTACATAAATGACCCATTTTAAATACACATTCATCTTTCCAGAGGTGGAGTGTCCCTTTAACAAATACTGCAACGACTGTATTGCTCATTGCTAGTTAATACATTAACTAATGTTAACTAATTAACCGTAAAGTAAAGTGTTACCGAATCTGCATTATAAAAAAATACACTGTAAATGCAAAACCAAAACAACCATGCATGCAATCAACATAAAAGCTACATTTATCCTCTCAAAACATGTTCCTGGTGTTGTTATTCATTAATCAGTGCATTTTTGTCTGAAAGTTTTTAGTGGAAGTTTTATTCTTCCACCATCTGTCACACAAGAGGAACTTTTCAACTCCCAAAAGCTTAAAACCACATTTTTTTCTTGCTGAATATCCCGTTTCACTTGGAAACACATCTGATTATGGAAGTAAAATGGGTTTGCAAACTTCACAAGGGAAAAGAAAACAACCCAGACTATATTAAATACAGGTTCAGTTCAAGGTTTTGTGCCGAGCGTGGTTTGTTCTGCGAGGTGAATTCCATCGAAACGCAATTTTTTACGATAAACAATTTAGGTGCTGCATGTGTGATGCCTAATGTAAAATCCGGATCTCTGCTCTCGCTCCATCCTTCAGTCCGTGTGTCGGAGCGATATCTCTCGGCAGAGTGGACGAGGGTTAAACCGCTTCAATCAAGCACAAAATCGTCTCTAATGACATATTTAAAGGCAGAGAGAGAATGTAATTACATGCGGCGGCCCCGAATCAAGACCCTCAAAAACGAAACAGAGCTCGGGAGAATAAATTCCGCACGAGACGTTTGGACACTAAACTACACTGACACGACTGCTGAACTACACAGAAATACACAGAGGACTCATCACTCAACGTTTACTGTGATCATGTTTGATTAAGTCTGTGATTTCTGATGTCTCTTCAGAGCGAGACTGTCTGACAGAGAGATTTCCGAGAGAAACACCAGCAGTTTCAGTGTTTGCTGATAGTTTGTGTATACCTACAAATCCTGAGGGAAGGTGGCATATGCTCTCTCTCTCACACACACTGATATATTCTGCCAGGTTGTTTCTAGGTCTCACTGTCTTTTCTGACGACAGATTTCTGCGAGATTCTCCATCTTGTTCCTCCAAAACAGGCTTATTTACCCTGAGCCCTGTGTGTGAGTGTGTGTGTGTGGCTTCTCACCTCCAAACTGCTTTTTCCAGTTGCAGGGGATCTTGCAGCGCTGTGTTTTGATGGTCTGCTTGCAGTCGGTGCCGGTGCGAGTGCCCTCTCGGGTGCCCAGGCCACAGTCACCCTCGTTAGCCACACACACACTCCACTGCCACTCGCCACAGTCAGATTTACGCTCTTTCTTTCCTGTCAGAGAGGGAGCACACACACAGTTTCATACTGCACCTTACAGCATAGGATGAGAAATAATAATTATTATTTGCCTAATTTATGTTCTTACTTTTATAAATATATATATTTATATTAAGGCTGTGCAAAAGTTAATTGTGATTAATCGCATCCAAAATAAAAAAAAGTGTTTACATAATATATTTGTGTGTTGTATATAAATATTTTGTATGTATAAATACCTATGCATGCATATTTAAGAATTATTTGCGCTTAAATTCTGTAAATATATATAAATACATTATTATTATATAAATATAAAATTATTATATATTATATAAATATAAATTATTATTATATAATTATTATATAAATATAAATATTTTATATATGAATAACACATTTTCTTAAATATATACATGCATTTATATTTATATAAATGTGTATTTATATATATACAAAATAATTATATACAGCACACACAAATATATTATGTAAACACAGACTTTTATTTTGGATGCGATTAATCGCAATTAATTTTTGCACAGCCCTAATATATATATATATATATATATATACACTACCGGTCAAAAGTTTTAGATCAGTAAGATTTTTTATGTTTTTAAATGATGTCTCTTCTGCTCACCAAGGCTGCTTTATTTGATGAAAAAAAAGACAAACAGTAATATTGTGAAATATTATGACAATTTAAAATGACTGTTTCCTATTTTAAATATTTAAAATATTCTGTTTTAAAATGTAATTTGAAAGCTGAATTTTCAACATCATTACTGTTGCTGATTACACATCAGTTTTCAGTGTCACATGATCCTTCAGAAATCATTCTAATATGCTGATTTTATGCTCAAAAAACATCAATTATTATTTTCAATGTTGAAAACAGTCGTATAGCATTTTCCCCCCAAAATTCTACGATTAATATAAAGTTCAAAAGATCAGCATTTATTTCAAATATAATCTTTTCTAACATTATAAATGTCTTTACTGTAACTTTTGCTCAATTTAACTCATCCTTGATGAATAAAAGTATTTTCTAATTTCCTTCCCCCCAAAAATAAAAAATAAATTCTTACATTTGATTGATAGTGATTAATGTTACAAAAGCTTTCCATTTCAGATCAATTCTGTTCTTTTGAACTTTCTAGTCATCAAAGAATCCTGAAATAAAAATGTAAAAAAACTGTTTTCAACATGGATAATAATCATAAATGTTTCTTGAGTGATTTCTGTAGGATCATGTGACTCTGAAGACTGGAGTAATGATGATAAATTCAGCTTTGATCACAGGAATAAATTACACTTCACTATATATTCACATAGAAAACCACTGTTTTAAATTGTAATAATATTTCACAATATTACAGTTTTTTTGTATTTTTTTATCAAATAAATGCAGCCTTGGTGAGCAGAAGAGACTCATTTTAAAAACATAAAAAATCTTACCGATCTAAAACTTGACTGGTAGTGTATATATATATACACATACAGCATATTTATATATATATATATATATTGGCCAATCATTGCACATAATAAATATGTTCGCATGTTGTTATGTATTTTAATGGTGACACTTGTTTAAGGGTGGCCTAATGTTGCTCTTCTAATTCCCCAGACTTGTAAAAACAGCGCAGGGTCGTAACATTAATGACACGAGCAGAGCAGTGTGTGGTGATATAAAGCAGTGTGTGTTACCTTGTTTCTCTGTTTTCCCACCATCTGCCAGTGTCGTTGTGACAGTCAGGAGGGCGAGCAAAGCCACACAGACCCACCGCTGCTGCATTCTGGGGGAAATATAAATGCACAATAAAGGTGCAGTGTGGGATTTTTAGTGACATCTAGAGGTGAGGTTGTGAATTGCAACCAACAGAAGTTACAGTGGCCGACAGGAAGTGATGTCGTCGTCAGTGAAGCAATGATGTTTCTTTACAAAGATAAATAAATTAATTCATTCAGTAAAATGATGCATCATTGCGAGTATTATTGTTACTTGTTCATCGTGTCAGTGTTTTATTCGCTCACTTTAGCAGCTTCATACCATGAAGTTTGTCCATTTAGGGCCACCGTAGAAACATAAGCGGTGTGTGTAGACAGAAATGCTCATTCTAAAGTAAATAAAACATTACGGTTCATTACGTAAGGTCTTACACCGTTTATGATATTGCATTTGTCAACAGATCCTCCTAAATATTACACACTGCACCTTTAAAGCTGTGGCTCATAATACACAAAAACACACAGAACCATCACACAAATATCTCTACATGTAAGTGCTTCATTATCATACACCCTCTTTCTTTCAGTCTCTCTCTCTCCATCTCTCAGGAGGGAAAGTAAAGGTGGGTTGAATAATTAGAAAGCAATTTTATCCCGAACGCTCGACTGCACTTCAGTTACAGTAGCAGCGCAGCCCATCGGCGACATCACCTCCATTTCAATTACTTATGAGCCTCTCTCTCTCTCTCTCTCTCTCTCTCTCTCTCTCTCTCCTTATTTCTGGTTGGCTGATTTCCTGCTGTGCCCATAAGCATCGGCTTGCTGGACTTTTTCCCGAGTTCTGCCTCGTGTACAAGTCGCTCAGTCGCTTTCGCTCATCAGGGGCATAAACTTCTTAGACTATAGAAAGTGAAAGTTAGACATCTCATTTTTCTGGTTCTAACATTTTAAAAGTCAGTCATCTAAAGGCAGTCTCATTTAAATCGAAAAGTAAGACTGATAACCTCTGGTCTCACTGCTAGTTGGTCAAACTAGTTCTTAAATGCAACTGACCCCAGCACCCGAAAAAATGCTGGGTTGTTGGGTCAAATATGGGTAAACCCAATCGTTGAGTTTAAAAATGCAATTAAAAAAATTAAACCAACGGTTGGATTTGTTCATATTTTACCAAACCATGGGTTGACATTTTTTTGTGTTGTGACTTTGTTTTTAAACGTGAAAGTATTTATACATCATGCTATATGTAATGTGCTGTAGTGCTTTTAATTTATGCAGATTTTAATAAAAAATATTGTTTTACAGTAATGAGAAACTAATAAAACTTTACAATAAGGTTCATTGGTTAACTACCTTAATTAACATGAATTAAGAATGAACAAAACTTCTTCAGCATTTATTTACCTTAGAGCCAGACCGATATATCGGCCGATATTAGGCATTTTCCAAAATATCGGTATCGGCAGTTATAATGGCTGATAAATTAATATTTAAAAAATAAAATAAAACAGACGAAACACGCTTCAATCATCTCTCCTTGGCCTGTTATATTTTACAATTTGCAGTATGATGTTATCTATTGCTAAATTATGGCTCATCATAGACTAGCTAACCACAAAGCTAGCTAACGCCACTATCATCAGTGGAAGACCGCTAACGTTAACATTAATGAGCTTGGAAACCACAATGATCTTTTTCTGGCTAAATAAAGTAATGATTACTGTATTTATAACGAGCATATCTCTAGTTACAGTCCCTGCATTGTAAAATGCAAAGTTAAACTTGCGAGAAGTGAACATTTAGACACAGAGAAAAAGTATCAAACGTATCTTGTGCAGAAAAGTTAGCTTTTCTTTTACACGTGCGTGAAATCCAACAATATTTAATAAAAAAAAAAAAAAAAAAAAAAAAAAAAAAAAAAAAAAAAAAAGAATCGGCCGATATATCGGATTTTAAAACCCAAAAATATATGTATCGGTATCGGCCTTCAAAATCCTTTATCAGTCGGGCTCTAGTTAATATAAATTAAAATTTGTACTAATATATTATTAAAATCAAAGGTTGTATTTGTTGACATTCTTTAATGCACTGTGAATGAACATGAACAGCTGTATCTTTATTAACAAACACTAAAATAGTAACAAATGTATTGCTCATGGTTAGTCCACACATTAACTAATGTTAACTAATGAACCTTATTGTAAAGTATGACAGCGAAACTCACCAGAATTATGGGAGTTGCAAAAGCAAACCACCCTGATACATTTGATTATGTAGCAATTATAATTTAGAAAGAAAATGTGCTGATTTGTCACGAAAAGAACATCAGAATTGAAACAAAACTGAGGCACGGCGATGTTTCGGCGAGATTCGCCCCATCATTCCTGTCTCTATCAGTGTGTTAATCACAGTGGACGTGTCCCTCACACACACCTGAGCTGCTCCACATCAGTCAGACTGTGAAATCGACAGCGCCACATAATAACCGTGATTTCAGTCAGATGGGCAAAAACCTGCCAATCAAACACTCACGAGTCCTGACATATAAATCGCTCCGGATCGCTCAGACGTAATCTGCCCTCCAAACCCTGATTAGCAACACCGCAAGTGATTTTTGTGATATGGGATAAGAGAGAGGATTAGCCGCGAGTGAAGTGACAGGGGCATGGAGATGTGAGGACTAGACAGCGGGGTTAGGAGTCTTGTGGAGTCCAGTTCAATACCCGAATGTCAACCGAACTGATTTAGCATTTACAGTTAGGGATGTAGAATTAAAACTGAATTCATTAAAAGAAACTGCTGTTTTAATGATACAGTTCAGTTATTAGTATGAATTTTGTAAGGAATAATTGATGGCGGGCTGATGAATTATTAAAATAATGCGTGTGTGTGTGTGCACTATTTTTCTATAATTCGACTGGCCGGCGTCCATTATTCAGCTCATCATATGATGTATTTCATGACATTTGTCAGGTTTTTGTCCTTTTAAACACTCTTGTGTGTAGGGCGCATCTCATTCCAAGCCTCTTTTGCTAATTCAAAGAGCTCGTTAACAGAGGCATGAGCGACCGATAGCAGACTAGCAGCCCGGCCTCATCCCAAGGCCTCATATAGGCAATAATTGCAAGCCTTAAAATGTTCGTCAACCAATCAGATTCAAGCATTCATCAACACTTACACAACATATGGGCAATAATCAATGCTTACGATCCCAAAATCTGATATTCATAACGCTTAATTCCTCCTCTTCGAGTCAACTTTCAGCTCATAGATTGACTCAACTCTTCAAGTCTGATTTTTTCCCGATCCTGTAAGATAGACATCATGAATATCTTCACGTTTAACCTCTGCAGACCCTAAAGGAAATCCACAAGTGTCACATGACGAATGACTCGTCCTTTCTCACAAACCCCTTCAGAATGAAGACCTGAGGGGGGTCGGCTGTGTGTGTGTGTGTGTGTGTGTGCGCTGAGGTAAAGCTGTTATCCCACTCTAACACTCCATTAGCTCATTGATCAGTGTAAAAGCAAGAGGGAGAGTGACAACGTGATCCATCAGAGTGAAACGCACACACACACACACACACAAAATGACACTGTACTCGTTCGTTCACAATTGAGCGATTTCTGTAAGCCTGGTGCAGTGGCTCTTAAAGGGACGGTTCACACAGAAAACCAAACACTGTTATCATCAACTCACCTTTATGTCACACAAAACATGTCATTTCTGTGCAAGTTATTTTTCCATAGAATGAAATTGGATGTAACCAGTGGCCAAAAGCTCTACCAAAATGTAGCTCTGATCCTCACACAAAGCTATCATATGACTTCTATATAAACACAGTGTAAATCTTCTGGACTTCTGTTGTGCGTGACGGTGTGTTTTCCGTGTGCTATGATTGACGGGTTTTATCCACACTGAGTCGGAAAAGCTTTATGCTTGATCCAGTGACTCTGACTCAGAACCAAACCCAGATTTGTATGGTTTTATCTGTTTGTTTCAGTGATCAGGGGGTGCAGCTCAGTGGAAAAACCACAAGACGTTAAAGAAAGCAGATAAAAGACGAATGAAATATGATCTTTAGACTGGGAAAACAGAGAGTGGTGTCAGTCGATACGTTCTTATATGTTCGTTACGAGTTATTTGGTCTTTATTACTGTTCTGAAAACGTTAGCTCTACTTATACATCGTTTATGGTATTTTTTTATTTATTTTTGTAAATTATTTTTTTATTTGGAAAGGCATTAATTACAAATTTAGTCGTTCAAGTACATAGGTAGGGATGGCTGCAGAACGTTTAGACGAGTTTGTCCATATTGGTTTATGGCACGCTTCATTCCTGAAAAGCTTTAGTTTGATGTTGGTCTAATATTTTTTAAATGTAACTACTTGTTTTAGAACGTTCAGAGTACATTCAAATGTAACGTTCCATTAATGTGTGAAGAATGATGACATGGAATGTTCCCTTAACACAACCAACACTCTGACATTCCAAAGAAACTGCCATTCCGTTTTCAAATGTTCAAAGATAAAATGGAATGTTCCCTTGACGTTTGAATAACCAAGAATTTCTTTTTTTAAACATGAAAACCTTCATAAATACTGTTGCCATAACTTAATGGGAACGTTAGCAAACCGTTCTTAAAATATTTTTGTTAGCTGTGTCTGTACTCAAAGCAAACACACAGGCAGTTAGTTATAAGCTATATTACATTATATAACTACATTGTTTTTCCTGCTGTTAACACAAGAACCTGTCACCAAGTCATCTTAATTTAGAGAAGCAGAAAATTGACAGCGCATATCACAACATTGTGGCGCGTCTGCTTGCATTCATCTGCTTTATTTAGTGACAATTATAAGTTTAAGAAGCACAGACGTGCTGCGAGCAGCTGCGAGATTTACTGGGCTCAAATTCAGTTTGGTGTGAGTCTACAAACATAACATAAATATTAAATAACCACAGACAGACAAGCAGACGGGCAGTGTGAGCCACAGGACAGCTGCTTTAACATGAATCACACCAAGATTTCATCATTTCATTCTCAGTGAATTACTAAAATTACAGTTTACTCTTCCTCGGACAACTGATACACCGCTCAATGCCTTAAACTAGATTTACTTGAGTGTGTTTGAGTGCAAAACTCGCCTTTATGATGCTAGCATGTTGGTGGATGTTGCTTTGTGATGGGCTAAAGTATTCTAGTTGGTCGCTAGGGTATTGTTATGTGGCTGCTAAGGTGTTCTAGGCAGTTGCTAGGTGGTCGGGCAGGATAATAATAACGGTGCATCTGATCACTTAGTAAAGTACCAGCACAGCTCTCCTCAACAAGACGATTTGAGGATTCATTCATGTCTGAAGAACACACACACACACACGGCGCACACACTTACGGTTACGAGTGAGTTCAGATCCCTGACCCGAATGCAGCGCGCGGGCTCCACTAATGAATCTAGACGAGCTTCCCTTGTTTTGCTGTACTGTTAATACTACAGGTCAGAGCGTTTCTGATCTCGGTAAACACACGCCACCAGACACAAATCAAACAAGCAGATTCATGAGAGAAACCCACGCAGAGCGACACTAAGCCTGGAGACTTACACACACTCAGACAGATGGAAGTGCCCTGGATAAAGCCGCCGGGTCTCCGATAAACCTGCCAGGCACCTGTAATCCCAAATCACTTTCACACACACACACACACACGCAGAGCTCATAGCAAAACCCTCTCAAATGAAAAATAAATGGGATGTGTTGCAAATCGACTTTTTGACATTCGTGTCTTTCCATGAATTTCGCTCCAGAGAAAAGTTAAGCGCAGGTGACGGAGTATTAGCACAAACATCTATCAGAATATTTCACAAAGCACCGCCTCACCTCGATCAACCCCTGAAACACACACACACACACACAGGACGTGTTCCAACTTACACTTTTATGTTTGTTTGTTTGTTTGTTTGCAGCATTGATGAACAAGAGCAATTGCAGTATTTATAGCGGCGATAGGACAGAAAGTGTTAAAGGAGTAGTTCACTTCAGAATTAAAAGTTCCTGATGATTTACTCACACCCACATCATCCAAGATGTCCATGTCTTTCTTTCTTCGGTTAAAAGAAATTAGGGTTTTTGAGGAAAACATTACAGGATTTTCTCCATATAATGGACTTCGATGGGGTCCAACGGGTTGAAGATCCAAAATTGCACTTTCAACGTGATTACGTAATGTGTGGCGCATTCCAGAGCAAGTGCAAGATTAGCATTTGTGGTTAAAAAGTATATAAATGTTTGTTTTTTAAGAAAATGAGCGATGGTTTGTCTAGATCAGACGCTTATTCCTCGGCTGGATCGTGTCGAGACTTTGAAGCTACACTGAAACTCACATCTGGACCTTCGACCCGTTGGACCCCATTGAAGACACTATACACTCTCAGAAAAAAAGGTACAAAAGCTGTCACTGGGGCTGTACTTTTTCAAAAGGTACACTTTTGTATCCAAAGGCTACATATTGGTACCTTAGTGGAACATATTAGCACCTAAAATGTACATATTAGCACATAAAATGTACATATTACCACCTAAAATGGACATATTTGCTCATGAAATGTACATATTAGCATCCAAAATGTACATATTAACACCTAAAATGTACATATTATCACCTAAAATGGACAAATTAGCACTGGAAATGGACAAAAATTTACCTTTTGAAAAGGTACAGCCCCAGTGACAGCTTTTGTACCTTTTTTCTGAGAGTGTATGGAGAAATGATCCTCGGTTATATATTTAATGACGATATGTATTGTGAAAAGCACTATACAATCAATGTGAATTGAACATGCTGAGAGAACAATATTGAATTCGATGATTTCGAACGATGCTGCATTTCATGCTGCACATGATATATTTTAAAAACAACAGGAAGTATGTTTGTTTTTCATCTACTGACGCCAACACAACGAAAACTTCTCTTGGACTTAGATAACATCCTTTAGCAGCGAGATCTTCACCATCTCCGCATCTCAAACGTTGCACATTGGATTGTCTTGTGAGTTTTTCTCGGGCTGATGACAGATGGTGCATTTGGAAGCAGGTGCGTGAACAAAGCAATTACATCCAAAATAGAGCAACGGCTTCATCATTAACACCCCCACCCACATCCCTCACCTCTTCATCCTTAAAACACAGACTCTGTCGGGGCATTTTAAAGTTTTATCCTGGTTATGTAAAATGATTCATGCCCATCCCTGTGGTGTTTATCAGTTAATTGAGAACAAAGCGAGAAGCAAACTTGCAAACACAAGTCCAATTTAGTCGAACTTTGAGAACACACACACACCTACACTAGATCAGTGTCTACACCTGTTTTGGGTCAATATTACACCTGGCTGATTTACTTTAGTGTTTCATGTGCTAGAGAAATCTGAATTCGCTACACAACCACTCAATATTTGATCTATTTGCACTGCTATAGTTTTAAACAGCTGGCATGATGATCCAGTGGTGTTGGTGACACACCGCCCTCTGCAGGCGTAATAAATCCCCAACGGCAGAGGAATGAATCGCCTGGCCATTTTTAACATACTCTATATCCATAGCAACGCTGAAGGCAAACGATTAATCGTTTGACAGACCTTCTTTAAACATTTGAAAACGGAATGGCAGTTTCTTTGGAATGTCAGAATGTTGGTTGTGTTAAGGGAACATTCCATGTCATCATTCTTCACACATTAATGGAACGTTACATTTGAATGAACTCTGAACGTTCTAAAACAAGTAGTTACATTTAAAACATATTAGACCAACATCAAACTAAAGAATGTCATGAGTTCAAAATTAACTCGTATTACTGACCTTGAGGGGAGATTTGGTTCCCATAATGTAGGGAATACCAGGTACACACACACACACACACCTCCAGACGTCAGAGCTCGCCTAACCCGTATTTTTATGTTTGATTGCGCTCAGAAACATTGTAAGAGTTTTTCTCACAGGCCTTGGTTGAATTTTATTAAGCTCAACTAGCAATTCAACGCTCTCAGAGTCTATAATAGCGAGATAATAATCAGTACGGCATTACATTTACATAATTCTGTTTTTGCTTGCAACGCCAAGGTCATGGGTTCGATTCCCAAGGAAAGCAAGAATGTAAAGGTGTACTTTGAAATGCAATGTAAGATGCTTTGAATAAATGCATAAATGTAAATAGTACTTGGAAAACGCTATCTGTGCACAAAACGTATTACCATTAGAGCCCGACCGATAAATGATTTTGAAGGCCGATACAAATATTTTGGGGTTTTAAAATCCAATATTCCGATATATCGGCCGATATTTTTTTTATTAAATATTGTTGGATTTCACGCACGTGTAAAAAAAAAAGCTAACTTTTCTGCACAAGATACGTTTGATACTTTTTCTCTGTGTCTAAATGTTCACTCCTCGCAACTATAACTTACATTTTACAATGCCGGGACTGTAACTAGAGATATGCTCGTTATAAATACAGTAATCATTACTTTATTTAGGCAGAAAAAGCTCATTGTGGTTTCCAAGCTCATTAATGTTAACGTTAGCGGTCTTCCACTGATGATAGTGGCGTTAGCTAGCTTTGTGGTTAGCTAGTCTATGATGAGCCAGAATCTAGCAATAGATAACATCACACTGCAAATTGTAAAATATAACAGGCCAAGGAGAGATGATTGAAGTGTGTTTCGTCCGTTTTTATTTCATTTTTTAAATATTCATTTATCAGCCATTATAACTGCCGATACCGATATTTTGGAAAATGCCTAATATCGGCTGATATATCGGTCCGGCTCTAATTACCATATATGATAACTCTCCAAAAATGTATAGCATAGTAATGGATATGACAATATTAACGTATTTGGAATAGATCTGCTTCAGCACAAATAGCATAGAAATACCCGCAGCAAATTTTTCCTAAACGTATACATGAGTGTGTGTATTTATAATTATACACATTACACACACATATCTTATGTACACACAAACTTTTATTTTGGATGTGATTAATCATTGCACAGCCCTAATATATATATATATGTATAGTTTCATTTAGTAAGTTTTATATCCTGCTACTGTTTGGGATGGTGGACTCTCACAGTCAGCTTTCCACTAACGGAGGAGTTACGTTATTTTTGGTCAGCACTTGGAGAAAGTGTGAAGAAAGAAAGCGAGCGACATAAAGGGAGAGAACGAGTGGGTGGGCTCTTTAAAGCACATCCCTCTCCGTGGGGCAGCGGGCTTTGAAACACACTCGCAGTGAAGCCGAGGTCATTGTTTTTATCCCACAGCAGGTTCTTCTAACTTCAGCTGCACATCAGAAGTCTAAAAACGGAGAGATTGAGAGAGAGAGGTGTGCAGAGAAAACAGGCGTAACTGTGGGAGGCTCTGATGACCCCAACTCTTAGCCACCGCGATTCATCTCGTGTGCTTAAAGGGTTAGTTCACCCAAAAATGAAGATGATGTCATTAATGAGTCTCCCTCATGCCCGTCGGACCTCCGTTCATCTCCAGAGCACAGTTCAAGATATTTTAGATTTAGTCCGAGAGCTTCATTGTAAATGTGTGTACGGTATACTGTCCTCGTCCAGAAAGGAAATAAAGACATCATCAGAGTAGTCATGTGACATCAGTGGGTTAGTTACAATGTTTTGAAGCATCGAAAATACATTTCAGCCCAAAAATAACAAAAAATCGACTTTATTAAGCATTGTAATCGAATCCGCGTTATCATAAAATAACACTTAAAGGGTTAGTTCGCCCAAAAATGAAAATTCTGTCAGTATTTCCTCACCCTCATGTTGTTCAACCCCGTAAGACCTTCGTTCATCTTCAGAACACAAATGAAGATATTTAAGATATTAAGATCGCTCCTGTATACTAGTCCATAGACTTCTTGAGGGAATGACTCGAAAAGTCATTAAAGACATCGTTAAAATAGTCCAAGTAATTACAGGGGCTCAATCTTAACTTTATCAAACCACGAGAACACTTTTTGTGCGCAAAAACAACAAAAATAACGACTTTATTTCAACTATTCACGTCTCCATGGGCCTGTAGTCAGTTAGCGTAGTGTGATTGCGTAAAGCTACGTCACACGCAGGCTCACTATTGGCCGACGCTGGTCATGTGTGTGATGCGTGTGACGGACAATAACAGAAGCTTACGCTATTAAACTAGTAACCTGACTCGCGCAGAGGGAGAAATAAACGAAAAGTTGAAATAAAGTCGTTATTTTTGTTGTTTTTGCGCACTAAAAGTGTTCTCGTGGTTTGATAAAGTTAAGATTGAGCCCCTGTAATTACTTGGACTATTTTAACGATGTCTTTAATGACTTTTCGAGTCATTCCCTCAAGAAGCCTATGGACTAGTATGCAGGAGTGATCTTAATATCTTAAATATCTTCATTTGTGTTCTGAAGATGAACGAAGGTCTTACGGGGTTGAACAACATGAGGGTGAGGAAATACTGACAGAATTTTCATTTTTGGGTCAACTAACCGTTTGAGGTGCTTTATGCAAAGCACACTCTTTATTTACAGGCCTGCGTTTGTTGATGAACGACTACAGTCGTGTGTTGTAGGTGGACGTGTCCCCGATAATCTTTCCTAAAACCCCTCTCGTCCTCGCTTGACAAATTCCGGCGTCTGTCTCGTCTGTTCGGGGAGATATCAGCCAAGACAGCTCGACTTTAATCCCGATCTTATAATCTTTCAGATTAGTGATACCATCCGTCTCACCACTTTTTAAACCCGCTCATTAATAGCCACGTGAAGAGCTGCTTTAAAGGGACCCAAACATGTTCGCTCGAATGTTTAGTCATCATTTACTCATGTAAAACCAATCTTTTGTCGGAGAAATGGAGAATATTTACAATGACGCAAAATGAGAGTATTTTTATAAGCGCTTCGGAAAGAATAAGCACGCGCAACAATATAATAAAAAACACTTGCGATATGTGAACGGCCTCTAAAGTGCTTTCGGGGTAGTTTTATGAGTACATGAGCACAGATCGACACCACAGTACTGCTATTAGTATCGATGCATCCCTATTTATGTCATTTAATGTCAGTTCAGTGTATTCTTGCCTTTATAACTCAGCAGGTTTAAAAAGCCTTTTTAAAATTAAATATGAATGCAGTTTTAGATTAAATAAAAGTACAGTCAAGTCAAATAAAACATGTTTTATCTCCTGTATAGTTTGGTAACGCTACAATAAGATACCATTCATCAACATTACTCCATTCACATCAACACACTGAGTGAACAATATATTTTTACAACATTAATTAATGTTTAAATGTTATTTAATAGAAACACTTGATTGTTCATGTTTGTTCACTTCATTCATTGTGCATTAAATACATGTTAACGGATTAAAACTTTACAAACAACTTAAAAATGTGTTAGTCTATACTATTGTTTATTTTAGGTCATTTTATCTAAAGTGTTTATAACACAAATGTACAGTTTCCATACTTGTGACCGTGATAAACACTTAAATATAAATTTAAACTAAGCTTTGGTACCGAAATTGGTACCGAGAACCGTGAGTTTTTACTGGTATTGGTACCGAATACTGACATTTTGTTACCGCGACAACACTGAATCCTACTGATCCTAAATTTTCATTGTAATTTCATAGTCGTTCTGCAGCTTGACGGCCACTTTGAACAGTAGCAGAGCCACTCCAAACATCCAGCGCGGACACGAGGGCGACAGAAACTTGGCCGACCTCTTCCTACAGCCACAATCGATCCATCATAACTTGTTTACGTGCTCCAGGTATTGATGATATAAAAGCGCATTAGATCAGCAGCACACAAACTGATTGGGTATAATCCATAATTTCCCTGGAGCGTTGGCCGGACCTTTATCTCATGTGCTCAGGCTCTTTAATTGGGTGTCTGACGCTGACAGGCGTAATGACTCGAGGGCCTCGGAGAGGTTTGTGCGAAAAGAAAGAGACAATAAAAAATAAACGTGGGCCGTAACATTAGAGCATCGCCTCTATTATTATCGGTGTTCACTACAGGCTCTTAAGATTAGATGTGCATTACGCTCCC
Organism: Cyprinella venusta; assembly: GCA_038021265.1. Taxonomy (NCBI): domain Eukaryota; kingdom Metazoa; phylum Chordata; class Actinopteri; order Cypriniformes; family Leuciscidae; genus Cyprinella; species Cyprinella venusta. The sequence goes on from CM075885.1 coordinate 687,576, forward strand.
ACCCGACGAGCTCTAAAGCCCAGAGCGAGTGTGTGTGAGTCAGCCGGGCCAGAACACCCCTATTAAACACTTATTCTGGCACACTGCGTCGGCCATTAGTGTTCGGAAACCTATTAGCGCTGAGATTACGGACGCCGCACACACACACACTCCCCGTATGGACACCATCATCATGATCTCATGTACACCCACACAGTGTGATTTATAGATCTGAACAATATTTATATTATTTATCTGTTTTATTTATTTATATTTTTATCATTTATGTAATTTCATTTGTATTTTTAATTATTGATTTATCAAATTTTTCATCATTCCTTTATTTTTATTTATTTTTTACAACTAATTTTTATTATTTATTTATTTATTTGTCTGATATTATCCATTTCTTTCTTTCTTTAAACGTTTTTCATTTATTTAGTTTAATATTATTATTATTATTTTACATAATATAAGTTGCATGGACTATTTTTATTCCTTTTTTATTTTTAGTCTTTTTGTAGCTTGATTACTTACGCCAGTGTTAATTTACTTTTAAACGAGCTACTATTATGTATATAATAGACGTTTTTATGTTTTAGTTTAATTTTTAGTAATTTTGTATTGTGCTTTTTGCATTTTATTAGTCTATTTAAGTTTAATCACATTTTTTAATTTCAGTTTTAGCGTTTATTCCCAGTAAATTAATCAAAAAGTTTTTAATCAACATGTACAGTATATATATATATATATATATATATATATATATATATATATATATTTATCATTAATATGTTTCAATTTCATTTGTATTTTTAATTATTGATTTATCAAATATTTCATCATTCCTTTATTTTTATAATTTATTTTTTACATGTAATTTTTATTATTTATTTATTTGTCTGATTTAATCTCATTTCTTTCTTTCTTTTAATCTTTTTCATTTATTTATTTATTATAATATTATTATTATTTTTTACATAGCATAAGTTGCATGGACTATTTTTATTCTAATGTAATTGTCTTTTTGCAGCTTGATTACTCACGCCAGTTTTATTTTACTTTTAAACGAGCTATTATCATGTATATAATATACGTTTACATGTTTTAGTTTAATTTTCAGTAATTTTGTTTTGTGCTTTTTGCATTTTATTAGTCTATTTAAGTTTAATTACATTTTTTTAATTTCAGCTTTACTTTTTATTCCCAGTAAATTAATTAACAATATATTATTTTATTTCAGCTTTTTATTTCAGCTAACAGAAACGTTTTAATAACTTTAGTTTTAATGAAACAATAATAACCCTGGCTCATTATCAGCAGTTTTCACGGAGCAGATTGTTTCAACGTAACTAGAGGCACAACAACCTTTAAAACGAACCAAACATCGACATCTGGAATACAATCCTGTCGCACTTAAGGTCAGTTTTGTTCTCAAACACCCGCAAAACACATCCAACATCTCACCTGAACAAATGAAAGTTTTTCCACATCTGACGTTTCACAGGGAAAATGAAAACATTCTCTTTGTTATTGACTCGCGCCGCAAATCAATAGCATTTTCTCTTGGTCTCGTGGGCTTTCGGTGCGTCCCTGAAACGGCCTCTCCGTCTCCGTCACTGTGATTAACAACATCAAACCATCTTTAATAATTCAATTTGGAACAAACTTTCCATCTCCCTCTATAGCTGTTAACAGGTACACACACACACACTTTATCGATCTGACGCAGCCCATAGTGTGTTGTTATTAGTAAGAGCTGTTTGTCTCTGAGCTGATAGTGAAACACTGTTAAAACTGTTAACATGGGTCATTTTTAAGGGCTTGACTTAGTCTCTTCTAAACACGATTAATGTTTATAACTGTGATGCTTCTGGCCTTTTACTTTCGGATCATTTTCTCCTGGTATCTGTGGGTTTTTTTAAGCAAAATTGATGCGTGTTCATTAGCAGCCATTGAGTCACTCAATCTGTCAATCACTCCGCATACCTCACTGCTTCTTTTCTTTCAGTCTCGGGTGACTTCATACTGAGAGACAATCATCTCACTTCATTAGACAAACACAAACAACCCAGCACTCCCGCAGGGATTGGGAAGGAGTCGCAGACAAACAGAAAAACAGAGAGACGGGGTGAGACGAATGCAGTGCAACCCCGCATCTGATCAATAATCACCCGCTCCCAATGCTTACCACACTTTACAACAGGGTGGGCCAATCGCATGGTGCATGCTGGGAAAAGCAGTTTCAGGGATTAACTGATCATTATTTTCGGTCATTCTATCGCTCTCGGGGGAGAAAACAGCCAATCAGAGGCTTGCATAGCACACATAATGACAGAAAAATGGACGATTGGGTCTAAACGACCCGCAAACAGCATTAGTTCTGCCGGACCCGCATCATCCATCGGTCAAACTATCCATCCGAACGATCTCAGATAACAGAAAACTTGATGAGCATTGGGATAATTGCCCAAGATAAACTCAAAAACGCTTGTTTAAAAGTTAATTTTACAAGATCGATAACTATATTAGCGTCCGGATCGATCGACAATAGCGTGTTTATTATAAGCAGTTTTGACATTTGCCGCTTTAAATGCTCGATTCTGATTGGCTGTCAGTGTTTTTAGTGTTAATTATATAGGGGTACAAACTTTCTGAAAGTGATCGTCTGTGTCGTTATAGTTGTGATCTCATAGGATTATAATTATTAAAACTTTATAGTTATAGTTATCATCGTAGTACTTGGTGTGAACCCGTCTACAATTTTACAACAAATCAAAGTTGACGAAAAGCTAATAATTAATTAAATCACAAAAAATTAAGAATTGCAAAAGATAGATCTAAAGGAAATTTTACAAAATAAATTAGGCCTATATATAAATAATAGGGCTGTCAAAACGATTAATCGCGATTAATCGCACCCAAAATAAAAGTTTGTTTACATAATATGTGTGTGTAGTGTGTGTAATTATTTTATATATATATATAAATACACACACATGCTTGTATATATTTAAGAAATATTTTCATGTATATTCTGTATATAGATTTATATATAATTTATATTATGTATACATATAAATATTTTATATATAAATATATTTTTTTTCTTAAATATACATGCATGTTTGTTTTTATATATATACAAAATAATTATACACAGTGCACCCACATATATTATGTAAACACAAACTTTTATTTTGGATGCGATTAATCGCGATTAATCGTTTTGACAGCCCTAATAAATAATAAAAATAAAAAATTCACTTTTATTCAGCAAGGTCGCATTAAATCATAAAAAATCTTTGATCAATGTAAGATTTATATTTCTTAGGGTTAGCCTACGGGTTTAACTAATTTAGTCTAACCCTAGCTTTAGTTCATCAAAAAATCCTGATTTAAATATGACATATTAATCATAAATGTGTGTTGATCATCAGATCCTCATATTAGAGTGATCTGTGAAGGGTCATGTGACATTGAAGACTGGAGTAATGATGATAAATTCAGCTTTGATCACACGATATAAATTACACTTTACTGTATATTCACACAGAGAACTGATGATTTACATTAGAATAATATTTCACAGTTTTTACCGTATTTTTTGATCAAATAAATGCGAGCAAAAGAGTTCAAAATACTCAAAAACACTTGGATGACTTTTCTCTTATTTCATCTCTCCATTGTCAATGTATATTTTATTTTATCACTATGATTTTTTATTTTTTTTCCAATTTTGATGAAGTGATTTAAAGTGTAATTTTTTTAATTCTCTCTGTCTGGTGTGGGGGTGGGTGGGGTCTGTTTGTTAATTTTTATTTTATTTTATGTATAACAATCTTTCTGTAAACATTTTTTGAGATTTGGATATGTTTTGTGTTGTATAAAAAACTGCTACAAATAAAAATTAAAAAAAAAAAAACTAAGAACACAACTTGTGTAACAGTGCTTGTTTCGTAACACAGCCAGTTACATCATCATTCGGTCAATCAAGTCAAAGGAATCATAAAGCGGTCCGTATATTCCCCGTATAGTGTGTGTGTGTGTGTTTCTATGGAGCATCCTTCTGAGAATCTGAACTTTCTCTCTCTCTTTCTCTCTCTCTCTCTGTGTGTGTGTGTGTGTGTGTGTTCCTAACACAAGCAGGGCTGTTATTCTCCGTCGGCCTCCTGCACCTTAGCGACCCAACGTTTGAGAAAGCGGCCTCAAGCTGCTCGAATGAAAAGAGGGAATCGAACAGAAGAGAGAGAGAGAGATCGTACACCCCCCCTGCACCTCTACCCAGCATGCTTTTGTGTGCGGATGTGTATATAACCACCAGTTCCCACACAGCCAACCAGACTCACGGGAGATTAATCTCCACTGACAACGTCGGCTGATCCCAGAGCAGTTTCCCTATCTCTTTCATTAGCGCTCGCTATGTGCTGAACATAAAGATGTTTCAGGTGAAGCTCAAGCGTCAGCCGCATATTCTCATCACAAAACAAAATAATCTTGACTAAAGGCACGTTCACACCAAGAACGAGAACCGTAGAGATAATTAGCGTTCACAAACACAAGATAACGCTGTTTATTATTCAGGTTGAAAGTCTCTCCACATCCTGATAGCAATCACTATATCAAAGCAGTCGTTCACTTTTAGGAAAACTTTTGCTGATAATTTACTCGCCCCCGTGTCATCCAAGATGTCCATGTCTTTCTTTCTTCAGTCGAAAAGAAATTAAAGTTTTTAGGATTTTTCTCCATATAATGGACTTCAATGGGGTCCAAATGCTTCAAGGTCCAAATGAGAGTTTCAGTGCAAACTGTTCAAAGGGCTTTAAACGACACCAGACGATGAATAAGGGTCTGATCAAGCGAAACGATCGCTCATTTAATAAATAAATAACAAAGTTTAAGTTTTATAAGCACAAATGCTCGCCTTGATCTGTGTGTGTGACTCTCCTGTTCGAACTCGTTCATCAAAATGAAGTTAATTTGTTTGTTTTGTTCGTTGAATGAACCAAACGACTCGGAAAAAGATAGCAAGGCGAGCATTTGAGCTTATAAAACTTAAACTTTTGTTATTTATTTATTAAATGAGTGATCGTTTCGCTTGATAAGACGCTTATTTATCGTCTGGAATCGTTTAAAGCCCTTTGAACAGTTTGCAGTTTGTACTGAAACTCTCATTTGGACCTTGAACCGTTTGGTCCCCATTGAAGTCCATTATATGGAGGAAATGCTGAAATGTTTTCATCAAAAACCTTAATTTCGTTTCGACTGAAGAAAGAAAGACATGGACATCTTGGATGACATGGGGGTGAGTAAATTATCAGCAAAAGTTTTACTAAAAGTGAACGACTCCTTTAAGCGGTCTAAAAGAGTTCAACTAAAAAGCAGCGCGGTGAAATGGAAAAACCCGTTGTGTGAGCGACTGGCGGCATGAGTCACAACTTGCATTAAACTCGGGCTGAAAAAGAGAGACGGGCGGCTGGCGGACTCTGTTCTGATCGGTTAACCGATAACTATGGCAACAGCAGCGGCGGTGAGGCTCACACGGCACCCTGCTTATTCTCATTCCAGTCAGGAACGACCCACTTCACACACCACCCTGGGAAAAAACGGCCTCTCTAAAACACACACACCGTACATGGGAGTCTGAATGTAGACGATACACCCCCGCACACACATACACACACACATGAGGTGCTTTCAAAAGAAGGCAACAGAAAACAGCGCACGTAAGCCGCTGAGATTTCCAGAGGTTTTCACCTGTCACTGTAGGAAAGGGAGGAGCATGAGATGTGTGTTGATAAGGAGGAAGGTAAAACACTCTTCGTTTACCTCTCTCTCTCTCTCTCTCTCTCTCTCTCTCTCTCTCCTGTCGTCCCAGAGGGGATGTACAGACACACAGATTTGGGCCGGACAGATAAAAAGGTGGACCACAGCTAACCCTGTTAAAATGCTTTTCCAAGGAAACGCTTTGAAGTTTAAACAGGAAATGCACGCTTTCCCGAATAAGAATGTCATTCACTTCATACATAAAAAATAAATAAAAAAAACCCAAAAACTTTGAAAGGTGAATCGTGTCATATTTCACACCAAAATCCAGAGTGGGAAAATAGATTATATTGACATACATATAAAAAAGGTGAATCTCGTGGAACGTGTCGTGGAAAATAGATTATATTTTGCAATAAATAAAAACTTTTCTTAGTATCACTGATTTTTTTTTGCATTCATAACATTGTGTATTTTGTGTGTGTGTGTGTGTATATATATATATATATATATATATATATATATATATTAATTTAAAACAAAACTGACACTCATTAACACAGTAATTAGAATCTAATGAAAATCAACGATAAAGAAAAAGAACTTTGCAATTTGCATGCCAATAAATCATATTTCCAAATAACATGTCATTACTTCAATGCAAAAAAAGCATCACATATATTAAAAACAATATATAATATTTTAAATTAAAATATAAAACATATTAGTTTTTTACTGTAACACAAAAATACACTATCACAGTAATTAGATAAACAAAATGCCTTTTGTGGATTAGGATTTTTTTTAATTATGACATTATTTACAAATATTCTGTTATTATTGTAATGCAAAAAATATTATAAACTATATAATATTTCAAATAAAAACTAAAAAAACAGTTTTTTACTGTAACACAAAAATACAATGTCACAGTAATTAGATTAGAACAAAATGCCTTTTGTGGATTAGTATTTTTATTTAATTATGATATTATTTCCAAATATTCTGTGATTATTGTAAAGCAAAAACAACATTATAAACTATATATTTCAAATTAAAACTAAAAAACAGTTTTTTTTACTGTAACACAAAAATACAATATCACAGTAATTAGATAAACAAAATGCCTTTTGTGGATTAGTATTTTTTTTTAAATTATGACATTATTTCCATATTATATTCTGTGATTATTGTAATGCAAAAAGAACATTATAAACTATATAATTTTTGAAATTAAAACTAAAAAACAGTTTACTATAACACAAAATATGCAAATCTAATGACAATCATCAATGAGAATAAGCTTAGTTTACTGTAATACAACAAAACATGATAAAAGGCCCTTGCATTTTTTTATTAATGCGAAATATTTTTGTTCGCGGCGAGGAAATGTCACCCGAGATTCAATTCCACTTTATTTGCATATCGCTTTTCACAATAAATATTATTGTCTCCTAAGAAGTATTCTGCTAGTCAGATTAATGTCAATATGGCAATAATATATGTTATAATAATTGCTCAGTTATCGTCATATATTCAGATTACAACGCGTGCTCGTGATAATTACAACATAAGGATTTTGTTTGATAGTTTTGCCAGATTCAGCCTATAACTTTTAGCCACTCTCTCCGCAGAAACACTTGGACTTGCATTACTTTGTACCCCTGCGGGCAGACTCCGGGGTCACCGCACCTGCTGACCTCAGTATTCCCCACACCGGGAGATTTCAGGAGGTTTAAGCCCTGACAAGAGGCTGACAGCACTAAGTCGGCCGTCGCTGAGCGCATGAAGGCCTCAAACAAACAGCAGTTATCTCATCCTCTCATCCTAGGATTAGCTTGACGTTTTTTAAAAAGAAAAACCTCTTGTTTTGCTTTAAACAAGCGCAAAAGTCATGAATTCACATTAGCGCAGCGCTGAGCATCAAGGTTTAAAGTGACGTACCTGTAGTCTGAGGAGTAGTTTGGTGTTTCTGTTCTTAATTCCCCCTTTTCCCCTCTTTGTTTTTCTTTCTAGCCTCTTCTCTCTTTCTTTATCGCTCTATTTCCACCAGAGCCGTGCTAATGGTATCTGTGAGAGCGACAGACTGAATGAGTGTGTGTGTGTGAGTGTGTGGAGGGAGGGATTGTTTGTGTTTTTGCTGCGAGCTGAAAGCCCAACTGACTCGGGATCACACACACTCATTAATACAAGGTCATTTGAGGGACGAGAGAGAGCTAAAGAAAGCTGTCTGTCAGAGAGAAATAAAAGTATGAAAGGAAACTGAATAAATTCTCTGTCTGGTGCGTGAAATTAAACCCCGCCGTCTTTCACTCGCTGCCGTTTCCCTCGACACACTACGGTAAGGTGATACTTCCGGACTGTACGCTATGCTAAGTGGATTGTCTGGTGTAAACACATTTATTTCCAGAACACATTAGCTTCACTCGGCTACAAATCGATCAATTCTTGTGTCTGAAAACAGCAAACTTATGAACACACTCTCCGTACACTGATTTTATGGTCTAATTAAACTAATTGTAACACGATGGTTGTAAATTAGAGAGTTGCGGATGTCTTCCAGCAGTTTTTAAACTTGATACATTAACACTCTGGGGTTGTTCGTTTCTGAGTCACACTCGGGGTGTTCGGGTCCAAATGGACTCAAAGGCCGGGATTCATATTAAAAAAATAAATTAAAAAAAAAATCATGATTTTTTTTTTTACTCGTTTTTTTATAATATTTTTTCTTTTCTTTTTTGGTGTTTTGAGAAAATTTCAAAAATAAAAAAAAAATTATAATTAGTATTAATGCAATAATTATGACAAAATTTCCCCCCATTGAACATAATAGACAACATATTTAAATGTTTTTTTTTGTTTTTTTTTAAAGCTGTTTTTCATTTTAGAGTCAAGCCTAGGCCTCATAAAAGCAATTTTTGAAATGAGATGGATGCCATCTGGTGGACAAACTGAGCATTTTAAAAATGCAAAACATGTATAATCTGAATTTTTTGGTGTGTTTGTGTATAAAAGTGTTTGTATGTGTCTGTTTTGCACTCTTGGTGTTTTATAGATTCACCCCTTCACTGTTGTGTGATTTTTTTCAAGATCGTGGCTGATTTGTAGATTGTACGCACAAAATAACTCAGTATTTTCACATTTTTGCCAATTCCCCATTCATTTTCCATGCGGGTCCATTTGGACCCGAACACCCCAAGTGTGACTATTTTTTTACAACCACTTAGACTATTCACATCCTGTCCCCAATTTTTTTGGGTATTCAAATACCAAATACCAACAAAGTCACCAAATTTCGGACCATTCCGATGAAGCTACGATTTTTTTAAAAAATTTTATTTAAATTCTTCGGGTCCATTTGGGCCGAACAACCCCAGAAGGTTAAATATAAGAGTGAAAATTATCATTTCTGGAAACATTTTTTAGCTGAGTTTGAGTATCATATTTTACACATCAGGCTTTCATGGCTCATTAAAGGGACACTTCACCTCTGGAAAGATGAATGTGTATTTAAAATGGGTCAGTTATGTAGAAAAAATGTGGAATTATTTTTGAATTTGGAGAAAAGCCAGAAAATGTGTTTTTGGTTTATGTGGATGAAAGACAACAACTCCCAAAATGCACTTGGAAAAAAAATTATTCAGAGGATCAAAGTGAGCAAAAATATGGAATTTTCAGATTTTTCTACGTGCGAAAAGTAAGATGAAATTCTGATTGCTTGTAATGTAATCAATGAGATCTTAAAAACAGATTATTAAATACATAAGTATTAGTCATCACTCTATATCTACACACCAATATGTCTTATTATAAAGTTAGTTTTGATCAAAGCTCTGTAGTTTTAAAACATATGATTTAATGCAATACAACGATGATTGACAGATGAACAAATAAATCCTGATGATCATATTTGATACAGATTTTTCAAAAAAATCACGTATGGATGATATAGCTAAGCTGCTTTAGTAAGCGTTTCTCTTGAAATATTACGTACAATATCAAAGTTATTATTACGTTTCAAAGATTTCACAGATTTTACAGCAAAAAGACTCGAGCTGAGGAAGACTGTTCAACTATACTAAAAGGCTTTAACTTGCTAATGAAGTCTAAACTGTCAATCAGAGACAGAAGGATGTGTGCAACAGGTTTAGTCTACAGTTTTAGTGTATCAAATGTGATACAGTAGCATTATAGGGTTAAAAGTTTGAGCCCAGATGCAACTAACCTTTTAATCTAAACAAAACCCATAGGCCAGAAACATACTGTATCCGCGAGCACACACAGATGTTACTCTTTAGCCGACATCATGAGAACACAGAGCTTGTGTTGTTGCTGTTGATTTAGTTCACTAATTAACTCCAGCTGCAAAGCTTAAAACTCAAAAAGTATCCTTCTCCGCCAAGAAATTCCCTAACCTCGATGAAAGGAAGATCTAAACAAAACATCTGTAATACAGTCATCAGGCCAGCTGGAAAATACATCTGTGATCCTGCCAAGAGAAAAGATTCCCTCACACAAACACACACACACACACACACACACACAAGACAATATCTTCAATATGAAATATTAATCCAGTCAGTCAGAGACTCTCAACACCTGCAGTTTCAGGTCTCTTCTTCCTTCCTCTCATTTTCTGTTCATGAATATTACACATCCATCTGCATCCCTCCATCTTTCTTTCTTTCCACTCCTCCTCTCCGAGGAAACCCCAGAGTGCTGGAGGTCGCATCACACACACACACACCTCTGATCTGAACACGGCTTCTGTTATTCACCCGTCCGCCGGCCCTCGGAGGGTCTGATGAAACGAAACGAAATCTTGAAATCCTGACGCTAGACCGCTGAACACTATAGCAACACTAACTCTATACTAACTCTACACTAACTCTATACTAACTCTGTACACTAGACAGATTCAGACAGACACCCGCTGAACACTATAGCAACACTAACTCTATACTAACTCTACACTAACTCTACTAACTCTACACTAACTACACTAACTCTACTAACTCTATACTAACTCTATACACTAGACAGATTCAGAGACACTTGCTGAACACTATAGCAACACTAACTCTATACTAACTCTCTACTAACTCTCTACTAACTCTACACTAACTATACTAACTCTATACTAACTTTATACTAACTACTAACTCTACTAACTCTATTCTAACTCTACACTAACTCTCTACTAACTCTACACTAGACAGATTCAGACAGACACACGCTGAACAGTATAGCAAAACTAACTCTATACTTACTCTACACTAACTCTATACACTAGACAGATTCAGACAGACGCCCGCTGAACAGTAGCAACACTAACTCTATACTAACTCTAACTCTACTAACTCTACACTAACTCTATACTAACTCTATACTAACTCTACACTAGACAGATTCAGACAGACGCCCGCTGTACACTAACTCTATACTAACTCTACACTAATTCTATACTAACTCTACACTAACTCTATACTAACTCTAAACTAACTCTGTACACTAGACAATTCAGACAGGCACTTGCTGAACACTATAGCAACACTAACTATACTAACTCAACTACCTCTATACTCTATCTATCTATCTATCTATCTATCTATCTATCTATCTATCTATCTATCTATCTATCTATCTATCTATCTATCTATCTATCTATCTATCTATCTATCTATCTATCTATCTATCTATCTATCTATCGTATCCATCCATCCATCCATCTATCAGTTGTCTGTCTGTCTTATAGACAGGCAGACAGACTTGGTCAAGCCAACATAATCTACTAAATCTGCTAATTGAACTAGTCTAACTGTATATTATGGATTAACACAGAATGTGTAACTTTAAATGTGAACAAACCATATTAGAAATTACAGTTCGAAACTTAATCTACTGTCTTTCTTTCTCGCATGTATTTCAAAGTGTTTGACTTTTTGAGTTCCACATCTTATTAATGTAGCGTTTCAGAGCTCAGAAAACATGAGCTAATAGTTTTGCATAATTCAAAACAATGGTTGTAAGGATAAATTGCTTAATTTTTCCCCCCGTCTAAGGTAATTTGCTTTTCATTGTAAACATGTTTCTGCGACCTGGATCATCACACTGAGGTGCGTTTATACGCCGTGCCGTTCTTACAAAGAGCGACTGAGGAAACAACTCAGCAATCAAATCACACACACACACACACACACACCCCTTGATTTCTCTTGTTGTTAAAAGTAACTTGGATGATGAAAGGGAGGGTAAAACCTTCACAGTGACATTACATCCAAAAATCATTCCCCAAACTTTGAATCGTCATTCAGCCAAAAACAATCTGCAGGCCGTCAAGCATGAATGTGATGCCAGATTTGGAATAATTGGAACATTGGAAAGAAAAGTAAGAGTGTGTGTGTGTGTGTGTGTGTGTGTGTGAGATTGAAAACCCCTCCAAGCGGTTCAAATATTAAAACCACGAGGCGGCTGTTGCTTTGCATATTTCACTGCATGTGCTCAAAAATCTGCTGTTTTCCACTGATCCAGAAAAACGAGTCAAACTGAGAGTTTAATACGCTCTATGGACACACACACACACACACACGCCTTAAAGGACCGTCCCATAAACAGCATCACTGACATGCTGTTGATTTTCACAGACAATAATTTTGAATGTACAAACGAGCAAAAACAGCAGCGTCCTGACAATAGAAGTGAACGGGGAAAGTTGCCAGAGGGAGAAAATCCAGAAATGTGAAGCTGGTGTTTTTGTTCAAGCACTTCCATGAATTATTCAATATAAACTTGTCTAAATCATCCTTTTGAAGTGGGACTCGTGTTCTGTTGTAGGTGGATGAACTTCTGCTGATGTTTGATCCATTACAATCTACACACAACAGCGTTAACAACCAGTTAGTAAGTGTCATTTTAACACATCGAATATTTCTGTAACTTCACTTTCAAAGCTCTGCATTTAGAATTTTTTCAAGTAAAATTCCATTCATCCATTCCAAGTGTTTGTTTATTACATTCTGAGGGACTGAAATATTGCAAACCCTGCTTTGTTCATTCGGTCTGATTGAACTGATTCATTCAGTAATGAATCACTGATACACGTTTCTAAACAGTTCGGCTGTGGTTTCATCAGATCAGATTTACACTGACAGAATAATTTTTATTGAACTATTTTATAAAATCAATACGACAAAAAAGCACTTATGCTTGTGATATTGCTGAACTATATCATTTGATATAAGGCAAAACTCATGGGAGAAAAATGGCCCTCTATATCTTGAATGAATGATAATAGACGCTTTTGCTGTCAAAGGTCCCGCGTCCAATCAAACGCATCGGTATTCTGGCACAAATCCATGCTTAAAAATATTCTTGTTTGCCGTATCCCAATCGACCCAGTCAATTTAGGACCGACCCAAATTTTTTTTTATTTTTCCTTTTAGTCGGACCAACTTGACGGCTGTAAACTTGCTGATTTTTTTTGTTTACTCTTCAAACAACTAATACAAATCCAATAAAATAATATTATACATATTATTATTATTAAATAATTAAATAAATATTAAATAATTATTTAAATAAATTAAATAAATATTAAATAATATTCTATTTATTATATTATATAATATTATATTATATAATAATAGGCTCTTGAAAGCTACAGAAAATTTATAAATTTTACTGAAATAAACACACAGCCCACCTATTTTTCGGATTTTGGAAGATGCCGATATATCGGTACCGATAGTTGATTGCTGGAACTATCGTTAACGGCAAAAATCCACACCGATAGTTTTTCCGGGTTGATTTCGTTGCTGAGAAGTGCACACAGTCAATGCAGAGCGAGAGCGGCCTCTAGAGGACAAATAACAAATAAGTGTTGTAGAAGTATTATTCAATGTTTGTAAATTTTTTAACATTTATTAATACATTTTAAATTGAGTTTGAATTTTAATTTGATAATTTTTTTTTATTATTTGATCTGACCTTAGTTAATGTACTATGAAATTTACTAGGTTATTGCTAAAAAACCCCACATATTTAACCTATAATATTTTAATGTTTATGAGTTTGTTCTGTAGAAGTTCTTATTTTAATATATCAATTTTAATACATTTTTAACATTTATTAATACATTTTAAATTAAATTTTAATTTTAATTTGATACGTTTTTTTTTTTGTATTTGATCTGACCTTAGTTAATGTACTATGAAATTTACTAGTTTATTGCTAAAAAAACCCACATATTTAACCTATAATATTTTAATGTTTATGAGTTTGTTCTGTAGGAGTTCTTATTTTAATATATTAATTTTAAGATATTTTTAACATTTATTAATACATTTTAAATGAGTTTTAATTTTAATTTGATATGTTTTTTATCTGATCTGACCTTAGTTAATGTACTATGAAATTTCCTAAATTTACTAGGTATATTTTTAACATTTATCAATACATTTTAAATTAATGAAATTGAAATTTACTAGGTTCTTGCTAAAAAAACACATATTTAACCTATAATATTTTAATGTTTATGAGTTTGTTCTACAGGAGTTCTTATTTTAATATATCAATTTTTATATATTTATTTAATTTAGCACACTTCAGTTCAGCACTGTTTCACTTGGAGCGTTATGTTAGTTTTTAACCCAGTATCGGCTACATTTAAAAAAATATGGGTCGAATAATCGGTTATCGGCATGCATGGTCAAGCCTAAATATCGGTATCGGTAAAATCCACTATCGGTCGACCTTAACAGTAATGATATTGTTGTCTGGTGTGCAAAGACACAGAAAACGTGAGCTGACGCAACAGAAACGCCACGTGTGTCATGGGCCTTACTGTTTGATTCACAGTCTCAATGTAAAACCGGTTGAGAGCCACAGATGTTTACTGCTGAAACTGTACAACTAACATGTTGACATGAGAAGGAGAGAGATCCTAATATCCCATTACTCCCCCTGATCTCAGTATGAAATGTTATTAAACAGAGCTGGATTACACGGCCGACGAGGGTAATCTCTAATCTAACCTCAGCGCTGCCCACATAATCCTGCATAATCTGCCCGGATTACAGACAATAAAAACTTCAATCTCTTTAAACACTACTTTAAACTTTGAGCACACTTCTCAGAGCTCGTTATGAATCGCATGCATTATTAATCAGAATATATTAGCTCTAATAAATTTAAATACTTAGATGCACACGGATTGTGCATTAATTTCCATGGCAACCCACAGCCTGACATTCGAACTCAATAAAATGATCTTTCCTCCCAAATGAGTTCCTTAATGAGGAGGAGGAGGATTTCATTTAATCCGGTTTATATATCAGCAAAGTCCGCATAAAGTTGCTCTTTTGTGTCGTTAAAGCCATAAAAATATTATTGAGAAAGTTCTCGTCTCTCTATTATCAGATTACTTCCACTTTGTGAAACGCTAAACTTAAAGCATATTAAACATTTGTGTTTTGAGGAGTGTGATGATGGATGCTGGGTTTGTTTCAAGCATTTTTGTCGAATGCATTGATTTAGAAATATGCTTGTGCTATTAAATCCAATGTAGTCAAATGCAACGCTGCAGTGTCTACAAACATGCATTATCATTTACTGGTGTGAGAGATGACTGGTTCTTTTACTGCATGACATATATCTGTAAAATCCTGGATTCAACAAGAGGCTGATGAGGAAAAGCTGCACTCAATAAAGCGAGACCTTCACTAGCCACAAACCGACACGAGGCAAACCATTAACCCACACATACATCACAGCTAGCGCAATCTAGCGCAGCGCTGAGCCACGTATCGAACCAGACGTCGGATCCGATCAATGAGTGCTTGCTGGACAAGGTTCTCCATTTACACACCTCTACGATTCCTCATTCGCTCATATATTATGGAGGGAAATCACAGGGATGATTCGCTTCCTGTCAGATCTATTAAGACTAATAAAGACGCATTACTCATGACAGCCCCGGGAGGATATTAACTAACACTTCTCACTCGCTTTCTAATCTCCTGCATAACAAAACCATGTTACATCACGTGGGAAAGTGGATTAAAAACACTCATCATTCTATAATCACTGCGCCTTCTCTAAACCGCTGCACAGTTGCTCAAACATAATCTGTCATCTGATGTTTCTCGACCCAGTACCAACACATATTGGAAAATACAGATATAAATTATTTCATGTTTGAGGAAAGTGTCAATGATAGGGTCAATCCAACAAAACTGACAAGAAATGGGTCATTGTTCACACCAAAATAAATATAAGCCTCTCTCTCACACACACACACACACACACACATATATATATATACATATATGCATATACATACACACACACACACATACACAATATACGCACACACACACAATATATACACACACACACACACACACACACACACAGCATAACATATTTTATATTATTAATAATTAATCATTATTATACAATAATATTAATTATAATTACCATACAGAATATGGTATATAAATTTATATATATATATATATATATATATATATATATATATATATATTTGCTTTTCAGCGAGCAGCACGTACACCAAATATTATAATATAATTTAATTTAAACTGAGAGTTATACAAATAATATATTTTAATTGTATATTCAAAACTTATAATAATTTATATATATATATATATATATGGTATGAATGGTACATTTTTGTGAATTTAATGCATTTAAACAAATTAATTTATATATTAGACTTCTGAATAATATACTTTTCTCATTGCACATTGAGAATTATACAAATAATATATTTTAATTAAATATTCAAAACTTATAATAATTTATATATATATATATATATATATATATATATATATATATATATGGTATAAATGGTACATTTTTGTGAATTTAATGCATTTAAAAAAATAATTTATACATTAGACTTCTGAATAATATACTTTTCTCAATGCACATTGAGAATTATACAAATAATATATTTTAATTGTATATTCAAACCTTATACATATATATATATATATATATATATATGGTATAAATGGTACATTTTGTGTATTTAATGCATTAAAAAATAATTAATATATTAGACTTATGAATAATATACTTTTCTCAATGCACATTATAGTTTCTTATCATTTTCTTGATATATTTTTTCATTGTAGAGGTGAAACATGATCCAGGATTTCTTAAAGAGATTCAACCAATATCTTAAATGACTTACGGAGAGGAGTAAATAGCTTTGGGGAGTTTTTAAATCACTCGGTTTAAGATGAGAGATGAATCTGAGTCTGGTCTACGGAGAGAAATATGAGACATTTGTGTAACTTTAATAAAGTTCTGCTCCGTGCTGCACGCTGTAATTGCTAGATGAGGCATTCCTGCTCTGCATCCCAGCGGATCGTGTCTAGATCAACCCACGGACGTCTGGTTACCTGAGCAACGAACCTCTGCCGTCCCTCCATTCATCACCATACACTGCATGTGATTCTCACACACACACACCGTTTACCCAGCAATCTTCACACACACACACACACACACACACTTGGAACTCTATGTTCTTCTGTGCAGATTTGCTCCTGGTTGAACAGAAAAGGTTAACACGGCCCTCAAAATGCATTCTGGGAGCTTTATTTGACGTTAAAAGTTTTTAAAGATTATAATGTTTTTGAAATAAGTCTATTTTGCTCAACAAGGCTGCATTTGTTTGATTAAAAATACAGTAAAAACAGTAATACTGTGAAATATTATTACAACTCAGAATATAATTTATTCCTGTGATCAAAGCTGAATTTTCAGCATCATTACCCAAGTCTTCAGTGTCACATGACCCTTCACAAATCACTCTAATAGAGTGCCCGAAGTGATGACGTCACTTTGCATGGGTTCCCTCGATCCAAAAGCTATGCATTTTACCCACAGACTTTTGGAAAATCGCAAAAAATTAGATCTGTGTTTAACAAAGAGTTGTGACCCGAGTAATGTTTTGTCTATCAAGATAATCTTTACCAGTTAATCCAAAATGTATACATTTTGAAGCCTATGTAAAGTGTGTTTTTTAAAAACACAAGTGGACACATTAAAGTTTAAAAAACACAAGCAGGTTATAACTGTGTGTTCTACATCATAGATCAAAACGTGAAAATACAAAATAAAACCACAGACCTTATTTCAGCCGATTTAGCAAAAACCCCATAGACTTAAAATGCTAAAATGCTAACTCACTTCCGTGTTTTGGCCTACAGAGTGACATCATAACTTGGGCACTTTAAGATCATTATCAGTGTTGAAAACAGCTGTTCTGCTTCATATTTTTGTGGAAACCTTTTCTGGATATTTGTATGAATTGAAAGTTCAAAACAACAGCATTTATTTGAAAGAGAATCTTTTGTAGAATTATGAACTTTACAGTCACTTTTGATCAATTTTAATGCATCCGCGCTGATTAAAAGAATTAATTTCTACTTATGAACGGTGGTGTATATTAAAATGCTATTTATTTCGGTGCACTTTTATTGATCATGTGGCTTGTGTCTGAAAAAAAAAGATTTTTCACTTGAATGTTGGTGAATAAAACCTCACACTCGCACAGAGGAGAAAGCCGAGCCGTGTCTAGAGTCATCGGACCCTTTTCACCAGAGCCTGTGAGCAATTTGCTTCAGAAAAAGAGATTTTTGCAGTTCTGTTTGGTGCACAGAAATCGCTTTAGGTGTAATTGCACTTGTACGTGTTTGCGCACGTGTGTATTTGATGTTGAAATTCATCGCTCTGTACCTGATTGTGTGTGCGTGTCCCATCTACAGAACAACAGCTGACTACTGCAGATCTGGAACCCAATCTCCATGCGCTCCCTGGGATCCTGTTCATTTCTCCGTCCTGCCAGCACAGAACATGCTTTTCTCTCTATTGCCCTGGGAAGAAAGGAAAAAAACAATTTGAGAATTTTTTAGGTAGGAATTAATCTCCTGAACACAACCTGCAGTAGTGGTGCACGGCTGCCATTGTGTTCTGAATTGATTCTCAATGAATGAGATTGTGGAGCTTGATCTGATATTGAACACTTGCCGTCTCATGGCTTGGTCCTCCATCCCTGAAGCCGAATTCATATCCTACACCAGAGGAAATCAAGTCTGACATGTTCCTGGTCTTATTTTGAGCATTCACTTGCTAATGGATTTCACTGCCGTCTAGGAGAAACAACTGAGGGATTAAAGAGATTTTTCTAAAAATTAATTTCCTCACATCTAACAAAAATATGTGTGAAATACGTTATGAAACAATGTTCTCTGAACGTCCAGTTTAAATTTTAAAAAGCATTCTTACTTGTCACGTGAACGTTCCGTTTCATCATTCTTCACACATCATGAATGTTACTTTTGAATGTTCTCTGAACATTCCGAAACCAGTAGTTACATTTAAAAAAAAAGAACATCCAACTGAAACATTCCATGAACGATGTATGCCATCTGCGTCACTCCTAACAGATTTACACGACCGATCTCGTCCAGTATGGCCGAACAAACTGAACTGCCCAGTTGAATGAGATTTGTTTTATTTTGATTTTTCAATCATCTTTATTTATCAAAAAGATTCCTCATATAAAACAAATGTAAGGTATTACTTTTTTTAAAAAAAAGTGCAAAATGCAATTCATTATCAATGACAGAACACAACGCTCCTCTGTGACCCAGTTGAATGAGAGAGAGAGAGAAAATATCAATTTTAGGCTCTGATCCTTCATTGTTACCCCCAGTTTTCATTTATCCATTCTCATCTGCCCCAGACTTTGCTTCCACGATATGTACATATATCTCTTGTACATAACCCCTCCCCATAGGCTACAGTGGGGAGCGCTCGAAGGCTTTCAAGAGTACCGATGCATGTCAATATACTGTGGCTGGAGGAGTAAAAGATGTAAAAGTGCAGCACCTGGCCACCAAGGATTTATATTTAATCATGGGAAATGTAATAGGTATTATAGAAAAATTCAAATGTATGGTGGTCGTTTGCTCTGACTAGTGTCGTGTTGTTAGCTAGTTAAGTGGCTAACAGCTGTTAGTCACGGCTCACAGCTAATGTTAGCTGTCATTAATCTGGATTAAGCCTGTCGCAATCATTTAATCGCACGATTAAATAAAAAGTGAGCTAAATCATATTTCCGACCAAAATAATTTCCATTTGCATGCTTGTTTGTTTTCCTCATCTCTCTCTCTCTCGCTCTACCAAAGAGACTGAATGACAACTCTGTTAAAGACATAACCGATTTATATTACGTGAATTCTCTCCAAAACGGACATTTAAACATAAAGTTGTGTGCATTTGTCCATTCAGAATACGGCTGCACGCTTCGGCAAGATGAGACATAATACAATATGAGACAGTTTAATGTAGAAATTAGTTATTCTAAAACTGTACTTTTCAGAAATTAGTTATTTCTTTCATACTTTCGACTATACACAGTGAAATTAATTTATAAATACATTTTTTGTGTAAAAAAGAAGCAGGAATGATCTATATACATACCCTATATTGGATATTAACATCCAATAGTGTAAATCAGTTTCAAAATGGCGGATGCGTGAAATCAGCGTATAGAAGAATGTATAACTTTGAACAAAGATCATTTGTTCATAACTTTGTCAGAAAGTGTCATAGTTGGGATATAGCACATGACCAGAATTAGATGTGAATTTGTGCTTATTTTAAAGTTTTACCCACAACTACCTGGACAGACGCACCTGTATTTCAAGAGCCCTTTCAAGGAAACTTGGAGTCTTTGCCCTTGGCGGTGATGGTCTGTTTGTCTACATATCCCACTGTTCTCCACAGAGATGAGACATCAGCTGAAAAGGTGACTGGCACTTTGTAAGCAGCTCTGGTCCATCTGGTCAAATTGTGCATTTAATCCAATTTCTGCAGAAGTCTGAATTCATGTGTGAAAGCTGAAATGAGATGCACCCATTACACATACATAGAGGGTCTGGCAACGCAAACGTGGACGGCATGCGAAACATGGTCTTATGACAAGGTGCAATTAATTTATGAGATCGTTTTTTTTCTATTCTATCAAGGAAAATTTTGATAAGACATTTTGTTTAGTTTTCCAAAGGGCCACCGAATGTCACTTATGCAGGAAGTCACCAACAAACGAAGGATTGTCACTATTTACTCGCCGTAATGTCATTTTAAGACCCATAATAACAATAAATAATGTTGTTTTATATAAATTTCATTTCCCACACAAAACAAGAGAAAATTAATCAGAAGTAGGATGCAAATACTGTTAGAAGTAGAAACTTTGAAATTAATTTTTGGTATGTTTTATCTTGCCTCAAGGGCATCCAAGATGGAGGTGTCTGTTTCCACAGTATTTTCAATTTTGATATTTTTAGGTCAAACTGTTCGGTCTATGGTCACCACCTCAAAGAGCATGCACAGAGAAGTCCAGATTAAACATGATTTAATGACTCGTAAATGGAAGTACACATTGATGGACTAAGACATGAAACAAGAGGTTTGTGTGAGAAAACCAACAGTATTTATATCATTTTACCTCTTGTAATCACAGCCACGTCCAAGTGATCTGAAGGCCGCTGAAGGCTATGGTTTTTTTTTTTCGTTTTTTTTTATTTTTCTTTTTTTATATGCATGTGTGTGGGTATGAGGGTATATGTGTGTATATGTAGGTATGTATGTATATATTTGTGTATGTGTATGCATGTATGTATGTATATATAAATATATGAATATATGTCTATGTATATGTACGTATATATGTTTGTATGTATGGATATATGGGTGTATGTGTGTATATTCATGCAGGTATGTGTGTATGAATATGTATGCACGTGTATGGGTCTATATGTGTAGGTAAGAGAGATATAGATGCATCCGTATTGCCCTCTGTCGATTTTGTTTGTACATTTGTTTACGTTGGCTCACTTGTCTCCTCTTGTACTATTATCTTATGTTTGTTTGTATGTTCATTTGTTTCTTTTTTGCTTTTTTTTCTCTTACTGTTATGTTTGTTTACATGTACTCATTTTTTATATTACATCCTTAAAAAAAAAAATCATGTTTAATTTGGACTTCTCTGTGCACGCTCTTTGAGGTGGTGACCATAGACCTCCATTATATGACTGACAGACAAGAACGGTTTGACCGAAAAATGTCAAAATTGAAACTAAGACATCTACATCTTGGATGCCCTTGAGGAAAACTAAAACATACCAAAAATTAATTTCAAAGTGAACTATCCCTTTAAAAGGATAAACTCTAATGTTATGAAGATTCAAGTGAGTTTCTTAATTTTGGTGATCTGCTATGCTTTCCAATTATACATCTCTTTATGGATTTCAAACCAAATGAGTAAGAGCAAATATTGACAATCTTTGTCTTTAGAAAAGAAGGAGCCAGGTGGAAAACATCATATGCAAAATGAAAATGTGACGTGTTTCCGAAAGCATCCCGGATCAGTTTACCTCTGACTGAGTCCGGACGGATGTTTTGCCAATTCTGCTGTAAGGACTGTTTGAGAGAGAGAGAGAAGAGGAAAACTGACATGATATTGCTGAACAAATAATGTTTTGTCTTTGATGCGGCGTTGCGTCCCACATGGATGGCAGACGTACGGCAGAGCTCTGGGAGACGAGCGCACATATCAGACTGCAGACACAAACACCTGGGTCCCACATATATCACAGCTCCTGCCTCAGATATCGCTCTTTCACTCTGGCTTATCTGATAGATCTCTCTCTTTTCTGTGCGTTTATTAAAGGAAAAGTTCACAGAGAAAAAGTATGTAATTATTTACTCACCCTCATATCGTTCCAAAACCTGTGTGCCACTGTTTTTTCCAGTAGGACATAAAAATAAGTCATTTTTGCATGGTTATTTCAGATCATAGTGTATATCATTACACAGCACACTTTAGAAGAGTAAATGAGGACAGTTTGCTTTTTTACTCTTATGTGATAGATCTCTCTACATCTCTGAGTGTTTATTAAAGGAACAGTTCAAAGGATTTTTGTTTTATTATTTACTCACCCTCATGTCGTTCCAAACCTGTGTGCTGCTGTTATTTGTTCCTGTGGGACACACATAAAAATTGTTATTATTTCAGATCATCCAAAAAGGATGACAAAGCACCATTCAGTCATTAAACGGGACGGTTTAGAACAGGGTTCCTACAGGTTTCTTCAAGTTAAATTCAAGTCTTTTTAAGATCATTTATATAAAAAATTAATTAATACCAATTTCCCGTCCCTACCAGCAAAGAAAAACTAAATCCTTCAACTTTATTTTTTAAATGTGGAATGGGTAAAAGATTCAGTCGGCCACAAGAAAGTTTGCAGAACAATGTTAAGTTGTGTTTTAACATTAGCTAAACACACACAGGACATCAGTTCAGACTGGATCGCTTCCCAGATCCACACTATCCAACATTTACATCTAGTTTTTTTTCGTTGACGAAAATGTCAATAGATTTTTCATAGTTTTTGTCATTCAAAACTAGCGTCTCGTTTTTGTCTGTGAAAAAAATGAAAAGTTTTCATCATTATTTTGGTCAATGAAATTAACACTGACATACAGCACAATTTTTAAGACCCAGATATCAAAATTCAAGACTTTGTAAGGCATTATTTCCAAATTCATAAATTCAATGCTTTTAAGGCTTTTTAAGACCCTGTAGGAACCCTGTAGAAGAGTAAATGAGGACGGCTTGCTTTTTCAGAGTGAACTATACTTTTAATTATACGACACGAGAGTGTTGAGACGGCAGCTGCAGGACCCCACTGTGATTAATAAGTGCCTCGCACTGAACTGCTCTGTGTAGCTGTAGGACTCTGAGTCACCATATGCTGGAGAAAAACAAGCTAATGAAATAAAAGGAAACACTTACACTTTTTTTTTTGCACACCAGCAAGAAAGTGTGCAGTTGTTCACAAAAACACTTGTGAGATTTTGATTTTCTTTTAAGGAAAATAAATGTGAAATGCCCAGTGACGTCCTAAAGTCGAGAAACATGGATGCACACTGCCATCTAGAGGCGATTTGTATAAAACTCAGATCTTTTGCGGCCTCTGCTCAGAATAAGCCATCATTTAATACAGTACTCACCATCAGAACTAAATAATGTAATTGTTTATCACTTTATTGTATATGTAAATATCACATACCATTAAAAGACTTTAATGGTTTGTTTATAAATGTAATCTCTGAAAACTAACTATGCTAAGCTAACAATTAAATTTGCACGTGATGAACAGATTGCGCCAGAAAACCTCCTGTAGATATTTAAAATTAAATTCGCACATTTTATAATCTCCACCTTGTGTTTGATATTTTATAACTTTGCGAAACTACTCCACTATAATTAATTTGTCGTCAGGTAAATGTGACTTACCTGAGGAATCAGAAAACTGAGAAAAA
Organism: Cyprinella venusta; assembly: GCA_038021265.1. Lineage (NCBI taxonomy): Eukaryota > Metazoa > Chordata > Actinopteri > Cypriniformes > Leuciscidae > Cyprinella > Cyprinella venusta. The sequence goes on from CM075885.1 coordinate 711,753, forward strand.
GCGCCATTCGACGTCACGCCACACGTCCGGACATGCGCACTGCAGTAACGGTTCACTCGCACTACGCATGCGCAATCTCAGAAAAACATTTAATTTGATTAAAATGTAAATGTAGCTTCATATATAGACATGAAAATTCAAATTGAGTTAGTATTTATCTAGAAAAGTGTTTACCAGATTAGAATGAAGGTTAGTTAATTGAAGTTATATATATGTTCAATAAACTAACCTTCATTCTAATCTGGTAAACACATGATTGGATTTACATATATATATATATATATATATATATATATATATATATATATATATATATATATATATATATATATATATATATATATATATATATCCAATCATGTTAAAAAGGCTAAAATTCTGTGCCATCTCAATCTCAAAATCTGTGGCATTTCAACATGATTGTATAAATATATATATATCCAATCAGGTTGAAAAGGCTAAAAATCTGTGCCATCTGATTTATGGATAAATGTTTTGCAGGCTTTGTATTTCCAGCCCATATGGTAACGTGTAATAAAAAGTAACACAGTTTTCTTTTTTCAAATATTTATGACTTTTAATAACTGTATTTCTACCAACAGTGTCTTCATAAAATACAGTTTGTGCAAACAGGTTATCGTTTTAAAATGAAAACAAAAATGTTTCGCTTTTTTAATATACATATATATATCAGTACACTCTTGGCTGACACACACACACACACACATAACAAATGATGAATATCAACACACACATCAGTCATATCAATAGGAATACACATTTAACAGGAACAAATGTGCTTGAACTTCCCTTTCTCAAGATGTAAACACAGCATTCAGACACTATTTACACTACAGCAACATGTTAAGGCAACTTCCACAATCCATGCAGCAGCGGTGATCACCAGAAGTGTGCATTCACAAAAGTGTGCGCCAGTTCTCAAAGGTTAACACAAGGGCACGAGAGGGAAGCCGGACGACCGAGACGTGGCCAGCGCTTACCAACATGCGATGTGTTTTCTCAGGGATTGTTGGACAGCAAAGATTTTAAAAAGACAAATAATGAACCACATTTAAAAACAGAAGGGGTTAAAATGTTCATATTATACCATGAATGCAAAAATACAACATCATCATCCGAATAAAAACGTAAATATGAAGAAAACGTATATTCATATCACCCCATCATCAAAACGAAAATGAGAAATTATATTGTACCCGAAGAAAATTAAGCATATTTAGTGTCTGTAATACCCATTTACAATTGATCTTTACATGATTAATTTTCTCCATACAAAATATAACTTCTTTTAATCTCAGAGGTGAAATCTGATTGGTTCTTATAGGGATAGTTAACCCTAAAAATTAAAATGAAGTCATCATTTGCTCACCCTAGTTTTGTTCTTTCTTTTTCGGACCTCAAAAATGTCCCGTTCACGCTCGTTTTTGTTTTAAAAGCTGCAAAAGTATCCCAGAACGGTCCCATGCGACACGTGTCATTTATACCCCACGTTTCTAAGAATATACAAAAAAAAATCGCATTTAAGTGTATATTAATCTTGATTTCCCACAACTTGTGTGTTTTTTTGAGCGATTCGGAGTGAACATGAACGCTCAGTTGGCCGTGAGCAGGACATTTTCTTTAAATATTACATGAAATCTCGTGTTGTTTTTTTTATTTTCACTTGGATTCACACTAACGACACTTTTTTAAAGCTTGATTCTGGTCGCTATTCAATGGAAGCTTGTTTCCGCCACCGAATAAAAAAATAAAATGAATAATTGTGACTTTATCTCACAATTTTGACTTTTTTTCCTCACAATTACGAGTTTATATCTCTCAATTCTGACTTTTTTTCTCACAATTGCGAGTTTACATCTCGCAATTCTGACTTTATAACACATATTTGCGAGTTTATATGTCGAAATTCTGACATCTTTTCTCAGAATTGTGAGATAAACTCGCAATTGCGACTGATCAGGTCAATTCTAAGGGGAAAAAAACTAGTATAAATCTCACAATTCTGACATTATAACTCGCAATTCTGACTTTATATCTTGCAATTCTGACTTAATAACTCGCAATTCTGACTTTATAACTCGCAATTCTGACATTATAACTCGCAATTCTGACTTTATAACTCGCAATTCTGACTTAATAACTCGCAATTCTGACATTATAACTCGCAATTCTGACTTTATATCTCACAATTCTGACTTAATAACTCGCAATTCTGACTTTATAACTCGCAATTCTGACTTAATAACTCGCAATTCTGACTTTATATCTTGCAATTGCGACTTTATATCACGCAATTCTGACTTTATATCACGCAATTCTGACTTAATAACTCGCAATTCTGACTTTATATCTTGCAATTGCGACTTTATATCTCACAATTCTGACTTTATATCACGCAATTCTGACTTTATATCTCGCAATTCTGACTTTATATCTCGCAATTCTGAGAAATAATGTCAGAATTGTGAGAAATAAACTCGCAATTGTGAGAAAAAAAATTCAGAATTGTGAGATAAAAAGTCGCAATTACCTTTTATATTTTTTATTCTACGGTGGAAACAAGCTTCCATACTATTCATTTCCATTACATGGAAGAACAACATCCTGGTCCAAAAAAGAAATTTGCATTTGAACAACACCAGCGTGAATAAATGACTTAATTATCATTTTTAAGTGAATGAGACTCCCCCTATAGACGTCCTTCTCAAATCCACTTTCATAACATCACAGAAAATATCATAAAAATCTCTCCGTTGCACAATATCCCACAGTGTCTTTTCTATTGGTCCGATTAAAGCATAAATCCCGTGTGTCTTCTCTTTTCGGAAAAGAGGAAGCAGGTCAATAACTCGCATGATATCTCACGAATGTTTCATTTACAAAAGCGAATTAATTTGGTCCTTGTTAGTGATCTATTTGGGTGGAGCACAAATCCGTGACGAGACGATTGTGCTTTAGTGTCCTGAGTGGAAGGGGTTGGTGTGTGTCGTGTCACAGACTCACTCGCAGGCCAGTTTGCTGTCGAAACTGGACAGGCCGATGGCGAACGCCTGCAGGGCACACATGGGGTAGTTAAAGTCCAGAGTAAAGATGTCCTCCGCCACACGGCCAAACTGCATCACGATGTAATCCGCTGGAAACACACCAACACACAATCACAAGACAACACAATGCTGAATAAGTTCGGAGTTTTTGATATTTTTGGGCTGAAATGTATTTCTGATGCTTCAAAACATTGTAACTAACCCACTGATGATGTCACATGACTACTCTGATGATGTCTTTATTTCCTTTCTGGACGAGGACAGTATACCGTACACACATTTAAAATGAAGCTCTCGGACTAAATCTAAAATATCTTGAAGATGAACGGAGGTCTGACGGGCATGAGGGAGACTCATTAATGACATCATCTTCATTTTTGGGTGAACTAACCCCTTTAAAAGCTTGATTTTCCCAGATCAGTTATGGCCTCGTGTAACTTACGGTCATTGTCGTGGACGATCTGAAAGTTCTTGACGGACGCCTGAGTGACTCTACCGTGAAAGTTTAACACGTATGACTGAGTGTCGTCGTTCCACACCGGCGCTTTATTGTGCAGCTCGATCAGATTGTCCAGGGAATGATTCTGCCATTTACTCAGCAGAGACTCCTGATCCTGAAACACACACACACACACACACACACTCGCAGTCTGCGCTCATAATGACCATCTGATTGACAGCTGTCAGCAGAAACACTCACACAAGGGGGCCGAACCGGGACCCGTTCGAAATTCATGTTCATGCCAGGAATGATCACAGTCATCTTTCGCGGCCCTTTGAAGCCCAGGACATTAGTCTCCTAAAAACACACACACACACACACACACACACACACATGCACAGGGTTTGAATAAATACTGTAAAATGATATTCAAGGACTTTTCAAGCACTACTTTTTGGTTTTTAAGGGCTTCAATGAGAGATCTTATCGGACAATATCTCTAGTATTTTTTAAGGAAACTCAAACTAAACACCTATAAGGTATCCAAAATACAACATATGTAATAATATATTAAATACAAAGTTTATAATGGCTGTTATTGATCAATAAATACTATTTATATTATAATGTTGGCGTACTTCGTATCGAGAAAGGCTCTAAAGGGGGTTGTGTTAGTGCTTTTTCATAATTATAAAATTTAATTTATATTGTATTTAAATAAGTCAAGCACTTTTCAAGTAGCTCTTCGTATATATGGCTGTTGTTTCAAAGGTTTTCAAGGACTTAAATGTCAAAAAGTCAAATTCAAGCACTTTAAGAACAGCACACAACAATGAGAAGTGTCCGGACACAGTGTGAACACACACACACACACACACACACACACACTCACGTAGCAGATGGCGGCGAGCTCCTGGCGTGTGTTGCTCTCCTCCAGCAGCGCTCCGGGGCTTTTCGAAGGGTTCGTGCCGTTATCGTACACGGTAAACTTCGTCCCCATCAGATTAGACCTGCACACACACACACACACACACACACGAAGCATGTAATGTTTTTACCAGCACTTTCTTATTGTTTCTTATTTGGGCTGTATAATGTCTAACTCAGGGGGTTTCAATCTTCAATTTGCCATGGATAATCCTCGAGCGATGGACCACAATCCTAGCGTTTTAAAGGCATATTAAAACACTACATTTATACTGTGACATTTTTTCCCAGTGTACTGTTAGCTTATTTACTCAAGTTAATCAAATTTAACTATTTAGATGAATAAATACACTTCCAAAATTCAAATTTATAGGATTTATATATATATTACTATGATTTTTATAATTTAATCTAATTTTTACTATTTATTTATTGTTTTTTTTGCACTGTAGACTGCTTTCTCTAAACTTTTATTTTAAATTGACCCATTGTCTTATAATTTTTTTTTAAATCATTTAGGTCTATTTAAGTATTTTACATTTGTTTACTTATTTTGATAAATTTATTAAATTATTTTATTTTTACATTGTTTTTCAGTCAAACATATTTTTACTTGTTTATTTAATCATTTTAATAATTTTTTTATTAATAGTAATTTTTTTTTTATGTCAATGTATATAAATATATATTCATAAAATCTGACCGATTAATTTATTTAAATAAAAAAATGATATTTTATTTATTAATTATAATCCATTTTTTCTAGTTTATTTATTAATCTAAATCGTACTAACAGTGGAAACTGTTTTCTGCCATCCATCAACGGGTTCAAAATGCTCAATATGACTGGATCCCTCAAACCATATTTGGATGATGTCACTTGTGATCAAATGGTCATCTGAGATGTGACGAGTTAAAACGAAAGGTTCTCACCTGAGTTTCCCTATGAAGCTCTCGCCCTCACGGGACAGATCTGTGGCGTCTACAGAGATCAGATAGTTCGATGTCTTGCTCTTTTTCCTCTTGCGTCCAGCCAATAAAAACACCTGATGAAAGAGAGAGAGAGAGATTATTTCCTGTTCAATAGATCTTTTGACAGCATTTGTTAACGCAAAAAAGTATTTCCACTATTAATAAGAATTAGATTAATAAATAAACTATAAAAAATTGGATTACAATAAATAAATAAAATATAAAAAATGTGATTAAAATAAATGGATAATAAAATGTTTGTAAAAACAACATAAATAATAATAATAATAATTTTTAAATAATGCAATAAATGTAAATGGTATCAAATAAAAATAAATGAATAAAATTGAATATAAAAAAATAAAAACTGATTTAAATAATGACATAAATGAGTAAATAAATACAAAAACCGCCACCTTCTTGCCGTCTTCTCTCTCGAGGTGCATGAAGTATGTTGGGTAGAGACCGCGGTCCATGCCCTTCTTATCCCGGGAGATGCGGCACTTGAGCGTGACGCCCCGCGGAGCCGGACGAAGCACGAACTCCTCCAGATTATCCACCTCCACGGAGGAGCCCTCGGCCGATGGAGAACTCGCCGGGATACACTCCTGACAGCCGGGCACAAACATTTATTTATGTACTATAAACACATTTAAAGTATTGGTTTATTTTATTTTATTCTATTTTAATTACTTTTATTATATTTTTATTCAAACATTTATTTATTTTTTTAATAAAAGCTCTATTATGTATTATTTTAATAAAATGTTCTCATATTTTTTAAATCTAGTTTTATTATTTATTTATTTTTTTGTTTTATTGTATTTTTTCAATATTTATGTATTTAGTTTAACCTAAATTACTTTTTTATTTTTAATCTAATTATAAGTATTTATGTTTTAAACGCATTTTTATTATTTGATTCTATTTTTATTCTTTTGATTTTGATATATTTTCAAAATAAAAGTTCTATTTTGTATTTATTTTAATCTGTTTTATTATTATTTTTACTATATGTATATATTTAATTGATTTATTCATTAATTATTTATTTAGTTTAATCAATTATTTATATCTTAATCTAATTATTAGTATTTATTTAATCTAATATCAGTTTGCTTATTTTATTCATTTTTTATTACTTGTTTATATAACATTTTATTTATTTTAACCACATTTTATAATTAAATATTAAAATATTTATTTAAGAAAAGTTATACTATGTATTTATTTCAATCAAATGTTCACATGTTTTTTGACCTACTGTTTTATTATTTATTTATTAGTTTTAATTGATTTATTCATTCATTATTTGTTTAATTTAATCCAAATTATTAATTTATCTTAATCTAATTATTACTGTTTATATATTTAATCTAATATCAGTTTGTTTATTTCATTAAATTTCTATTACTTGTTTATATAACACTTTTATTTATTTTAACCACATTTTATAATTAAATATAAAAATATTTACTTAAGAAAAGTTATACTATGTATTTATTTCAATCAAATGTTCTCATATTTTTTAACTTACTGTTTTATTATTTATTTATTTTCATTTATTTATTTTTCTTTCATTTTAAATTAAATTATCTACTTATTTTAATCTACCTATTGCTATTTAACTATTTACTATATCTAATTTCAGCATTCATTTATTTTAATATATTTTTCTTACTAATTTAAATAACATTTAAAATGTTATTTATTTTAATCAATTTATTTTAAATAAAAGTTTTATTATGTGTTTATTTTAATCAAATCTTGTATTGTAATATAACCTATTATTTGTAAATTAAAAACTTATCAGAAATATAGCAGAAAGAGTTTGTTATGAGATTTTAAATGAGATTTTAGCTTGGAAAAAAGTGCTCAACTAATATTGTGTGTGTGTGTGTGTGTGTGTGTGTGTGTGTGACTCTCACCGTGGTGGATTTAGTGCTGGAGGCCGACGCAGGTCGCGTGTTCTCTGTGTTCGGGGAAAGCGATCGGCTTCGCTCTTCGGCTTCATCCTCATCCTCCTCGCTGGCCTCGTCGTAGTTCATACTGCCCGACAGTCCTGAGAGGAACAGAGTTTAAAGAGCTCCAGATGAGAAACAACAGCCGAAGATCTGCCATTTACACACAGTCTCCTGAGACACACACACACTTCACCATCCTGCACTGTGAGTGTGAGTGTGTATGTGCTATTCTTGACATTTTAAAAAATCTCCCGAATAGAAACATGCCCGTGTTCAGTGTATATCACGGTAATGCACGAGCACAGTGTCATTTGGTTAACTTCACATTAAATAAATCCACTTCAACAGCGAATCACTCCGGGACAGCGATGCCACAGAGATCGAGCGCAAAACCGGAAGTCCAAAGACAGTATTATGAAGATGGTGGCGTGCATAAGATCTATAGCATCAAATAACCAACTAAGACCAAACTTATTTTAAAATACAACACTTACATTTACATCAGAGTGACAAAAACAAGCTAAAATAACATTTTTGTAAATGTAAGAGTGATATGATTGAAGACTTCATGGGGAGGCGGGGTTTATGAGCTATACTCGATCGAGGACCTCACCCCGTCTCTGCAGCAGTGTGTGTATGTCAGTCTTGGGCTCCAGCAGTGTGTCGGTGTCGGCGTCGGTCTCCGGCTCGTCTGCGGCGGGCGGCGAGGACTGTTGCGTCTGACTGACGGACAGAACCTGGATCTTACTTCCCAGATCCGGAGCCTCGGATCCCAGCAGCGCCGCCGGCCCGTCGATGCCTGACAGACAAACACACACAAACGAGATTTTTCCAGATCTATCGGGCAGGTGTAGAAAGAAAAGCCCGTCCCAGAGAGAGCGAAGGACAAACAACAGATACGAGTCCTGAGAAACGAATAAGAGAAGCAAAAACTGTTCAACAAATGACATTGAAGCAAAACAGAGGAGGGGAGGATGGGAGTGAGGCTGCGTCTGCATTAATCCAGACTGAGTTATGTTCGTTTTGGCTTTCTGAAAATTCATCCTGGGAACGCGGATTGAAAACTGAAGAGACCCTGACGAGTGGATACATTTGGACATGTCTGCTTTAGCCCAGCTCACACTACATGATTTTAAAACGTCGTGTAGTGTTGAAGTCGCTGAGCTGTTCACACACACACACACACACAACGTGATTGATCCACAACAGGAGGTAACACACTACACGAGCTGACAATAACTCGGTCACCCAACCATTCTGTCTTCTCTACAAACCACTAGGGCTGGGTGATAAATATTGATTTCTCGATATTAATCGATTCTCATTTTTACGAACCGATATCGATTCTTAAATCTGAAGAATCGATTAGTTACCCTGTTTCATTTGAATGAATGGGACATTGTCTCGCGGCTGCGCGCATCCAAAATAAATCACAATAATCTTTGTTCTTTGTAACTATTGATATGAAACAAAGTCTCAATTTTCAAATTACGTCCATTTTCTTTAGAAATTCAAAAACATAAATAGTGTTTTGGTGCTGTGGCGTGAGATCGCTCTTAATAATACCAGTCACAGCGCCAAATAAACATGAATGAGCATCTGAAAGTGTGTTAAAGATAGAGGACAACTTATCCAAATCCGGATCATGACACATTGATTCACTCAATCAGCGTTTCAACCGTGGAAAGACGTCAGTTAAACAGCTTGTAATCAATGTATCGTCATATTTACCTCAGAAAACACACATAAACTCGTTAGTCAGCTAGAAAAAATAACTCTAGAGAGGAGCATTTTGATAAATATATACACCATATTACATATGCATTATAATCTTAATGTTCTTCAATATTTAATGCAGATTTGAATAAATCTGGCAAGTTTTTATGACAGCCACCATTTAAATGTTTATATTTCATATTTTCTTCTTATTATAAAAATAAATAAAAGTGTAATTTAAGTGTTTGTAGAGCTACAAAACAGTTGATTATGACCTTCATATTAGGCTAATGAAGCCTATAGGCTACAACTAGACTCCCATAGTTTACAGCATTAGTTCAGAGATTTGATTCCCTTGAGAAAAATTGACATTTAATGTAACTGATATGTAAAATAATCGATATTGAATCGAATTGAATTGCAAGCTTGTGAATCGAAATCGAATTGTGAAATTTGTCTCAATACCCAGCCCTACAAACCACGTTTTGTGACGAAAAATCGCGCGATAAAACGAACCGGAAATGACGCGAAACGGAACTTGATTTTGAATCAACTCTTGGCAGAAGAGCTGCACGATGTGTGAGTTTTAACTTGATTTATTATTTTTATTTTTTATTATTTTTATCATTTTATTATTTATTTTTTTATACGTTGGTTGCATAATAGCTGATGTTTGAACGTTAATCAAGTAAAAGTGTCTATCACATTAAGTCTGTTATTTTGTTGTAACGTTATCCGTTGTCTATGTCAACAGTATTTATTTAGCTAGCGTTTAGCTGACCCGAGTGAAAGGTGTCTGATTATATTTTGGTTTGACTGTACACTCAGTGTGCACGATAAACCGTTGAAGACGCTGTAGCCTCATACACAGCACAGAGAGGAGTGTCGTGCTTGGGCTCTCAAAGGTCGCGTGTGATGACCTCACCGTCTAGGATGATGTCACTGCCCGTGCTGACGTGTGGCTCGACGAGAAGCGCGTGTTCTTCACAGCGACGGGGTCGTGAGCGCCGAGGACGTCCCTCAGGGTTCGGCTGGACCATCAGCGGCTCCTGGCGTTTTCGTCGCTGCTTCTGCTCCAACAGCGCCCTCTGTGGACACACACACACACACACACACCTCATTCAATCGCTTCAGAAAATTTGGACTAAACCACTCAATTAATTTTACGATCCGCTTATGAACTTATTGAAGTGGTTGTTGCGTAACCTGTCAATGGAGGGACAGACATTTATTATCAGATTTCAATAAAATATCTTCATTCGTGTTTCAAATATGAACTTTAATGAATGAAAGATGATTTAATTATGAAATATATATATTTAATTGATCTGTTAACATTAGTAAATGTACAGTGAACTAACATGAACACACAATGAATACTATATCTTTGATTAACATTAACAAAGATTAATAAATACTGTAAAAATATAGATTTTCAGTAACTAAAGTTGACAAATGACCAACATTTACATCATTCCTACAATTCCATCGACTAAAATGAAAACTGACAATGTAAAAAAATAAAAACCAATTCAAAACTTTAATAAACACTATAATAGTATATAGATAATACAGCTCTTTTTTAAATATATGAGCATTTTAAGCTGCTTTAATACGATTATATGTGAAAACGGTCAGTGTGAGCGTTCAAATGTTTAATCC